>CM029015.1:171669095-172269095 GCA_016801055.1 Panax notoginseng
CTATATACAAGCAAAATAATTGGTAAAATAGATAGATATATAAATAAACACCTAATATATGGTTAAAGATCGAAACTTTAAATAGATCTAAGCACAATATTTAACAAGATCTAATAAATCTAATAGATCTACAATGAATATACAAAAAGATTCAATTTTTCAATTTGGGAAATAAAGAAACAAACTGATTTGCCTTGAATTTGTGCTATATCACTCAAATATATAAGAGATCTAACTATATTATACTAGATATATATTGAATCTATTGATTTTGATGTTAGAATCCGAGCTCTTTCTCTCTATAATCTATTTCTCTCTAAAAATGAGTTCTCCCTTGCAAATGAGCTATTGCGGCTGGGTTTTATGGGTCCTATAACCTTGAACTTTGTGCTTTCGGTCATTGCGCAATTTCCCGAAACTTCTGTATCTTTTAATCCTAGAATAGTTTGGAGATGTGTCATAGCATTTCGAAAAGCTCTTTCCAAGGGCTACACACTAACATTGAGTTTGACCAATTTCGGCTTTGGGAAGATATAGTAAAAAGCATAAAGTCATCTTCTTGAATGTGTGGGCTAGTCAACTGGGTTGCCTTAGGTAATCTTCAGTTCAGGGATCGCTGTGGTGGCTCTTACGACCTATCCTTAGCTCCATGATCCTTGCTTGGATATGTTGTCGTCGGGGTGAAATTACGCTTTTTCCTTCCTGTAGGGGTTAGTAAAAGGAAAGCAAAATTTTGGGTGTCTACATATACCCTTCTTTTCCATGCTTATGCAATGCAATGGAATTAGCATGACAAAGATATAGACACCCGATGCATGACATGGTATATTGATGATGTAATGACACACAAATTCCGTATAATATTTAATTATTATAATGATAATTTTTAGTATAATTTTTTTAGTTATACTTAATTGTTGTGGCATTAAAATTATTTAATACTTAATAATTTATTAAGTATCTCAAGTTCTATATGGTAAAAGAGGAAGAATGAATATACCTTATTATAATGGTATATAAATATCAAGAATGAAAAGGAAAGCCAACATGGCTTAATTATGAAATATTCTTGATATGAAACTACCTATGTGATCAATGAAATAATTATATTATGATATAATTAATTTCTTTCAAAAATGTTATTAGTGACAAATAAGGAAAATGGTCGGTACTACCATGAGTTATTTAAATTACATAGAACCATCATTTTTAATGATGTATGTGCCAACTATTTTTGCTAGCCTAAACATATGTGCTAGATAAAATTCGTGTAGATGGATATGTAATGAGAATCCATATTAAGTTCTTGGGCCATATTAATGTTACTATGTATACTTGCAAGCCTTCTCTATATATTTTTTTCCTTTAGAGTATGAGTTATTGTTTATTTAGATGAGTATAATGAGTCCAAATTAAAACCATGCCCAACCCTTTTTCCTTACCCAATCCGAAAACCTCATGAGTGGTAACAAGGAGCTGTTAGTTAGCTAGTCTATTTGACAATACAGTAAACTAGCAGTCAGTAAGTTAGTTCATTTGGCCATCAATTAGCAGTCAATTAGCTGGCTAATATTTAGTTAGAGGCTAAGGTATAGAGTGACTGATTAGGGGCCACTGCAAAAAGTCAAGTAGCTGCCAGGGGGTTGATTAGAGGCCAATGTAGGGGCCAAATAAGCTTACAAGTAGATGTATCCGGAGAGCGTAGTAGAAGCCAAATTAGCAGCTGGGTAGAACTAATGATGAGGAGTAGATAGATGCCACATAAGATGATTGAGAGAGAGATAGGCTCAGCCATAAATGACCAAGCCTATTGCCTAAAAACCAGTTAGCTTCTTCTAGTAACTCAGAGTTCCAAAATAAATTAGTAACAGTTAGAAAGAGAGGGAGACTTCCGGCTGGAAAGGGAGGAAGATTGAGCATCCAAGCTACCTTAATCTCTAGAAGCTAGCAAGGTAAACCGATTTAAACTCTTTTCATTCCTTTTCCATTTCATTGTTGATATCATAATGGACTATTAGTGGTTGGGTGGTTTTGGTTATGACTGTTACATGGAATTGGCTGTGTTGTTGTTATTATTATTATTATTATTATTATTATTATTATTATTATTATTATTATTATTATGGCTGTGTTAGTATTGTTAATGTAGCTGTTTTGTTGTTGTTTTAATGTACCAAAAGCCATAAGCCTGGAACTAAATGGCTAGGAATATATGTACTATGTGTATGTATGTAGATTGCACATTGCCTGTTTGATAAATGGACTGTGTAAATGCTGATTTGGAGAAGAATTTTTCCAACTAAGTAGTCAAGATTTATGGCTAGGTGATCATGCTAGTAATCAAGCAATGCCATATATGCTTATATAATTCATATGTTAAAACATGTTGAGCATAATTTAAAACTTTATAGCTCCATATATAAGCTAACTATGTTAATGGAAATGCGATAGACAAACTAATAAGGGCTGGATACTTAGCAGAGCTGTTGTGTTCTAAAAGCATGCTAACTGTGTAATGGAGTCCAAGATTTTGTCTAATTACTTATCTAGTAAGTGAATGTTTCAAGTATGCTTCTATTCTTAGGTATAACATGTGTTAATGTAAATTACATACCATGATAGCTTTGTTTATGAGCATAATGAATTCATTTTTGACTGTGTTAATAAGCTTGTTTATAATTGGATCGAAAATTCATGCTTCTTATGTAGTTCACATACTATTATATGGTGTCTAATGTACCAAAATTTGAAGGCTTATTGTAGTATGTCTAAAGTAGCTATGACAGTGGGCAAGGAACCAAAACAAGACAATCTGGACCTATTTGAAATAGGCCAAACTAGGCCATTATTTTGCGGAGCAAGAATGCTAGTTAAAAGGCTTGGGTATGGACTGATTAAGGTGCTGAATGCATTTGCTATCCGTATATAGGCTATTCCTGTTAAATTTTATGTACATAATTAGTACATGCTCATGTGAATACAAGATTATGCCATCCTTTATTAATCATGTAGCTAGCTCGTGTTTTCTTGAGGAATTTAAAGCCTATAAAGGGCCTATAGAGGACTATTTTGAAATAAAGCATAAGGAATTACATCTATATGTTCTAAAGCATGAATATAGTGTATATAGAAAATACATGATGTAATAATGCTTGTATTTAAAGGCTTGGGGACTGTTATGTTGGTTTAGTACTAAATCATGCCTAAAATACCTTATATAGACTATTTTTGATGTTGGAATGTTAACTAACTGTTTCAAGCATGCTAATGGATATAATGTTAGGTTATAATCATGTTTTAAAGGTTGTTTGAGTACCTAAAGGTTCCTCGAATCATAATGTGGACTGATTGTGAGTTAATAGCCAAAACTATGCCTAAATGAGAACTGTTGTGATAACCCGAAAATTTATAAAATCTTGAATGATTAGAATAAAGATTAAAGAATAAAACCTAGAAGAGAATTTGAGGATTTATTTAAAATTTTCAAGTAAAATCTATATGGTTTGCTATTTGAATGAGAATAGAGAAAATATGGGTTACAAAAATTTCAAAACCCTAGAAATGAATTGATATGTATTTAAATGAATATCAAGAATAAGGTATTATGATACATGTAAAAATTGATGTGAATTGAACAAGTATAAAGTCATTAGTTAATACGATTAGCTTTATGAAGGGAATAATTTAAAACTTAAAATTTGAGTTAGAGATAAAATTTTGAAGCACGGACTGCTCGGTTGCATCCGGAACGTCAAATTTAGACAGAATGGACAGTAAACACAAAATGTGTAAATGTTGACTTTTGGTCAAAGTCAACAGTTGACTTTTTATGAAGAAAGTCAAAATAAGTGTGAGTAGTGAAATATGTTATGATTATGTGAATTATATATATGATTTAATAAATATACATTATATAATGTGAATACATTTATTTTGTATATTAAAGTGAAATAAGAATTAAGTTATGTAACCTAATATATATATTAGGTGTGGTAATTAAATAACCTAGGAGGTTATAATATGGAAGAATATTAGTGTGTGTGTATATATATATATATATATATATATATATATATATATATATATATAATATTAAGAGATTTATTTTATATATCTTAAAATAATTAATTTTATAACCAAGTCTAATTGAGTTATAAAATTAAAATGGCATAAGTAAGGAATTTATTTTCTAGCGTGAGAAATAAAAACCCTAATTAAATGATTAGGGTAAAATAGAATTAAAAGTATTGGACTATAATAATGTCATAGCCCAATAAAATTATTTACAGTTCAAGAAAATTGGATTTAATGGGCTAAGGAGGTAATATTATTTAAACAAGCACAATTAAGTAATTAAGCATGTGACTTGTGAATAAAGTGATTAAGGGTGATTAAATTATTAATCTAGCCCAATATATTATATGTGGGACAAGTATTGTAATTGTCCAAAGGATTAATTGAAAGCCAAAAGATTAAATAAGTGGCCCAATTTTTTGAAACCCAAATTAAAAATGGGCATTTTGGACATTCAATAAAGCAAAGGAGAAAAGATATGAGGGAGATAGAAGGTCACATGGCCAATTAAAATATATGTGGGTGATTATAAGTCCACATGTGTCGGCAATTAGAGGTGAAAAAAGGAGAGGAGGTAAGGATATATTTTAATATCTCTTATTTCATCTTATTTCCCTTAGCTATCAAAAGAGAGAGAAGACCGTGAAAGGAAAAAAAAGAAAACGGGAAAACCGTGAGGGAGGGAGAGAGAAGGGGAGTGGAAGCCATGGGAGAAGGAAGAGAAATCCTAATTAGCAAAACAATCTCCTACAAATCTCCCTAACCATCTTCTCCATTCTCCTCCATCAAATTCTCCAAGAAAGCAAGAGAGAAAAGAAATGGGTTTGAAGATTCAAGCATGGATAAGGCTACAGGAGAACTCAAGGAGGAAGAATATCTAATTCTAGTAAGATCTAGATCATCATCTAGCATCTAAAGGAAGAATCAAAGAAGTATGTTCTTGAAATTTTAAATTTATATTTTCCTTCTTAAATCTTCAGATCTATTAAGTAAATGTGTATGTAAATTGTTGATTATTGGATATGTTGTGATTCTATGAGTTATGAGTTCATAGAATCTAAAATGAACTGATTTGGGTGTGTAAAACTTGATTTATGAAGATTTGAAGGATAAAGAGTTCAAAATTTTCGCGAAGAACGAATTTTAGAAAAGTTAATAGACTGCTGTCCTTAAAAGGAAAATTCGGGATTTGTTAAGTTGTTCAGAAAATTCTGGGCTTTTGGTATGTTATAGTACACTGAATAAGCTTTCCATAGACTTCAAAACGGACTAATTCCGACTCCGGAGGAGGTAGTTATGACGTTCGGAAGAGGCATAATCAAAACTGTCCAACCAAATTCCGAACAGTCTCCTTTTAAAAATATTTTGGACTGATGTGTTTGGATTTTGGAAAAACACCATTAGATAAAAGTTGTAGTCCTAGAAGTTAGCTTCGCGTGGGCTCACGAATCGCTCAAAAATGTTTTAAAACGGGAGAGTTATGACTATTTTAGCGAGACATGGTAAAATCTAGAAATATCGAACTACAAACTATCCAAAAAATTGCAGGGGCATTTTCGGCCATTTGATTATTGAAATAATATCAGGCCTTTTGTGACATGAAAATACATGATATAAGGTAGGTCCTGTCCAAAGATGAGATTATTTCGACTTAAATCGATCGAGTTATGACCATATCAATTTTTGGGATTTTTTGACGAAAACGACTATAACCGAAGTTCTATAACTCCGATGGCCACGAAATTTAAATTGGAAGTTCACGTTAGTACGTGTAAGGTTCTGCCAAGAGTTGAGAATTTTCGGAGTTGAGCATGATGTAGCTAATTTTCTTAAGTTACAAACTAAAAACGGACTTTTGAAAAATAATAAATGAATTTTAAAAATTCAAGGAAAAATATATTTTCATAAGGGGATCATATACTGTTGATTTCTAGAAAAGAAATATTTTTGGAACTGATTTGGTATTTTTTATCTAAATGATGATAAATGGATAAACAGATTTAATTAAATATATGATGTCCAAAAATATGAAAAAAAATACGATTTATGACTTGAGACCCTTGAGCATGGATTATGCAAATTTTTGATGAAGTTTTGGGTCGGGTGTGAAGTATTATGATGTTTATGGTATTTTAGAATGATTAAATGTATTATTTGGTAAAGTGTAAACAATTTAAATAAAGTATTTATAAGCTTAGTAAATGATTAAAATATTGTTATAATATTAATAATATTAGGTTATGAGATTATTGAGTGATTAATAACATTTGAATTAAAGTGTTATAAAATCATTGATTTAAAATAATTTTTAATGATTAATAATATTAGTAAATAAATTTAATGTTATTAAATGGAGTTTAAAAGAGGAGTTAAGTTAATTTGACATTCAATAGGTCATATTGAATGTATAGTATGATGATTTGGAAATTTGATATATTGAGAACGAAAAAAGTTTGCTGAATTAGAGAAAACAGCTTGCTGAATTATAAACAGCTTGCTGGATTGTAAATTAGTTTGATGTTAGGTTGCTGAAATTGAAGAATAGTTTCAGTACAGGTTGCTGGATTGTTATGTTTAAATAATCCAGATTATAATATTAGTATTTGTTCTACTGGATTACAGAAATGAAACTTATGAAATGAAAAAGCGAGTGTTAAATCATAATGGATATGATATAGTGATTAAAGAATTATCTAAGGATGATAATATTGCTAATGTATGAAGATGTTATCTAATATTTGATTAAGTGTTAGATAATCTATGGTTAAAGTAATAGTATTATGAGCTAACAGGTATGTTATGCTAACTGAAAGATTAATCTTATAATTGATAGGTCTTTCATAAGAGATTACATTAGATTGCTTAGCGGTAATCAGAGGTGCAGACAAGTTTCCTTGACTCAAACTCGAGTTATATTTCAAAGTATGTTAGTGAACGATTATTGATGATTATTCACGTCTATACTGATTTTTGATTCGCACATAATGTATGTTGCATATGTTCATCAGGTATGAAAGGTTGATCACCTTCATTACCATAAGGTTTAGTTAAATTGTTTATGGTCATTGTTGACTTCAAACATTATTGATTCTGTCATGCAATTATTGAAACTTGATTCATGTTATTTCACAATTATTATATTATTGAAAACTTGGAAAGCTTATTTATTCTTTTCAATCATGATATATCTTTATTGCATTTAAAACTTGCTGGGCAAATTTGTTACTCACCCTTGCTATATCATGATAAAATTTTTAGATTTAGATGAAAGCTCGAATAAAGATAGAGGAAATGTCAAAGTGCAAGATTAATTTATGTTGCAGTTAGATCTATTAAATTTTCTGACGAAAATAGCATTGTAAATCTTCTAAGATATGGAAGGTATGTATTAAGTTAAGGTTGTAGATCTTGGGGTTTATGTTGTAAAAGTTTAATGTATAAACAATTTATGTTTATATCTTCCGCAATAATTATAGAATTAGTATACCAGATTCGTGGTAAAAAGTACCCGGATTTAGGGGCGTCACAACTGTTAAAGCCAATTTTAGCAACTGAGGTTGTTAGACTGTGAGGAGTACATACATTACCCATAAATAATATTTAAAAGTTGATCCTTAACTTAGTTGTGGTATAGGTTGTGTGTTGACCAAAAATCATGTTCAAAACCTATAAAAAAGTAAGCTTTAAGTGTCAACTAACACCTAAGTAAAGAGATACAATACCTGGACCATGTAGGCAAGTTTCAATAGCTATAACATGACATAAGTGAGCTACACATGCTAGCTAAACCAAGTCTAGACTTTTTTAAGTGTTGGACTTGCTAAAAACCATGTTTTAAAGTTAAAAGTGGATTGTTTTGGGCAAATCTTAGTACCATACCCTAAAAACTATAATGAGCTTATATAAAGTTACTAATACATGCTAGTAATGTTTTCCAATCATGGCCAAGACGAAAGCTAACAAAAAAACAAAGTTATAATCTATCTCATAAGCCTAAAGTGGGCTTTAAGAGGTCAAATTTGTCTAGGCCACTAAATAAAGTGTGGTGATGATAAAAATAGTCATAGGTAACTAAAATACACATGCCTAGACTATCTAAAGAGCCAAAATGTGTCAAAAATAATTTTGTGAAAGAAGTGTTAAACTGTCCACTTTGAGCCCTTGTTTTGGGAAGCCTAACTGACATGAATAAGAAACCTAAACATTGACTAAAATACCTTGATGTATGGTCTAGGAGTAGGGTTAAATGGTTGAGCCAAGAGCTTAAGCAAGAAATTCCAACAAATCACCAAACTAACTAGTTAATTCACAAAAATTACAATTTCTACAGTTTTCTAAGTGTCAAATCTGAAATTTTATTACTTTGCTTTAAGATTAGTTTTAACTTCTTAAATAAATGAGTTAGATGTATGTTAGACTATTCCAAGTATTGGAATGCTAATACATACAAGAAAATGAGAAATTAGTACGTAAAAACTTGAAAATGCTAGGTTTAGAGGGTCAAAATCATATCTATGCATAGCCAGGTCAGGGGAATGCTAAAACTATTCTTAACTAGTTATAATTCAAATGTTGGAATTATCCCAAGTGGCCAAAAATGAATTGGACAAGAATTGACCAAAGTTAGGAAAACTAAAAATTGTGGTGAACAACCTAGTTTGGACACCAGTTTTATGAAGCTTAAATGACTTACTTGAGAACCTAAACCAGTAGAAAAATATGTTGATATATGGTCTATATGTATGTCCAAAGTTCAGGTATAAAAGCCTAACACAAAAATTCATAAAAATCATCAAAGTAGCCTAAAAAATAACTAAACTTACAGTTTTGCAAAGTAATGAAAATGTGTAAAACAACCTAGTTGGGGCCTGTTTTTGTAATGCTTGGTTTGATAGTTTAAAAGACATAAACCATAAATAAAATAATTTGCTATGGGGTCTATAAGATTGCATAATTGAGAGACTAAAATGGATACTATAGAAATTCATAGAAATCCTTTAAAAGTACATAAAAAAAATCATGTTTTATACTATGTTATAAAAGTAAAGTTTAAGGTTAATAAATGTCTTAACATGACTAAATGAAATAATAGAGGTGTTTTATGATCTAAGATTTATAACATGTCATGTTTGGATTGAAACAAGTATGTTGAGATGTATTAAAGCTATAGGAGTCATGTGCCTATGTGAGCTTGCTATGTAAAAGTGCTATGTATATACTAAGCTATGAAAATGTGTTATGATAAGCTAGGTGCCTATGTGTACTCGACTGTATTTACAAATAAAAGTTATCTATATAATTGTTTAATGTTAGTAAGTAACATACATGATAGTTATTGGATATGACCTCAATAACTATAGTTGAGCTATGGGTATCAATAAATATAGATTTTGTGCTATAAGATAACTAAGTAAGCCGACATTGTATATATATAGGCTGCTCAGTGGCAAGATGTATGACCCCAACTTTATATAAATAAAATTGAATTTCCTCTATTTATTACTTTGAAATAGTAAGGGGTGAATTTGATTAATGTGGTTAGTTATGGGTAAAATGTGCAAATTTTATAAAATAAGTAAGTGGTTATAAAATATTCATTGTTGTCAGGGAATATTCGTTTGGTCATGGAATATTCTTGTTATCGGAAAATATTCGTACGACGGCGTAGCCATTTATGGGTCCCATAACAGAAAACTGTCGGATAAAGAAAACGACAAGTTTGTGTTTTTTATAAATAACAACGTAGTTGTTACCGTTAACACTGTTAGTTAAAGTACAGTAATAAGCGTGGTTGCACAGTATTTTTCGATTATTGATTCTTACGTAAGAAGACACTACTGCAAGACCCCAACTTATTAATGAATAAAATCAAATTTTCTCTAAATATTATTGTGAATAATAAGGTGTTAATTTGATATAATGCTTTGGTTATGGGTGAAGTGTGCAAATTTTGCAAAATAAGCAAGTGGTTATAAAATATTTATTTGTTGTCGGAGAATATTCGTTTGGTCGTGGAATATTCTTACTGTCGGGGAATATTCGTACGACGGCGCAGCCTTGTGTGGGCCCCATAACGGAAAGCGATTGGATGAAGATAACGACAAAAATTGAGTTTTTATAAATAACGGCGTAGTTGTTACCGTTAACACTGTTAGAATACACGGTAGTTAAAATACAGTAATACGCGTGGTTGCACAGTAGCATACGGATTGCACAGTATTTTTAAATTATTGATTCTTACGAAGGAAGGCACTACTCAATAATTATTACAGTAGTTACTGTTCAATATTTTATTTTATTGATTCAATAATTGCTGCGTTGATATTTTATATTATTGTTGTTTCAATAATTATTGCTGCACAGTATTTTTCATTATCAGATCAATAATTCATATTATTTGAATAATATTATTAGATATCATTATTGGCAATGTCTAGAAAGTTCTGTCTAAGTAGAGGTTTGGTCATCTAATTGCGCGCTAGTAAGGAGAAATCCTTATTGGAAAACCCCTCTTTCCTGGGAACGGTCTGGTTGTCATAAATGTAATTCTGTAATATTATTTGTGAATAATTAATTATTGATTCATATGATAAGAAAATATTTATTTTAAGTGGATATAAATGTTGGATATATTTATTGTGGTTAAAAATAAAGGAGTTAATGTTGAGGTGTTTTATCAGTATTTTTATCAGAGTGGAGGTATTAAAAATTAAATCAGGATTTTTGAGAAATATTGTGGGGGTTATAATTTTTAATCCGACCGTTGGATCGTGGTAATTTTTGGATATATTATTCATATATAAGTTGAGTATATGTCCACAAATTTTGAACCGTTAAAAATGAACGTATGATTTGTTATGAATTTTACGAGATGACTGGTTTAGAAATTGTAGAAGTTGCAAAATTTGTCATTTTGGTGGAAAATTCTAGAATTGGTGGGCCTCACTTTTGGTTGGTAAAAATATGCTGAGATTTTTATTTAAATGTGGTGGGTGGGAATAGTAGCAGGTAAAGCCATCAGGTTGCAGGTTAAGTCTGCTTCGGCGTGCTAACATTTTTCTATAAATAGAAGGCTAAGTTAGAATTAAAAATCACACCAGAAACAAATTTTCTCTCTTTCTCTCTCTAGATTATTGAGTGTATTTGTGAGTATTTAGATACTTTGTGAGTTTCTATTCATCAGTGCAAGTTTTCTTCAGCCTTATACCGATATTCCGATCAGAAGTACTGATATTTTGAGGTAAGCGATATTATTTTCTTCTTAAATGATATTATTTTCTTCAATATCATTATGCTGAAATATTGATATGAGTTTTTTTTTATTATCAAATTTAGAACTTTTTGTGTCGCGGTTACTATTCACGTATACGGCACTACTCACGTATACGACACTATTCACGAATACGGCACTATTCACCGAATTTTTTTTTCCTTTTTGTCCAAGATGTCTATTATGGTTACTATCTTTGATTGTATCCATGTTTTGATCTTTATTTTTGAATTCTGCTTCACAATTGATTATTATGAAGTATTATTGATCTTGGATAAACTGTTATACGAATCCCTACTATTTGTCCTCCTGTCTCACTGGATTCGTTTTCTTTAAGATATTTTTCATCATCCTCAGTCCTAAATGGTGATATTACTGAATATATTTGGCCTGTAGTGCAAAGATGTATGATTACCTGATGAATATCTTTGGCCTGTAGTGTAAAAATGAACAGGTGTTGAGATGAACATGACTGACTGGTGATACAAATGAATATCTTTGGCCTGTAGTGCAAAGATGAATATTTGGATAAAGATGATTATTAATTGATGTTACAGGGATAAAATATTGATGATGGACTTTTAAATCTTAGAAGTTAGTAGAATTCATTCTCTACTTGACTTTTCTAATGGTTTGCTGTTTCCGCTGCAGTTGTTGATCTAAAACTTGTTGTCGATTATATTCTATCAGATTTTTTTCTGTTGAATACTAATGATAATTTGTTGTATATTATCTTAGTCATAATATTCTTTATTGGGCTAGTTGAGCTCACGCTTTTCTTTTTTGTTCTATTTTTCTTTTCAGGAGGTGAGAACATAGCAGGATCTAGTCGGGGTATGGAGTGATGGTTATAGAAAGATGTTTTAGCAGTCCTCACTATTTCTGTAAAATAGTATTTGAATAATTGTAATGATGACTTATTTGAGTGTGGATATTGTCTAGAAGACAATATTTGTATTTAAACTCACAGTATTTGTGTTGTCATATTTTGCACGATAGTTATTCTAATGAAGTTATATTTATTTCTGTACCATGTATTTGGCGACTCAGAATGAGTGATGTATACCTATTTTGGGGCGTCACAGTTGGTATCAGAGCTATAAGTAAAGAGCCCTGAGCCTCTCGCTGGAGACTTCCTATTGATGGGGGATGCGCTGAAGCCAGACTCTCCGTAGGGGACGTCGTTCTGCGGTGGCAAACTGATAAGTACCAATGTGAGGTGCTGTCCACTGATGGGACATTTGTCACATTTGGTTTTAGAGCTTAGGGATATGATCCCTAGCTGAGATGTGAGACAAGGACTAGGAGGGGAGAGATGGGGAATTCCTTCGCTAGTATGACCTGACGTAGTTTATTTTGTGTTTATTTGGTCGGTCAGAGTATAGGGATAATATATGACTTGACTATTAACCCTTGTTTTATGGCTGTATTTAAGAATGACAGCTGAGAACGTTAATAATGGAGTAAATCAGACCGTGGAGACACCTTTGAACACCACCCAGGGGAACGTGCAACAGGAAGGCAATATTCCTCCTGTAAATAACACTACCGAGCAAACGATGAATGATGGAATGTTTAAGAGCTTTTTACAGTTCATGCAAAATCAGACGAGGGAGACTCGTGTACAAAATACGGGTGGAAGTGATAGCAACGCGCGGTCTGTCACAGCCAAGCAGTTCAAAGAGTTGGGATCACCAGAATTTAAGGGAAAGTCGGATCCGATCATGGCGGAAACGTGGGTCAAGCAAATTACCAAGATATTCGATGTCTTGGGATGCACGGAGGAACAGAAGGTTCCATTCGCCACCTTTATGTTCCGCGGTGAGGCAGACTACTGGTGGGAGTCTGTGAAGCGTACTCAGCCTGACGCACTCAACATGTCCTGGGAAACATTTCAAAAACTGTTCAATGACATGTACTTTCCTGAAAGTATTCGTCATATGAAGGAGGTGGAGTTTATCAGACTGGAACAAAACAACATGACAGTGTCCCAGTACGAGGTGAAGTTTGCAGAGTTATTCAGGTTTGCACCTCATTTGGTCGAAAATGAGGAACGAATGACAAGGATGTTTCTGAGAGGTCTAAAACTCGAGATTCGACAATATCTTATCTCTCATAAATTTTCTTTATATTCAGATGTTGTAAACAGGGCTCAATTATTAGAGCGAGATAATGAGTATGTGCAACCGAGGGACCACAACCAGGGTCATACCGGTGGCGGCAGTCATCGAAGCAATGAAAATCAGCAGGGAGAAAAACATTCAAACAAAAGCGGTAACCACTCTGGTGGTAATCGTGGTCGTGATAATATAAGGAGCGAGTCGGGAGGAGATTTCAAGAAGAGAAGGTACAACAATGATAACGTGAAGACGTCAGGACAAACATCAACTACTTTTAGGGGAGGAGAACGAGCACCGGTCGTTTGTTACAAATGCGAGAAAGAGGGACACATCAGCCCAAACTGCCCACAACAGTTCAAGGTATGTTATAACTGTGGAAAGGAAGGTCATATAGCTAAAGATTGTCTTGTTGCGAAACCAAGTTCAACGGGGATAGTGATTCCGAAGGCTGTTCCGGACAAGTCAAAGTCGGTGGTTCCTGGAAGGGCGTTTGTCGTGACTGTCCAAAACGCGAGGAACCCAAACGAGGTGATCACGGGTAACCTAATCATAAACTCTTGCGAAGTTTATACCTTATTAGATACCGGTTCTACCCATTCTTTTATCTCTCCTGCTTGTGCTCAACGTTTAAACTTGACTCCGGAGAAATTAGACTTTGACCTATCTGTGGAGACTCCGTTAGAAGAAACTTTTATTACATCTATAGTTTATAAATCTTGCTTAATCCAAGTTGGTACAATCACATTACCTGTTGACCTTATCTCTTTAAAGATACTTGCTTTTGATGTGATTTTAGGAATTGATTGGTTAACTACTCATCATGCCAAAATTGATTATTTTCGTATGGTTGTTAGTTTTCATATTCCTAACCAACCTGTTATATGAATTCAAGCAACCAAACCACTAAAATTAATCGCTGTTATATCAAGCCATACAGCCATTCGTTTATTGAAAAATAGATGTCAAGCTTTCATAGCCCATGTTATGGACTTGAACAAAAACACGTCAGATTTGAATAATATTTCTGTTGTTAGTGAATTTCCTGACGTATTTCTAGAAGAACTTCTCGGTCTACCCCCAGAACGTGAAGTTGAATTCTTTATTGACCTTGAACCTGGTACAAAGCCCATTTCTAAAACCCCATATCGAATGACTCCTATTGAACTTCAGGAGTTAAAAGTCCAACTACAGGAGTTGTTGGACATCGATTTTATTCGTCCTAGTACATCTCCTTGGGGTGCTCCTGTTTTATTCGTAAAGAAGAAAGACGGGAGTATGCGACTTTGTATCGACTATAGGGAATTGAACCATGTCACCATCAAGAATAGGTATCCGCTACCTCGCATTGATGACCTGTTCGACCAGTTACAAGGAGCACAATTCTTTTCAAAGATCGATCTTTGTTCTGGATATCATCAGCTGAAGATTAAAACTGAGGATATTCCAAAGACTGCTTTCAGAACTCGGTACAGGCATTATGAATTCTTAGTCATGTCTTTTGGATTGACTAATGCTCCTACTACTTTCATGGATATGATGAACCGTTTATTCAAAGAATATTTAGATCAGTTCGTTGTTGTCTTTATTGATGACATCCTCATCTATTCCAAAAGCCGTGAAGATCATGAGCGTCATTTGAAGCTGGTACTGCAAAGGCTTCGTGAAAACAAGCTATATGTCAAATTGAAGAAATGCGAGTTCTGGCTTGAGGAAGTAGCATTCCTTGGGCACGTGGTGTCAAAACATAGAGTATCTGTCGA
This sequence comes from Panax notoginseng, assembly GCA_016801055.1. NCBI lineage: Eukaryota > Viridiplantae > Streptophyta > Magnoliopsida > Apiales > Araliaceae > Panax > Panax notoginseng. Next base: position 171,684,320 of record CM029015.1, read on the forward strand.
CCCGGTGAAGATTAAAGCCATACAAATTTGGGAGCAACCGAAGTCGGTGACCGAAGTACGTAGCTTTCTGGGCTTAGCTGGGTATTATCGGAGATTCGTGGAAGGTTTTCTAGAATCGCTACTCCGTTAACTCAGCTGACTCGAAAAGATATAAAATTCGTATGGAGTGAGGAATGCGAGAAGAGTTTTCAAGAACTCAAGAGGAGACTCATTTCGGCACCTGTTCTAGCAATACCATCTGGTTCGGATGGATTTGTTATCTACAGCAATGCTTCAGGCAAAGGGTTATGATGTGTTCTTATGCAACATGGGAAAGTCATAGCCTATGCCTCGCGACAACTCCAAAAATATGAGAGGAATTATCCTACTCATGATTTGGAGTTGGCAGCAATTATTTTCGCGTTGAAGATCTGGAGACACTACCTGTATGGGGAGAAAGTGGAGATCTATACAGATCATAAAAGCCTCAAATATTTCTTCACCCAAAAGGAACTCAACATGCGGCAACGACGTTGGCTTGAGCTGCTGAAAGATTACGATTATACCATCCAATATCATCCTGGAAAAGCAAACGTAGTAGCTGACGCATTGAGTAGAAGATCATATGCGGGTACGAGTGCAATGTTGTTAACACAAAGGCCCATTTTGTATGACTTGCAAAGGATGGAGATAGAGATGAAGGCTCCAAGTACCCACATGATTATGTTAAATATACGAGTATAACCGACTTTAATCGATAAAGTTAAAGCTGCTCAAGCTACGGACATGGAGCTGATGCGTATGAAGAAGAAAGTGCAAGAAGGTGCTATTCCAGAAGCAAGAATAGATGAAGAAGGAATACTTCGAGCCAACTCTAGACTTTGTGTTCCTAACGATTTTGACTTGAAGCATAGAATAATGATGGAGGCACACAACACACCGTTTTCAATCCATCTTAGGAGTACCAAAATGTATCATGATCTTCGACATACATTTTGGTGGAGCAATATGAAAAGAGAGATCGCAGAGTTTATCTCGAGGTGTTTAACTTGTTAACGTGTAAAGGCGGAGCATCAAGTGCCAAAGTGTCTATTGCAACCACTTGAGATCTTGAAATGGAAGTGGGAACATATTACTATGGATTTCGTTACGGGTCTTCCCAAGGTTTCTCAAGGCATAGATGCTTTTTGGGTTATTGTTGATAGATTAACCAAGTCTGCTCATTTCTTGCCTATACGTGAGACTTATTCCCTTGAACGTCTTACTCGTATGTACGTGAATGAGATTGTGAGATTACATGGCATGCCAGTATCCATAGTTTCGGATCGTGACCCAAGATTCACTTCGCGATTTTGGGTTAGCTTGCAGAAAGCTATGGGCACGGATTTACGATTTAGTTCAGCATACCATCCTCAAACGGACGGGCAATCAGAGAGGACTATTCAAACCCTTGAAGATCTATTAAGACTCTGTGTTTTAGATTTCAAAGGAAGTTGGGATAAGTACTTGCCATTGGTGAAATTCTCCAACAACAACAGTTATCAGGCAAGTATAGGTATGGCTCCATTTGAAGCCTTGTATGGACGAAAGTGTCATTCTCCAGTATGCTGGGACGAGGTGGGTGAAGCAACGTTGTTGGGACCAGAATTAGTACGCATGACTACAAAAAAGATCCAAATGATTCGACAACGTATTCAAACCTCACAAGATCGACAAAAGAGTTATGCTGATCTTCATAGAAAGGACGTGGAGTTTAATATTGGAGATCATGTACTGTTATGTGTTGCACCATGGAAGGGAGTTACAAGATTTGGAAAGAGAGGAAAGCTCAATCCAAGATTTGTTGGTCCATTTGAGATTCTTGACCGAATAGGAAATGTGACCTATAGACTCGCATTACCTCCAAGCATGTCTCGTGTTCTTAATGTTTTTCACGTATCTGTGCTTCGTAAATATATGAAAGACCTGAACCACATAATTGAGTTAGAACCAGACGAGATAGCCGAAGATTTAACGTACGAGGAGGTACCTGTTAAGATCTTGGATAGGAAAGAGCATGTTCTATGCACGAAGGTTATACCACAAGTTAAGGTTTTGTGGAGAAACCATGCTATTGAAGAAATGACCTGGGAGTTAGAATCAGAAATTAAAGCGAGGTATCCTCACCTTTTAGAAACACCAGGTACGTACGTCAATTTCGAGGACGAAATTTCATAAGGAGGGGAGGTTATAAGACCCCAACTTATTAATGAATAAAATCAAATTTTCTCTAAATATTATTGTGAATAATAAGGTGTTAATTTGATATAATGCTTTGGTTATGGGTGAAGTGTGCAAATTTTTCAAAATAAGCAAGTGGTTATAAAATATTCATTTGTTGTAGGGGAATATTCGTTTGGTCGTGGAATATTCTTGCTGTCGGGGAATATTTGTACGACGGCGCAGCCTTGTATGGGCCCCATAACAGAAAGCGATTGGATGAAGATAACGACAAAAATTGAGTTTTTATAAATAACGGCGTAGTTGTTACCGTTAACATTGTTGGAATACCCGGTGGTTAAAATACAGTAATACGCGTGGTTGCACAGTAGCATACGGATTGCACAGTATTTTTGAATTATTAATTCTTACGAAGGAATGCACTACTCAATAATTGTTACAGTAGTTACTGTTCAATATTTTATTTTATTGATTCAATAATTGCTGCATTGATATTTTATATTATTGTTGTTTCAATAATTGTTGTTGCACAATATTTTCTATTATCAGATCAATAATTCATATTATTTGAATAATATTATTAGATAGCATTATTGACAATGTCTAGAAAGTTCTGTATAAGGAGAGGTTTGGTCATCTAATTGCGCGCTAGTAAGGAGAAATCTTTATTGGAAAGCCCCCTCTTTTCTGGAAACGGCCTGGTTGTCATAAATGTAATTCTGTAATATTATTTATGAATAATTAATTATTGATTCATATGATAAGAAAATATTTATTTTATGTGGATATAAATGTTGGATATATTTATTGTGGTTAAAAATAAAGGAGTTAATGTTGAGGTGTTTTATCAGTATTTTTATCGAAATGGAGGTATTAAAAATCAAATCAGGGTTTTTGAGAAATATTGCGGGGGTTATAATTTTTAATCCGACCGTTGGATCGTGGTAATTTTTGGATATGTTATTCATATATAAGTTGAGTATATGTCCACAAATTTTGAACCGTTAAAAATGAACGTATGATTTGTTATGAATTTTACGAGATGACTGGTTTAGAAATTGTAGAAGTTGCGAAATTTGTCATTTTGATGGAAAATTCTAGAATTGGTGGGCCCCACTTTTGGTTGGTAAAAATATGCTGAGATTTTTATTCAAATGTGGTGGGTGGGAATAGTAGCAGGTAAAGCCATCAGGTTGCAGGTTAAGTCTGCTTCGGCGTGCTAACATTTTCCTATAAATAGAAGGCTAAGTTAGAATTGAAAATCACACCAGAAACAAGTTTTCTCTCTTTCTCTCTCTAGATTATTGAGTGTATTTGTGAGTATTTAGATACTTTGTGAGTTTCTATTCATCAGTGCAAGTTTCCTTCAGCCTTATACCGATATTCCGATCAGAAGTACTGATATTTTGAGGTAAGGGATATTATTTTCTTCTTAAATGATATTATTTTCTTCAATATCATTATGCTGAAATATTGATATGAGTTTTTTTTTTATCAAATTTGGAACTTTTTGTGTCGGGGTTACTATTCACGTATACGACACTATTCACGAATACGACACTATTCACCGAAAAATAAAATTTTTCCTTTTTGTCCAAGATGTCTATTATGGTTACTATCTTTGATTTTATCCATGTTTTGATCTTTATTTTTGAATTCTGCTTCACAATTGATTATTATGAAGTATTATTGATCTTGGATAAACTGTTATACGAATCCCTACTATTTGTCCTCCTGTCTCACTGGATTCGTTTTCTTTAAGATATTTTTCATCATCCTCAGTCCTAAATGATGATATTACTGAATATCTTTGGCCTGTAGTGCAAAGATGTATGATTACCTGATGAATATCTTTGGCCTGTAGTGTAAAAATGAACAGGTGTTGAGATGAACATGACTGACTGGTGATACAAATAAATATCTTTGGCCTGTAGTACAAAGATGAATACTTGGATAAAGATGATTATTAATTGATGTTACAGGGATAAAATATTGATGATGGACTTTTAAATCTTAGAAGATAGTAGAATTCATTCTCTACTTGACTCTTCTAATGGTTTGCTGTTTCCGCTGCAGTTGTTGATCTAAAACTTGTTGTCGATTATATTCTATCAGATTTTTCCCTGTTGAATACTAATGATAATTTGTTGTATATTATCTTAGTCATAATATTCTTTACTGGGCTAGTTGAGCTCACCCTTTTTCTTTTTGTTCCATTTTTCTTGTCAGGAGGTGAGAACATAGCAGGATCTAGTCGGGGTATGGAGTGATGGTTCTAGAAAGATGTTTTAGCAGTCCTCACTATTTCTGTAAAATAGTGTTTGAATAATTGTAATGAGGACTTATTTGAGTGTGAATATTGTCTAGAAGATAATATTTGTATTTAAACTCACAGTATTTGTGTTGTCGTATTTTGCACGATAATTATTCTAATGAAGTTGTATTTGTTTCTGTACCATGTATTTGGCGACTCAGAATGGGTGATGTATACCTATTTTGGGGCATCACAACTACTCAATAATTGTTACAGTAATTACTGTTCAATATTTTATTTTATTGATTCAATAATTGCTACGTTGATATTTTATATTATTGTTGTTTCAATAATTGTCACTGCACAGTATTTTTCATTATCAGATTAATAATTTATATTATTTGAATAATATTATTAGATATCATTATTGGCAATGTCTAAGGAAGTTCTATCTAGGAAAGGAGTTTGGTCACCTAATTGCGCATCAGTAAGGAGAAATCCTTATCGGAAAGCCACCTCTTTCCTGGGAACGACCTGGTTATCATTATTGTGATTCTGTAATTGTAGACACTCAAAATTTTTCTGCATACCTGTTACTAACATTGCAGGAGGGCAGAATCATCTTTCAGAGATAACCTTGGAAGACAGCTCAGTTCAATCCCGGAGATAACCTTGGGATACTCAGTAATTACCATCTCGGAGATAACCCCGAGACAACCAGCTCAGACCTGAATACCACCGGACCCCGGAAACAACACCGGGAGTTTTCAGTTTCAACCTCGGAGATAACCCCGAGGACTGCAGTTCAGATACCGGAAATCACACCAGAGAAGACCGTGTCATATTGGAGATAACCCCGAGATACTCAGTCTCAGTCCCGAAAACAACACTAGGAAAGACATCGTCAACCTCAGAGATAACCCCGAGGCATGCAGTTGCAGTTCCAGAGATAACCCTAGAAATGCTTGTTTCAAATCCATGCAAACAACTTTAGAACACTCGATAAAAGCCCTGAGGCACTCATTCCACAAGCCCGGAGATAACCCCGTGAAGTCAGGAACATCTCAGAAACAACCTTGAGGACGGTCAACACCTGCAGCAGTCCAATCTCAGCGATAACCCTGAGCAATGACCGCTAACACAGCTCAAATCAGAGATAACCCCGATGAAGGGCAGGACCGTTATTTTGCCATCCCAAATCGCACCGTCTCAACAACAACATACATACATTCTACACAGTAATGTCCTACAAGAACCAAGGAGTGCCAATCCCGAGTGACTACTGCACAAGAAAGCATACCAGATAGAATTTGAAGCTTGAAGACTAAGGGCATGGTCCCATCTTCCTGACTTCGTACAACCTCTAATCCCATGTCATTGTGTAGCTCTCAACAACAGCATGCCGAAAAAGGTCTTATACACCTTGATCGGATTCCCGGATTGAAGTTCTAAAAGTTCAAGCAGACATCACGTTGCACGCGTGCACGTACTTTGAGACGGTGGGACCCGCGGAATCTGGGGCACCCCGGGCAGCCGTAGGTGCATTTGCGATAGCCGCAGGTACACCCCCTCTATAAATAGAGGGTTTGGGGCAGCCATTTTGGATAAAAAAAAGGCGAGGAAGCTGTAAGACCCCAAGTTTTATGAATAAAGATATTTTTTTCTCGAAATATATTTTTTGAATATTATGGTATGGATTTGATATAGTGTTATAGTTGTGGGTAATATTTACAAATTTTACAAAGTAAATAAGTGGTTATATAATATTCGATTGGTCGGAAAATATTCATTTTAACAGGGAATATTCGTACGAGGGCACAATCATTGGTGGACCCCACAACGAAAGTATTGTCGTAGTTAGAAAACGACAAAAATATCTTGTTATAAAAATAACGGCGAAAGTTTTGCCGTTTAATTGTTGAACTACCCGGTAGTAAAAGTACAGTAATACGCGTGGTTGCATAGTAGCACACGGTGTTAATTATTGATGCTTATGTGAGAAGTTACTCAGTTATATTCAATTATTGCTATAGTAATTGCTGCATAGTATCTCACGTTATTTGATTCAATTATTATCAATATTTTATATATTATTAAATCAATAATTGAGATGACAAAATTATTCATATTCTTATTTGCAATATTGACGATGTCTAGAAAGTTTTGTCGAGAAGAGGTTTGGTCACCTAATTGCGCGCCAATAGGGAGAAATCCTTATCGGAAAGCCCCCTCTTTCTTGGGAATGATCTGGTTGTTAAATATTATGAGTTATAATATTAATGATGAATAAGTTCGTGTTGATTAAAGATGATATTGATATTTCTATTGTGTTAAGATTATTAGTGTTAGTGGAAATCGATAGTTATTTCGATAATAATTGATGTCTGGAGGTTATATTGACCAATCGGATAATTAATCAGATAAATGAGCAATTAATTGCTATTAATTCACATGCTTATAACTATTTGTTCACATGTATGTACTATTGATTCACATGCATGTACTATTAGGGGAGTTGGTGCAAGATTGATAATACTTGCATGACTAAATTAAAAATAGAGGTATAAATGAAGGTACTATACCGTAACTATTTTTTTCACATGTGTGTACTATTGATTCACATGATGTACTATTAGGGGAGTGTAGACACGAAATTTTCTATACTACTGTCACTAACATTGCAGGAGAGCATATTCGTCTTTTAAGAGGGAACCCTGAAAGACGATCCATATCCGTACCGGATACTACCGGAAGTTCAGCATCCGTACCGGATACTACCGGAAGTTCAGCATCAACCCCAGATCGCAATCTGGGAGTAACAATTCCAATCTTGGAGATCACCCCGAGGCATGCAGATCAATACCGGCACACACACCGGAGAAGGCTGATTAATCTCGGAGATAACCCCGAGGTATCCAGTCTCAGTCTCAACCATGGGAATAGCCACTAACCTTGGTGATAACCCCAAGGAATGCAATTTCGACAATAACCCCGAAAATGCTTGTTATAAGTGCAACCAGCTTCAATCTCGGCGCTCACAACGAGATCCACTGTACCAGCCCGGCGATAACATTGGGAAGACAGACACACCTCAAGGATGACAATGAGGACCTTCAACCAATTGCAACAGTCCAATCCCAGCAAAGCTGAGCAACGTCTGCTTTATCTGCCTAATCCGGCGATAACACCGGTGAGGGGTAACATCGTCATCTGACCAACACGATGCCACACCACGTCGCTTCAACATATCTATGCAACAATGTCCTACAAGACTAATCAATCCCGAATGACTATTATACGGGGTAACGGATGAAAGTTGAAGCTTGAAGACCGGAGGGCACCGTCCCATCTTCAATGACTTCGTACAAACTCTAATCCCATGCCATCGTACAACTCTCAACAACGACAGTCCGAAATAGGTCTTGTATACCTCAAACGGATGCTTGGATTGCACTTCTGAAAATCTGATTGGACATTACAGTGCCCGAGTGCACGTACTTCGAGACGACCCTACCCAAAAAACCCAGCCAACCCGGGTTGCCTCTGGTACACCTGCGGCTCAGTCGCAGGTACACCTGCGGCTAATATGCCTATAAATAGAGGGCTTGGGGTGCTGATTTTTTAAGAGAAAACGGCGAGGAAGCCCTGCCCAATTTGCTCTGCACTCATCCCATGCAGTGTACTTTTCCCTTTTAAACACATGTGAGCTCATATATAGCCTCTTTTGTACCCACAAAAGTCAGTGTTTACCCACTCTAAAGATATAGAAGCCTTTTTTAGCAGTCAGCTGTAAGCCTTCTCACACACTTTAGAGTCTTTCTCTTCATCTTTGCACACACCCTTCTACACGTTGAGAGTCGTGTTGCTTGCTTTTGCCCGGGCTTCGGTCCGTGGTTTCATTCCAATATGTATATATATATTATATATATATATGGTAAGGATCAAGAGCATTCTCCTTAAATAACATTCCTCCATAGATAACATTCTTTTATTAAAACTACGTCGTTTTAGAGGGCCGCGGTGGCATTTTTGTAAATACTCGGTGGCATTGTATTTACAAAAATGCCACCGCGTCCCTCCAAAACGACGTAGTTTTAATAAAAGAATGCTATTTAAGGAGGAATGCTCTTTAAGGAGAATGCTCTTGATCCTGACCGTATATATATATATATATATATATATATATATATATATATATATATATATATATAGACTAACGTTATCGAGTTATGCCTCGATTGAGTCTAGACTTCGGTCTGGAGCGTTTAATTGCTTTTGTATATATATACATTTATATATATAAATTGCGTGTCGAACTCTGTTCGATGAGCCTAGACTTATGTCTGGTGCGTTTAATGGCTTTCTTATATATATAATTATATATATGAACTGCTATCGAACTCTGTTCGGTGAGCCTGGATTTCATATCCGGTGCGTTTACTGCTTTAATATATATATACTTCAAAATATTAACTGTTGTTGGACTCCGTCCGATGAGCCTGGATTTCACATCCGGTGCGTTTACTGCTTTAATATATATATATATATATATATATATATATTTACATTTCGTCCCACCTGGAGTTCACTTCGTGGTGGTTGACCGTTTTTACAGTTTTCTGTACATTTCGTCCCGCCTGGAGTTTCCTCCGTGGCGGTTGATAGCTTTTACAGCTTTATTTATATTTCTGATCCCCCATGGATGTGCTTCGTGGTTTGTGATCATGTATGTATATATATATTTTACAGCTTTTATATATATACCTGCTTACTGCATTTATATCAATTGCGGCATCATGTGAGCCTAGGAATCATGTTATCACAGATTCAGTCCTCTGAATCTAGATTCGGTTCCCGTGATGGACTTTTTCAGCTGTAAGCAGCTTGTAAATTTATTTGTGATGTTTGTATTTTCTCAGATGGTTTTTATACCCACGAGGAATTCAGCACCTTTTTATACATTTATTTTTGTACGGATGCCTCGCATCTGTCAAATAAAATCAATCAAGCCGAGCACTTAATAAAGGGAGTGTAAAAGGTCTCAATTACTATTGAGCATCAGGGTTTGAAAAAACCTCTCTTATAAAACATCACTGCCATATCTTGCTTAAAATTGAATTTTTACATAAAATTCAAACCCTGTGTGTATAGGTGCAAACGAGGCTTCGCACTACTTCCAAATAACAGCATATTGACCCACACATGCACACATATTCAGATAACAGTTTCTTGAAAAGAGGCGGTCACCGTGGTAACACGGATGTCGGGGGGTCAATGTCACCTACCCGCTTAGTAGTGTCACATCACTGGGTCAATGTGCAAACCTTTTCTCGATTGTGTTGGTACAACCATTTAAAAAACCAACTGGCGACTCTTAACAGTCCATCGTCGACATTATACATGTCAGACCTTTTTCACTTGTTTTTTCAAACAAATCTTACCTAAAATGAGAACACCAAAGAACAATTAACGGAAAGGGACAATTAAAAATCCCGACGTCGACAGGTGGCGACTCTGCTGGGGACTCCAATAAGAGGACTTAAGCCGCTATTATAATTTTTTCAAAATTGTTATCTGCTTGTGTGTGGATGTTGCATTTATATTTTATGATAAATGTGTACGAATGCATTTCCTTACTTAGTGCTTCACACTATAAACTGCTTGTGATATTAGTGCTTCGCACCATATCTGCTTGTGATATTAGTGCTTCGCACATGTCATCATTTTCATACGGTAAGACGCGATGTATGTGAATGTATGTTGTGTGGTCCCTCCACCAGGAGGCTATACCGTTGGTGTTTGATTACTGGACTCATGAGAAGACTAATTTTCCGAGGCTCAGGAAAGGCACCACCCAAATTCGCTCCAGTTGAAAGACCGGATTAACTTCCCGTCAAGTAGATTGCGATGATTTGGGAACCTCCATGCCAAAAAGCCGCGAGAGTAACCTAAGATAGGTCAGCCTCTGATAAACCCAAAATGGAGGAAAGTCTCTTCATGCTCTCATTTCAAATTACTTGTAAAGCACAATTACTTGTAATTCTCTTCCATATCTATCTCCATGTAATGAGAAATATGAAGAAATGTGTACACATACATGCTACAAACAGCTGACATCCGTTTTGCAGGATAAAATTCCTAAACTGGACACATCACATAGCATGTTATTATCCACCTTCCCTAAAGACTAAACTATGAAAGTCTTTTGCAGGGAATCAATCGGACCTACCACCCGTTCAAAGTCCAAAAAGGCAACAGGCCTACAGTCAATCATGTCGTCATCCGACCAGACTGAACTTAATCAGTTTCTCGCAAAGAATTCAACGGATTAAGCAAACAGATTACAGATTTGGCTGTTCTACTAAAAGAATTACACCAGTCTACACAGGGTCAGAAAATACCCGTACATGCTGAATCCTCCACACAAGGAGGAACCAGGTCATTACAATACCTGAACTGCAGTTGGATCCGACCAACAAAACTCATGATGCTACCCATCCCACTGGAGACCCAGGCACTTGTGACATCAAAAAGAAAGTCCTCCAAATGGAAGAGACTCTTCGCACTATCAAAGAAATTGGAACACACGAGAGTTTTTCATATGCTGATTTGTGTATTTTCCCTGGTATTCATTATCCAGAAAAGTTTAAGACTCCTGACTTTGAAATATATGACGGGTTAGGAGATCCTTATACACATCTAAAGGTGTTTATTGGAGAACTGGGATCTTATGGAGAGGATGAAAAACTCAGAATGCAACTGTTCCAAAAAAGTCTAACTGGAGAAGCCCGTTCGTGGTACACAAGATTAGAAAATTCAAAGATCCATAGTTGGGAAGAGCTAGCACATGCTTTCCTCACCCAATACAACTTTCAATCTTAAATGGCTCTTGATCGGTATCAAATTACCAAGATCAAGAAACAGTCTAATGAGTCTTTCAAAGAGTATGCTCAGAGGTGGAGACGCCTGACTGCCCAAGTTAGTCCTTCCATGACAGAATCAGAGATGGTCATGACTTTCATAGACATACAAGAAGCACCTTTCTATGAAAGAGTTTTAGCCGTCATCGGCAAGCCATTTTCTGAAATGGTCAAACATGGGGAGATGGCTGAAATGGGATTAAAATTCGGAAAGATTCAAGACCTAGCTGCACTCAAAGCTATTGTTGATCACATCCAATCTGGAAATTATGGGAACAACCCCCGGAGGGTCCATAAAAAGAAAGAGAAGGATGTTTCCCTGATACTACAGGGTCAAAAAGGCAATCAGAATATGCCTATCCAGAGGAGAAATTACACTCATTTTCAAGCACAGTCTTCAAATCCTCCAGTACCAAAAGGTCGAGAAGCCAAACGCCCTCGAGTATTCACACCCTTAGGGGACACCCTCGAGAACATTCTCAATCTTCTAACAACACAGAAGAAAATCACGCATCTGCTTCGACTAGCCAGCCCTAATGGACGGGGTTTTAATGCTGCTTGGAAATATGCTTATCATGTCGGGGCACCTGGACATGATACTCAAGATTATTAGGCCTTGAAACACAAAATCCAAGACCTGATAGACAATGGTGAAATTGTGGTCGCCAAACCCGATCAGCCTCACGTTCAAGACAACCCTCTTCCTCAACATAAGGAAGAAGAGGTCAACATAATCAATTGGAGCAGCGGACAGAGTTCCAATTTTAGCTGTGAATCCTCCCAGACCCCCAAAGATGGTGATGAAAGATGGGATTATGCCAAGTTCCAATTCACAATGGAACGAAAGATAAAAGCTCTCTGTAAACAAATTGAGCAATTGGCGGAACTGGTGACTTATCAGCATCAAGTGACTCGTCAGCTAATCAGCGAGCATGCCAGTCTCCTACCTATTGTCATGAATATTCCCTCTTCACTTTTAGAAAATGAAATGCTGGAAGACAAAGTGACGAAGAGAGCGAATGCTAAGGCCCGTCGGGATTTTGCCAACAAAAGGAAATTCACATATTTGGGCTAACCTATGGAGGAAATCCTTCATATGTTAATCAATGAAGGAAGGATTAGTTCCCTTCTACCTCCAATCAACCCCCGTTCAGGACGATACAACTCTGAGGGAGTATGTCAATATCATTCTCAATCTCGCGGTCACAGCACAGAAGAATGCTGGGCACCCCGCCACCTTATTTAAAATTTAATCGACAATGGCGTACTGCGCCTGGCAGATAACAACACTGTGTTACGAGCAAGTGAGGATTCGGGTCCTACTAAGTGGAAGAGTGTAGTAGCAGTCATATCCGCTGAAAATGATGGGGTTAACAAATCACTTGTCATGCCAGTAATTCAACTCAAGGGAATCAACAATCCTTTGAAAGTGGCTGCTCCCGAGCCAATCAACTTGTCGTGCAGAGCACAATATCCTATTGTTAGCATGCGCACAGTTTCGTGGAATTATGGAGAAGGTGAAGGATCCACCTCGCATACAACTGCTGCAGTGTCAAAGGAGAATCCACTTATCTTCCCCAACGGGTAATGAAGCCTGTCATCAAGTCTAAGGGGAAAGTACCCATTGAGAAGATTGAAAATTTCCTCCGCACTATAGGTCATAACGAAGCCAAGGTGGTTTTAAGCTTGAAAGAAGCTCCACAATAGATATCAATCTTGGACTTGGTCCTGACTTCTGAGAATCACCGGAAGGTCTTGTTAAAGGTTTTAGAAGAAGCCTATCTACCGACATCAGTTGATACGGAAAAGTTTCAACATCTGATTGATCACATTTTCAACAACAATGTGATATCCTTCACTGATGATGACATACTGCTCGAGGGGACCGGTCATTGCAAACCGTTGCACATTACGGTCTTATCCTCCGGATATATGGTGGCTGGAGTTTTAATAGATGGAGGTTACTCTTTGAATATCTGCCCATACGCTACCTTGGTGAAGATGAATATCAATCCCAATCGAATTCGGAGTAGCTATACCATTATCAAAGCCTTTGATGGAGCCCGCCGTAACTCGGTCGGAGTAGTTGAGCTGCCAATTGAGATTGGTCCTCATACATTCTGCGTATCCTTCCACGTGCTCAAGATAGATTCGGGATACAACCTGCTCTTGGGACGACCATGGATTCACATGGCAGGGGCAGTTCCCTCCACTCTTCACCAACAGTTGAAATACATCATCAACAATAGCCTGGTCACAGTCAACGCTGAATCAGAGATTCCTCAGCACGGGGACATGCCATTCATCAATGCCAATAAGGATGTTGAGCTAATTAGTTTTCATGCTTTAGAAATAAGCAATACCCAATACCATGCTATTGGAACGCCACTGCCCGAACCCCAGATTTCTACCGAGGTAATGTCGGCCACTCAAGAAATGATGTTGTTGGGTCATAAATCGGGACAAGGGTTGGGTAAAGATTGCCAGGGTATCAAGTACCCTATTCGCTTAACCAAGCAAATTGGGACAGCTGGACTAGGCTATTCTGCCAGCTCTAGTCATAGGAATCCTCATAAGCATCAGCAGATTCCTTCAGCTTCAACCATGCGGTGTTTAGCTTCGCCTGCAAGCTCCGAGTCCGCACAACTTCCCATAGAGGTGCCAACCAATATAATGGCGATGTAATTTCCCAAGCCGGTACTGGTGAAGGAGAAAGAAATCTTTGTTCCAGATCCCGCAGTGGAGGAAGAGGAACGAAGAATCAAGCAAGACGTCACGCGGATGATGTCCGGTATACGCATCATCGTTCATGATGAGCATACCAATAAATACACCCCAGACGATGATTTCCCAGACGTAATGGCTATCATTCGGGATAGGGAAGATGATGATAATCCCTCTATCACTGAGGTTCACCCGGAATTTGCTTTTGCCAATTGGAACAACATTCCTTGCATTGGTCGTCAAGGGTAAAGCGGGCGGAAACTCTTTCTGCCCTGTAGATATAATAACTGCTTACTTTTCTGTATAGTATTAGCGGTTTATTTTGCCAGTATATGCTAACACTGTGTATGATCAACACATTTCATATATACTAAGTGAAAGCATATTTTGTTTCAGGACTCTGAATTTAGATGTGTCTGCACTTGCTGATACGGTGACTCTTCTCCACAAGGATTGTACTTTTGATGTAGAGATGAATTCAGCCTTGGTGGATATACAGGATGACATTGAGGTGCCTCCAGAAATTCAAGAATGGGTCAAAGACAAACCCAAACCCAACCTTGATCAAACCACTCCTTTCAATCTCGGAACCTTAGAAAACCTTAAGTTAATCCAGATTGGTTTAGACCTTACCCCAAACCGACGGAATGACATGGTTACGCTACTAACCCAGTTCTAGGATGTGTTTGCATGATCTCATGAGGATATGGTGGGTTTGTCCACTGACATTGTCCTTCATCGTCTTCCCATTAAAGAGGGATTTAAGCCAGTCAAGCAAAAGCTCCGACGATTGAAACCTGAATGGAGTTTAAAGGTGAAAGAAGAAATTGTGAAATAGTTTCAAGCTGGCATCATAATGGTGTCTACATATCCTGAGTGGATATCCAACATCGTGCCCGTACCTAAACCTGGAGGGAAGGTGCGAGTTTGCGTGGATTATCGGGACTTGAACAAAGCTTGCTTAAAAGATAGCTTTCCCATGCCATTTAGCCACATTCTCATTGACAATACTGCACAATACGACATGTATTCCTTTGCAGATTGCTTTGCGGGGTATCATCAGATCATGGTTGCCGAGGAAGATCGTGAGAAGACTGCTTTCATCACTCCTTGGGGAACTTTTTGCTATAGACGGTTGTCATTCGGCCTCATCAATGCTGGAGCTACCTATCAACAAGCTATGATGGCTCTTTTCCACGACTTAATGCATAAGGAGATCGAGATCTACGTGGATGACATTATTGTCAAATCCCGGAAGGAGGATGACCATATAAACCATCTCAGGAAGTTGTTCAACAGGTTACGTAAGTACAACTTGAAGTTGAATCCAGCTAAGTGTGCCTTTGGCGTTAAATCAGGAAAGTTGCTAGGATTTCTAGTCAGCCACAAAGGGATAGAGCTGATTCCTACCAAAATCCAAGCCATCACGAAAATGTCCATTCCTCAGACAGAAAAGGAAATACGGGGATTTTTGGGAAGAATCAACTTCATTAGCAGATTTATCTCTCAACTCACAGCAACCTGTGAGCCAATCTTCAAGCTATTAAGGAAGAACTCCTCCATAAAATGGAATGAGGAGTGCCAGAATGCCTTCCTTACAATCAAGAAATAGCTAATCAAAGCTCCCATCTAGGTACCATCCAGGGATGATGTTCCCCTGTTTATGTATCTGTCCGTAAGTGACAATGCCATGGACTGCATGCTGGGACAGAAGGACGATAGAGGCCTAGAACGAGCTATCTATTACCTTAGCAAAAGTTTCAGCAGCAGTGAACACAAGTACACTCTGATCGAAAAGACGTGTTGTGCTTTAGCATGGGCTTCCATGAGGTTACAACATTATCTCCATGGTCACACAACCCATCTCATATCCCGCGTGGATTCTCTCAAGTACGTGTTCAACAAACCCATGTTAAATTGTCAACTGTCCAGATGGCAGTTGATCCTACAACAATTTGACATTGTATATGTGACTCAAAAGTCCATCAAAGGTCAAGGAATTGCGGATCAACTGGCCGTCGCACCATCAGGGAATTTCAAACCCTTGGAGACATATTTCCCCAATGAAGGAGTAATGACAGTTCAGCAACACCATCAGTACGATACACGCCAAACGTGGAAGATGTATTTCGATGGAGCTGTTAATATGGAAGGTTCTGGAGCTGGAGTAGTTCTAGTATCTGATACGGGGGAGCAGTATCCCGTCGCCGTCAAATTACAGTTTGTCAGCACCAACAATACGGCTGAGTATGAAGGCTGTCTTATGGGGCTAAAACTTGCCCATTCAATGGGCATCAGGCGGTTAACTGTCCTTGGAGATTTGGAGTTGGTAATCAGACAATCCACCAGAATCTATCAAACCAAGGAACTACATTTGCTACCTTACCATCGGCAGGTTTTAAAGATGGCTTTGGGGTTCGAAGAAATATCCTTTCTACACATTCCTCGTAATAGGAATGATTTCGCGGACGTGTTAGCAACTTTGGCCTCCTTGATCCGCATATCAGACAAGGAACACTTGTCAAGCGTCACAATTTCCCTGCACAAGGCCCCAGCCTATGGGAATTACGTTGGAGAAGTATTGGATGAGCTACCTCCCATCCAACATCCTTGGTATCAGTATATCAAGGAATATCTGCGAGATGGATCTACACACGCTGAGGCAAGCCCGACTGAGAAAAGGCGGATCCATTAATTTGCTATGAAATTCTAACTGAGTGGAGATGCGCTCTACAAAAGAGATGCAGGATTAGGTCTCCTCAGATGTTTAGACAAAGATCAAGCCCAAAGGCTTATGGATGAAATCCATGGCAGAGTCTGTGGCCCCCACATGAGTGCCCCCCTCCTTGTCAAGAAAGTCCTCAGGACAGGACATTATTGGCTATCTCTCAAAGATGATTGCAATGACCACGTCAGGAGATGCTATCAGTGCCAGATTCATGGGAATGCTGTACACGCCCCTCCACGGGAACTTCACAATATGAGTTCACCTTGGCCCTTCTCAATGTGGGGAATGGACGTTATCGGGCCCATTGAGCCTAAAGCAAGTAATGGTCATCAATTTATCTTCACCATGATCGACTACTTCACCAAGTGGGTAGAAGCAGCCTCCTTCCCCAGGGTTACTAAAGAAGTCATCATTACTTTCATCAGAAACAATGTCATCTGTCGATATGGACAACCAGAGGTGATTGTGTCCGAAAATGCCAAGAACCTCAACAACAAAATGATGGAGGAATTATGCAGTAAATTCCACATCAAACATCTCAACTCAGTCATCTATCGTCCAAAGATGAATGGTGCTGTTGAAGTGGCTAACAAGAACATCAAGAAGATTATGCAAAAGATGTCCACCAATCACAAAAATTGGCCTGACCTATTGCCTCTGACTCTGTTAGCCTATAGAACCTCAATGCGCACTTCCACTGGGGCAACCCCCTACGCATTAACCTATGGGATGGAAGCGGTACTCCTCATAGAAGTTGAGATGGAATCCCTCAGAGTATTGATAGACGCTCAGTTGGATGAAGACCAATGAGTACAAGATAGGTATCACCAATTGGCTTTAATAGACGAAAGGCGAACCGCGGCTATCTTCCATGGTCAGTTATATCAACAAAGGATCGCCAGATCCTACAACAAAAAAGTCCGGCTACGGCAATTCAGACAACATGACTTGGTTTTGAAGAAAATCTTTGACAACCAAGATCAGTCTAAGGGAAAATTCGCTCCTAATTGGGAAGACCCGTTTATTGTCAAGGAAGTATTGATAGGAGGCGCTCTCAGATTACAAGAAATGGACGTCGATGAATTTCCACAACTCATCAACTCGGACACCGTGAAACGATACTATGTCTGAAGTTGCCATCAATTAAACATCCTGGTGGTAGACCATCTGGTCACCAGTCATTCCGGTTCTTTAAACTTTTACCACAAACAACTTTTCTACACTTCGCCCCTCAGGGAAACATACCTTTCAAGCCAGCAGCCTGGCTCTCCTTTGCGCTCATGCAACTTAGGTCATCCCACCACGGATTAAACCTCTTGCGTATATAGTTTGGCTACCCATACCTGGGATCAAACTTTTCACCCGCAGTTTATCCTCAACCTAGGATTAAACTTTCTCTTCCCTGCACTCTGACCAGCACTCGGGATTACGCTTTTCATCTCGCCCTGAAGGGCGAACTACGTCGACCTGATCTCCTCTTCAATAGGAGTACGTAGGAAACCATTTCATATGGCCCGATCACAATAAAACAAAAATAACAAAAACATTTCCACCCTTTTCCTTACAAAAACAAAAATAAAACAAACATTCCCACACCATTCCTGCCATATACAGCGTTGAACCTCTTACACTAGGTTCGAACTACGCAGACCTGATCTCCTCTTTAATAGGAGTACGTAGGCAGCCATTCATGGTGCGGTCTCACCCCCTACCAAAATATAAACCCTTGTCAGTCGGTACTGGGATCATCTTTCAAACCACTACATTTCATTCGGCTTCAGACCAAAGGGATGGAATTACCTGAACTCCTCCTAACTAGGAGATTCGGTGACCATCTAAGCTGCGGTCATACCTTGAAGAGCAACACCAATCCATAAGAGATGGAATTAACTAGGCTTCTCCTAAATAGAAGTACTGGCGACCATCTGTGGTGCGGTTAATCTCAGAGAGGAAAGCCATACTCCTCTCCTCATTTCCATACAGAAACCAGTCCCAAGACACCAAAGATGGTAGGGATACATCCAGATCGATGATCCATTCTGAACTATCCAGAGACAACTCAATGTCCATCCACCCAGGAGAAATTCAGAATACATCAAGATCACAATCCCTGAAGCAGCAGGCAAAATATCAAGCAAGTAGCGAAGCATATCTAAAAGGGAAGTGATCAAAAATATATTTTCCTATCATATATATAATGCTGTTTGATATACACAATGTAAACTGTACATGACAAAATAGCTAAGCTAGTCTGTGCAGGAAAATGCAAGATCATCTACAAGTCAGGGTATATGCGAGCTAACAAGCCCAACATGGCGTCCCTCTTAGAAGATGGAGGTGAAGCTGTGGTCTCCTGTATGAGAATATCCACACGACCTAACAGATCTGCAGCCATCTTCATGGTGACCATATGATCATCAATATATGCGCTCATCTCTGCGATCATGGCAGTGGTAAGGGACCTTACTGCAGTACTATCTATGACGGCTACATCCCGGGCAGATATGGCGATATCCCGCTCAACTATCACTGCATCTCTTGCTAATATAGCCTCATCCCGCTCAACGACGGCGGCATCTCTACGAGCCAATGCCTCGTCTGTCTCTAATAGAGCGGCCTCCCTCCCATCAAGAGCAGTCGACATCATAGATCGAATCTGATCTCTCTCAAAGGTCATCAGATGAAGACTCTGCTCTAAGTACTGTGCCGAGTGCTGAATCACAACAGTACTGGTACTAGGAGAATCTGGAAGAAATGCTGGCAACCCAGCAGTGGGCTCCTCCTCGATGTAGGTATCAATGTCTTCCATGGGCTCTACATCATCTAACTCACGCTTCGGTACTGCAAATACTGCTGCAGCTGATAAAATATCTGTCTCCATCCACACGAAATACGCTGCGAAATAAGGATGACTGACAGAAAAAGCCACTATCTCACGCTGATCCCAGCAGGCGTATACCCGAGATCGGTCCTCTGCTGAGAGGTACCGAGAAGCTGAACGCTGACCTGTCACCCCCTCAAAAGGATGAAAATCCTGGAACTGGTCGAACTGCGACATCACGTCCAATGGGTGAAAAGTGGTCACTCCCCTTAAACCTGCCAGAGGGAGATAGTCCACGCCCGGAGCATGAGTAATGAAGCTGTATGGTGAGCTAAGCCCCGAACACGGCAATATGCTGAATGGATCTCTGATATTTGCCAAGAATGTGGACCAGGACAGAGCATCTATACACTCTGATGGCTGAAAAGAGTATGACATAGCTACATCATGGGTGAAGCAGTACCCATGCCGTCTAAGAGTGCCAATCGGTCTCAAGTGTGACATGAACCACACATATAGCATGACTGAGCTACCTGTGAACACTCCTATAGGATACGTGCAACAATACGATGCCGACCGCAGCATCTATACTACAATCATAGGTACAATGGTACGACCCTCCCTGAGAGCTCTCACGGCCATGATAATGCCTATATCTATCTCATCCATATATCACGACATATACACATATGACAATACACATAGCATCAGTACGTCAACTCTGGCCAAATGCCAATGATCCTCCGGTGCGGTGAAATCCCCGAAATGTCGTGAATAGCTATCCTCCGAGCCAAATCTGTCGTATAGAAAATGATGGGATATCACGCGGCCAGATGTCAACTCATCCTGTACTACTCTGCGCCTCAATCTTGTGAGAGTCATGAATCGTCTGCTCATGTCTCCCAAACCCAGATGCACGCAAGGTCTGTCTAAAGGCAGCATCGTCAAACGTGCATACTCCTCTAGAGTAGGAGTCAACTCATGGGTGCCGAATCGAAATACCTGCCTATCCGGTAGCCAATGATCTATCATCCCGTCCACAAATCCTGCGGGAACCTGAAAAGTCAAAAAGGTCATGGTATGCTGCAATAAATGATCTACAGTCACCCTGTCTGGTGGTGACATGCTATCATACCACGATCGCATACCCGACGCCACCACTGACGGTGGGGTATGATCTATACGGCTAACTGTCGAAGAAGACATCTGTGCGGGCCGTGTTATAAGACCATCCAGGGGTCAATGCCGAATATCTCTGGACATACATCATATGCATAACATGATACATGCATAACAGATAATAGATGGCAATATGATATAAGGAATGGAAATACTGTGCATACATTCCTAAGTATATCATCATCTAATACATCATCTCTGTACAGCTACAAATACAGGAAAATGGGGCACAGACGCCCTACTACTAACAGAGGCCTATCAAAAGATATAGCGAGAATGGGGAACAGCCACCCAATATCTAACAGAGGCCTATCAAAAGATATAATGAGAATATACATCAGAAGAAGACCAGGGTCTCGATATCCACATCATCAATCCTGTCCACCTGATGTAACTCCTCCTGAGTCACTGGATCTCTATCAACAGGGATGTCAGGCCTATAAAGAGGAGGATCTGCATCGGCAAAACCGAATGGGTCGTCCGAGGGGCCAGCGCCTGAGCTGGAAGGAACAAATGACTCCGCCTCTGCTGGATCTCTACCCAAATGCCAGATAAATATATGTGCCCGATTTAACTGTCGGGTCAAGCCATCAATCTGGGTCATATAAGTTGGAGCTCGGACACAAGCTACCCAATCCGTCATCATCAAGGATCCTGGAACCATGTCCCCCATAAACTATGTGGCGTGGGACTGGGCTCCAATAGTACGAGGAAACCACCAACACTGGAATATCTCCTGAGTACATGGACCCTCTGACAATGCAAATCCGTCAATCCCCAACAACAGGATATCAATGGCGGGTGACTATGATACGGGCCAAGAACGCCTAGCAGGAGGTAAGATCGGTATACGGATCTCCCCTGTGGTGCTCCTGATAGCACGCTCTCCTAAATAGAGCTCCCAGCCTCCATCCGTAAAGAGAGGAACTCTCTTGGTGGAAATCGCATACTCGGCTCCTGTCGGGTATCCATCCTCAAAACCCACAGTCAGGTGTTCCCCGAAATAGGGAAGCCATGTGATGGTGTCGGCCGTATATGACAATGAGTGAATCCCTCAGCTACAGGGACCTCTGGCAGAATCGAATGGTGCCATCGTCGTCTTCGTGGATAGGTGTCAAAACCTAACACACTCACGGGACGTAAGCATGGAAGCCTCGCATAGGCCCAGAACTACCAATACAATAAAAAAAGTATATCTACTATCAGTAAACACTCTTAACCTATAAAGAGGAAACGATAAGAGAAATACTCACCAGCAAAAACGGGTAAAATCCTAGCTAAGCCTTGGTCAAACCCTGTGAGCGCATACGCATACCCTAGAGGAAATAGGCAAAGGTATAGGAGCCCCAATCATATTCTCCAATACGGTCCACATCACGTGTAGCGCTGATCAAAGCGAAAGATACCGTGGAAGAGTTATCTGCTATGAAGCAGCCTCGAATGATCATCAGGAACAATCACCGCAGAATGTGATCCCTGATCCTGACATCATCAGACATGGGCTCACTTAATAGCCCGCTAATAGCATCTACGCTCAAAGGACCTGAACGGATAGTCCTGCCTTTAAGCGCCGCTGCCGGAACTCCTAATAAGGATCTAATGGTAGTAGGGATAATATTTGCCATGCAAGGCACTGGCTCCCCTCCAAACTCCATACTTGTGATAAATCGCCAATCCATAGGCGTCATCATCACCTCGTAATCCAGCAGATGGAGTGACTGAGTCTGATGAAACCATCGCTCAGACAATGTCCTGAGATAACCCCAGGGACAACGACGGGGAAAGATGGAGAAAAATGCCCCAAATCCCCACTCATGCACTACCGCTCTATAGTCAGGATGAAGCGCCTGGTACATGGAGTGAATACTGAACCAGTTCTCTCGAGGCTGTATAAAACTAGGGACTTGCATGAAATTCAGATCAACATCAAAACCCTTTAATCCTCATCAATAGGAAAGAAGGAAGATCAAAGTCTAATGCCATACCTCATTAACATGCAAATACTTCGATGGATGTCTGCCCAAATCACCCAGCCACTCTGGGTTCACCACCTGAATGCTCGGAAGCTCCCTACGAGGGACATGTGCAGCAGGAGCGGGGTCCTCTATCAGAATATCTGCCCCTCATCCTCAACGTCTGGAATATTTACCTGAACAGGACGTATCACAGCCTCCACCAACCGACAAGGCTGTTTGACAGAACGAGGACGAGGCACTTCAGAAGCCCTCCGCCGTATACCAGAAGTAGTCCTATAGGAACTGCTCGGCTGATCCGGATCCATAATATCTGGATAGCAATTCTCCAAATCACCTCAGAAAGGGTGTGGTATTTCCTTACCTGGAACTTTCTAAAATGCATTTTATGACTATATGCATGCATGCATTTATTTTAACATATAATAGAGTTAAAAATGCATGACTACCCAATGCCTACATTTGGGAAATTTTGCCATAGTCCCTTTGAAAATAGGACTATCCACATGCATACAGGCATGTCTAGGTGGCCATTCAGTAGCACACCTGCCCCAAAGTCATATACATAATATATGCATTAAAAATTAAAATCATCATGCATAAGGCCAACCTGAATACTAGGAGTACTTTGCCTTGCTACCTTATGCTCATTGGACCTCAAATAGGACAAAAAAATAGCAGAAAAAGGTGCCAATTTGACTGTCTCAAAAGTTAAATTTTTTCACATCATTATGTTCAACATGGTTTAATACTAACATTTACTATGTTGAATATTTTTTATCAAGTCATTTGTGCATACATAATCACTACTATGTGTTTAGATGTATTTCATGCGATAACTCAAAATCCAACGGATAGAAATGAGAGAAAATATAAGCATATGTTACCAGGATAATGTAGAACATTTGTACGGTGACAGAATTTATAGAAAGCAGCCCAAACTCAGCAGATCTGAAGATGGCTCGCGGTTTTCTCTATACGAAGCAAGTTAAAAGTGACTTGTGAAGACCAACCTGCAGGATTTATGATCCACGGTTAGCCGCAGGCCCATCTACGGCTACAACAGATGCACCTGCGACACCCCTATATGGGACACACCCCTCCGGCTCGGTCCAGTTCGAGTTGCAAAGGAGTTCTTGCAGACTAGCAAAGTCAAATCAGAAATAAAAATGCCACGTGATTGAGCAAAACTGCATACAATCCTGGTCCTCTCAGATCAGACTTTGAATCTGTACATCACTCATTGGTAGTCACCTGAGTATAAGGTATACCCTGCCAATGATCCCAGTTGTCTTAAATCACAGACGGCAATACCTTATACAGGTCTGATGCCACCAACTCCGGGTCATTACCCTACATGAAATCCCCGACGGGGGTTATAACGTGAGGTCCCCGGCGGGGGTTACAACGCATGCT
The DNA here is from genome assembly GCA_016801055.1 of Panax notoginseng. NCBI lineage: Eukaryota > Viridiplantae > Streptophyta > Magnoliopsida > Apiales > Araliaceae > Panax > Panax notoginseng. The sequence goes on from CM029015.1 coordinate 171,708,534, forward strand.
CATCCATTGACACACAAATCAACGAAGGTCAAGCAGCCTTGACGTTATTTCAGCTGATGGAAAGTAAACCCATCGAAGCATGGAAAGTTTTTCGATCATTGTGTACGTTTATATTCATCACTCCCCAGTGGATCCCCGATGGGGGTTACAATATAAAGTCACTGCAGGGGATTACCATATACATGCAAGTCGTTGACACACATATCAACGAAGGTCAAGTAACCTTGACATTATTACAGCCGATAGCGATTTAAACCTATCAGAGCTCTGGAGCTATTCGAGGTTTTCACACCCGACCGCTCGTATTCCCTAGTGGATCCCCAGCGGGGGTCACAACGCTCTGTTTCGGTGACCTACACGACAGCGGATGTCAAGCAACCATGACAATCTACCCACAAAGTTTCAGCCGTTGATTCACACGTTGACGAAAGGAATGTCAATAAAGAGGATAGATGATGGAATATGTTATACACATCCTCAAATAGATCAAGCTTCATCCCCATAGATCTCTCACACATAAGAGGTACATCTTCGGGATCAAATCACAATCGAAGACACATGCCTTTGGTGATGACTCCAACATCAACATCCTAACAAATTTGGATTACACATCAAATTTGGTCATCGTTGCCAACCCCCAATTGAAGCAACAGGGAGCCATCAATCATCCCTAGTGTGTTGGGCTACAACCCCGTACACATGCATCATACATTTACATCATGTTGCTATCTATAGTACCATGTTCGTCTTGTTACGTTTCAAGTGTCTAGGATTCTTTATCCTACCCATGCATCGCCATGCATGAGTAAGATAAAGAGGGGCATCCGTAGACACTCAAAATTTTTTATACTACTGTCACTAACATTGTAGGAGAGCATATTCGTCTTTTAAGAGGGAACCCTGAAAGACGATCCATATCCGTACCGGATACTACCGAAAGTTCAGCATCAGCCCCAGATCGTAATCTGGGAGTAACAATTCCAATCTCGGAGATAACCCCGAGGCATGCAGATAAATATCGGCACACACACCGGAGAAGACCGATTAATCTCGGAGATAACCCCGAGGTATCCAGTCTCAGACATGGAAATAGCCACCAACCTTGGTGATAACCCCAAGGAATGTAATTTTGGCAATAACCCCGGAAATGCTTATTACAAGTGCGACCAGCTTCAATCTCGACGCTCATAACGAGATCCACTGTACCAGCCCATCGATAACATCGGAAAGACAGACACACCTCAAGGATGACAATGAGGACCTTCAACCAATTATAGCAGTTCAATCCCAGTAAAGCTGAGCAACGTCTGCTTTATCAGCCCAATCCGGTGATAACACCGGTGAGGGGCAACATCGTCATCTGACCAACACGATGCCATACCACGTAGCCTCAACATATCTACACAATAATGTCCTATAAGACAAATCAATCCCGAGTGACTATTGTACGGGGTAACGGATGAAAGTTGAAGGTTGAAGACTGGAGGGCACCGTCCCATCTTCAATGACTTCATACAAACTCTAATCCCATGCCATCGTACAACTCTCTACAACGGTGGTCCGAAATAGGTCCTGTATACCTCAAACGGATGCCCGGATTGCACTTCTAAAAATCTGAGTGGACATTACAGTGCCTGAGTGCACGTACTTCGAGACGACCTGTCCCGAAAAACCTGGGCCAACCCGGGTTGCCTCTGGTACACCTGCAGCTCAGCCGTAGGTACACTTGTGGCTAATATGCCTATAAATAGACGGCTTGGGGTGCTGATTTTTCAAGAGAAAACGGCGAGGAAGCCCTGCCTAATTTGCTCTGCACTCATCCCATATAGTGTACTTTCCCCTTTTAAACACCTGTGAGCTCATATATAGCCTCTTTTGTACCCACAAAAGCCAGTGTTTACCCACTCTAAAGATATAGAAGCCTTTTTTAGCAGTCAGCTGTAAGCCTTCTCACATACTTTAGAGTCTTTCTCTTCATCTTTGCACACACCCTTCTACACGTTGAGAGTCATGTTGCTTACTTTTGCCCGGGCTTCGGTCCGTGGTTTCATTCCAGTCTGTATATATATATATATATATATATATATATATATATATATATATATATATATATATATATATATATATATATATATTGATTAACATTATCGAGTTATGCCTCTATTGAGCCTAGACTTCGGTCTGGAGCATTTAATTGCTTTTGTATATATATACATTTATATATATAAACTGCATGTCGAACTCTGTTCGATGAGCCTAGACTTATGTCTGGTGCGTTTAATGGCTTTCTTATATATATAATTATATATATGAACTGCTATCGAACTCTGTTCGGTGAGCCTAGATTTCACATCCGGTGCGTTTACTGCTTTAATATATATATATATATATATATACTTATATATATTAACTGTTGTTGGACTCCGTCCGATGAGCCTGAATTTCACATCCGGTGCGTTTATTGCTTTAATATATATATACTTATATATATATATATATATTAACTGTTGTTGGACTCCATCCGATGAGCCTGGATTTTATATCCGGTGCGTTTATATGCTTTTATATATATATATATATATATATATATATATATATATATATATATTTACATTTCGTCCCACCTGGAGTTTACTTCGTGGTGGTTGACCGTTTTTACAGCTTTCTGTATATTTCGTCCCGCCTGGAGTTTCCTCCGTAGCGGTTGATAGCTTTTACAGCTTTATTTATATTTCTGATCCCCCATGGATGTGCTTTATGGTTGGTGATCATGTATGTATATATATATATATATATATATATATATATATATATATTTACAGCTTTTATATATATACCTGCTTACTGCGTTTATATCAATTGCGGCATCATGTGAGCCTAGGAATCATGTGATCACAGATTCAGTCCCCTGAATCTAGATTCGGTTCCCATGATGGACCTTTTCAGCTGTAAATAGCTTGTAAATTTGTCTGTGATGTTTGGATTTTCTCAGATGGTTTTCATACCCACGAGGAATTCAACACCTTTTTATACATTTATTTTTGTACGGATGCCTCACATCTGTCAAATAAAATCAATCAAGCCAATCACTTAATAAAATGGGAGTGTAAAAGGTCTCAATTACTATTGAGCATCAGGGTTCGACAGGGAGGTGGTGCAAGTTTTTTAATACTTGTAGGATTAAATTAAAAATGAAGGAAAAGATGAAGGTATTATACTGTAATATTTTGAGCCCCAAAACGTGCAATTATCAAAACTATATTTTTCTATAAATAGAAGCTCATTTTTCTTTCATTCTCACCAATTCACTAAGACTCGTAAGAGTAATTATAGGGAGAGAAGCTATAGAGAGAAAAAAGAAGAGAAGTCTGCTATCTCACTATTCTAGTATCCCGTCTTCTTCTGAGGTAAGGGATATTATGTTTTTCAGTATTCATAAAGAATAATATTTTCTTCCATACTCTGTAGTATGTGAGTAAAATTATTTCGTTTCGTATTCCTGATTATACCATCATTTTGTTAAAGTATTGCTTCTATACTCCGTGAAATTAGTAGAAAATCCTTAAAATTTGCGCTTTATCTAGTATCGTTTCACAAGGATATTTTCTACGCATTCTTATTAAATTTTAAACTTTTCATGCCGGAGTATTGTCCATGAGTAGTATTCATTTATACGGTACTATTCACGGGGTACTATTCACAAAGTACTATTCACATGTACTATTCACGAAGTACTATTTACGAGTACTATTTATAAAGTACTATTCACGAGTACTATTTATAAAATACTATTCACGGGGTACTATTCTAGAACTATTATTCACAGGGTACTATTCACTCAAGTAATATTCACCCAGAGTACTATTCATTACAAAAATTGATTTTTTTCGGTCCAAATCATTTTTGATACAATATTATTCTTGAATTTTACTCCACAAAGCAGTATCATGTTGACAATTTGTACATTATTGAATTATAGATAAATTAAATTATAAATCTTTAAAATTTATCATTTGCTTTCATTTAATTGAATTCTTATATCATTGTCATCATCTTCATGCTTATATTGTGATGAAAGTCATCTTTGGCTTACGTGCATAGATGGACTGTTAATTGGTATGATTATGACTAGGAATCATTCAGTATAATCATGACCCGTAATGTTACAAATGATGTGGTAAAAGTCTTCAGTGGTCCATAGTGCATTGATGGACAGTTGTTGGTATGATTATGACCAGGGATAATTCGGTATGATCATGACCATTGGTGAAAACACGAATATCCTTGGCCCGTAGTGCATGGATAATTCGTGATTGTGATACATTTATTGAGCTGAGTCTCAGCGATAAAATTGATGATAAACTCTTAAATCACAGAAGATAGTAGATATCATGCTCTACTTGACTCTTCTAATGGATTGCTTGTTCCGCTGCAGTTAAACTTGATGTTTATTGTATTTTATCAGTTTAACACTGTTGAAGGCTAACAATAATTTATTTTGCATTATCTTAGTCATAATATTTCTTACTGAGCTAGTTGAGCTCACCCTTTGGTTTCATTGTTCTCTTCAGGAAATGAGAGTATAGTTGGGACTAGTCGGGGAACGGAGTGATGGTCCAGATGTTTGATTAGTAGTCCTCACTATTCTGTGAAATAGTGTGATAATAAATGTAATGATGACTTATTTTGAGTTTGAATACTGTCTAGACGATAATATTTGTATTGAAACTCAAAGCTCATGTTGTAAATTTAAATTTATATTTGTATTCTGTACCATGTACTTAGCGACTCAGAATGGGTGATGTATACCTATTTTGGGGGCGTCACAGAAGCCCTGTCCAATTTACTCGGTACACACTATTAACTGAGTGCTTTCTCATTTTAAACACTTGTGAGCTTATATATTGCTATATTTTTACCGGCGGGAGCCAAGTGTTCATCCCTTTAAAGCTATTGAAGTCTTTTTTGGTAGTCCACTGTAAGCCTTCTTACACATTTTAAAGCCTTTCTCCACTACTGTGCACACGCAGTTTTTCACGTTGAGAGTCGTGTTGCGTGTGTTTGCCCGGACTTCGGTCCGTGGCTTTTATTTCTTTTTGTATATATATATATATATATATATATATATATATATATATATATATATATATATATATATATATATATAGACTAACATTATCGAATTATGCCTCGATTGAGCCTGTATTTACATCTGAAGCTTTTATTTGCTTATATATATATATATATAAACTGTGGTCGAACTTTGTTTGATGAGCCTGGATTTTACATCGAGAGCTTTTATTGCTTTTATATATATATATAAATATTTATATATATGTTGTTGCCATCAAACTCTGTTTGATTGAGCCTAGATTTTATATCCGGTGCGTTTACTGCTAATATATATATATATATATATATATATATATATATATATATATATATATATTTCTGTCAGGCCTGGAGTTTACTTCGTGGCCTTTTATAGTTTTTTTACATTTCGTTCCGCCTGGAGTTTACTTCGTGACGGTTGATTGTTTTTACTATTTTCTTTACATTTCGTCCTGTCTGGAGTTTATTTCAAGGTAGTTGATCGTTTTATTGCTTTATTTACATTTCTAATCCACTATGGAGGTGCTTCGTGGTGGTTGATTGGTTTTTTATTACTTTATTTATATTTCTAATCCCCTATGGAGGTGCTTCGTGTTGGTTGATTGATTTTTTATTGCTTTATTTACATTTCTAATCCCCTGAGGAGATGCTTCGTGGAGGTTGACTGTTTGCACACACACACACACACACACACACACACACACACACACACACACACACACACACACATATATATATATATATATATATATATATATATATATATATACCGCTTTTATATATTTACATTTTCGATCCCTCATGGATGTGCTTCGTGGTGGTTGATCATGTCTGTATATATATATTTACAGCTTTTATATATATATAACTGTTTACTGCTTTTCATATAAATTGCTACATCCACTAATACAAAGTAGTCAATAGACAACACTTAAACCACAACGTTTTTATAAAAAACGTTGTGGTCTTTTTTTTCACAACGTTTTTTAATAAAACGTTGTAGATACATATGAAAAAACGTTATCGATTTAAAAGAGCGTGTCTGTATATATATCTTATGCAAAAAACACGGAGCAATGGATAAAATCGCGGAAGCCAAAATTTGAAATTAAAACACGACTATACTTTCTTCTCTCTCCTATCTCTGTATGCCAGATCTGAAATTCCTCACTCCTCAGCCTCTTGCCTTTCGACTGTGGCCTCTCTTCCCTATCACCGTCCCTCTCTTCCACCGTCGCCGTCCCTCTGCTTCTGTCTCTCTCAAGCTTTGTGCGTTTTCCCAATTCAATATTCCCCCAATTTTTCCCTAAATATAACCCTATGAAAAATTCTTCTAAAATTTTAGTCATACCCTGTGCTCTCTTCTAATTCTTCCAACTCTACCTCAAGCAGCGCCAACGCTCTCGCTCTAAACCTCCTCCGTCGTCGCCAAAGCTGTTGTCAACCGTCGAGCTTTCTCCTAGGCTGAATTGGTTGTTGGGGTCGTTAGCGATGCCGAAATCACGGCTAACAAAGGTCCTCCCGTCACTCCTCTGAACGAGAGGTCTGTCTAGTTCACTTCATCCCTTAATTGATTTGTTTTACATTAAAACTGTAGATTTATTGTTATGTAGTCATATTGATTCTCCCACTATCTATGTTCTTTATCTTGAATTAATTTAGGGCATGTGATATCCTTTTAAGAAATTTTTGGTATATACTTTACTACTAGTTTAAACAATATATATATTTTTAATCAAATTGTTAGTGCCGTAGTGATGTCCAAATAATCTTGGAGGAATCTTTATTTCTTAATCTTTTTTTGGGGACAGAAGAGGAATTTATATGTATGTTTTGTCTATGCCCATGATTCAAAGGAGTTGCAATCGAATATTCTTAAACTGTATGATGTGTTTGGTTTAAAAGAAAAAAATCATTAAAAAGAGGTGGACATGTGGGAATTTTATGGAAGATTGGGATGTTTTATTAGGATGTTGCCACATATTTGTGTTGTGCTGATGTTGAGATCCTCTTAATGGTTTTGGAAGTTGGGCTTAATCTGATTTTCATGCTGAGCATCTCAAGATTTTAATGGCCATGAGTTTGTTGTGTTTACCGTGACTTTTGACAAGAAAAAGATTAGTGTTGACTTGTTCCATTAATTTTCCCAGGTATGATGTGATAAATTACATATTCTCCCCTACCTTACCATGTACAGAAATCTAGGAAGCTGATGCAATTTAGGGTCTATTTTATTAACTATCTTACCTGTTTGATTATCATCTTGCTAAATTTGGGCTCTTTATGTTCTTTTTTTGTTTACTAAATTTCAAAATGAGGACATCTCTGCTTTTCATTTTTGACAGTCTCTTCAAAATTACTTGGTGAATTTATGTGGAAATAAGAAAAAAAAATAGGTTCCCTATATCTTAAGTGCATAAGATAAGATTCCTAGTATAAGAAATCTTAGTAAATTCCTAATAATCTTAGAGCCATCATTTCATATTTGGTTCTAAAAACAGAAAATGGGAGAACTCTGCAAATTGATTTTCTAAAATTTTAGAAAATTGTGATAGAAAATAGAACCACTATATAAACTGGCCCTCTATGTTTGATGGTTTTTTTATTTTTTGGTGTAATTGTTTCTAGATGATGTGTTAATATGTGTTTACATATTTTGTCTTCTGTTAGAATTTATAAAATTGCAACTCTCTCTTTTTTTTGTTTTCCTTTTCTATTTCTAGCATCAATTTACTTTACCAGAAGTTGAAAACATATGATTTTACTTGAAAATATTAATTGTAGCAAGTTTGAGGAAGCTTGATGGACAGCCTGAATGGTTGAAGGGGGGGAAACTTCGAGATTATTAGCTCGAGGGATTGAACTTTCTTGTTAATAGGTATAGTTCCTTTTCACTTGATGCTAGGTGTCATATGCTTCAAAATTGTACTAAACAGTTTCAGTCATGAGGCTGTTCTGATCAGAGCCTTTTTCACAGCACAGTTGGAGAAATGATACAAATGTCATATTAGTGGATGAAATGGGTCTTGGGAAAACAGTTCAGTCTGTTTCTATGCTTGGTTTTCTGCAGGTACTTTTAGTGTTGTTGGTGGTGATCTTGGACAGCATTCTATCATGTTATAAGTATTTTTTTTATTTGACAAACTATAAGATTTCTTCTTCCATTCTTCTTTCTACAGAATGGCCAACAAATACATGGACCATTTCTTGTTGGTGTGCTATTGTGACATTATCGAATTGGGCGAAAGAATTCAAAAAGTGGCTGCCTGACATGAATGTTATTATTTATGTTGGAGCTCGAGCAAGCCAAGAGGTATCTGATTGTTTGTGGTTCAGTGCATTTGTTTTCTTGTTTTATATTTATTGATTACGACATGGTGTTGCCTAAACTTTAATATATTTGGAACTTACATGCCTTTGAATATGTTATTTATCATCTTTGTTTGTGTTCTGTTATTTTTTTGGTTCTACCAGGTGATAGTATGAGCATGACTAGTTAGGCAATTACCCTTTTCTATTTTATATTGTATTTTATTTGTCTTACTGTGGGCTGTATATGATACACATTTTATGACTAAAGCAACACTGTATTGGTCTTGCTGTGGGCTGTATGTGATGCACATATTATGACTAAAGCATCACTGTATGGTGATTTTTCTTGATCAATGAAATGTACAAGTATGGTGTTGGTTATAGTTGAGAAGTAGTAAGGCGAGTGAACGACTTTGTTTAAATTTGTAACTGAGGAATTTTAGAAAACTATATTACTAAAATACAAGATTCCTAGTCTACAGATATTCAAAATCAGTTAATGGTGTTTGCAGAAGTATAGTAACTACTGATTTTGATAATATTAGTTATTTAAATGGACATTTTTATGAGATGTGTACATTAAATATGATATTTAATGTTATTCTTATGAATAAATGATACCTTTTGCTATGAAATTATTGTTCCCTATCCTTATGCAGGTATGTGGATGTTATCCTACATTCTTGTTACCCTCACTATTTCCAAAATCTTTATGACATATGTTGATAATTTTCATATAATTATCTCTTGCACGTACTGAATGCTGTAATGAAGCACTGCAAAAGCTTGACAAGAAGTATGACGTTGTAATGCCACAAGAATACTAGAAGTAAATTATCTGATATTATTTATCAATGGTTTATTTTGTGGATGTAATCAAATTCACAATTCAATATAGTAGTAATTTATATTGAAAAGTGAATTTGAGATGTATATATGGATAGTTTGGTATATATTTTGTGGATGTAGTAATTTGAAACTGTAAATGAATGGTATTATTGAGATGTATTTTGAATGGTTGATACATTTTGGCTTTAAATTTAAATGAGAATTTAGACTTTTTTAGCTATATATCATGGCATTAGCATATTGCAGGTGCATTGGTAATATAAGTGAACCACATCTTTTTTTTTTCTTTTTTTTATCTACAATATTTAAAAAACGTTGTCTGATATACTAAACAATAACATTTTTATCCAAAAAACGTTATGAAATCATACCTTTTACAACGTTTTTAAGCCTCTGCTAATTTTTGAAAAATAAATCTACAACTTTTTTTTCTAAAAAACGTTGTGTATTGTGCTTAACTACAACGTTTTAAAAACGTTGTGTAAGGGTGTCAAATAGATAAAACCCTTAACCACGACGTTTTTCTTATTGAAACCACAACATTTTTTCTACGTTGTCTATTTACTGTTTTGTAGTAGTGATCATGTGAGCCTAGGAATCATGTGATCTCAGATTCAGTCCACTGAATCTAGATTCGGTTCCCGTGATGGACATTTTCAGCTGTACACAACTTGTAAATTATTCACGGTGTTGAATTTCCTTAGATGGCTCTCATGCCCACAAGGAGTTCGGCACTGCTATGTATATTATTTTCTCGAAGATGCTTCGCATCTTGAAAATAAAAGTAATCAAGCCAAACATTTTAATAAAATGAAAATATCAAAGGCCTCAATTTACTATTGAGCATAAGGGTTTGAAAAAACTTCTTTTTATAAATTATTACTGCTATATCTTGTTTAAAACTGAATTTTTATATAAATTCAAACCCTTTGTGTATAGGTGTAAACGAGGCATAGCACTACTTCCAAATAACTGCACATTGACCCACACACACATACATTCATATAACAGTGTCTTGAAAAGTGGCGGTCACCGTGACAACACGGATGTCGGGTGTGACGCGTCCAAAATAGGTATACATCACCCATTCTGAGTCGTCAAATACATAGTACATAAATTAAATACAAACTTCTTTTATACAATACGACAACAGCGTAACTTAGAATTTTTACACGAATATTGTCTCATAGACAGTATTCAAACTCAAATGAAGTCATCATTACTTTTATTATCACACTATTTTATCACACTATTTCATAAAATAGTGAGGACTACTATAGCCACCATCTCGGACCGTCAATCTGTTTCCTGACTAGTCCCGGCTACGTTTTCATTTCCTGAAGAGAACAATGAAAACAAAAGGGTGAGCTCAACTAGTCCAGTAAGAAATATTATGACTAAGATAATATAGAATAAATTATCGTTAGCCTTCAACAGTGTTAAACTGATAAAATACAATAAACATCAAGTTTAACTGCAGCGGAACAAACAATCTATTAGAAGAGTCAAGTAGAGCATGATATCTACTATCTTCTATGATTTAAAAAGATTTTCATCAACTTTATCACTGAGACTCAGCTTATTAAATAAACCACATCATCGAATCATCCCTGCACTACGGGCCAAGGATATTCATGTAATCATCAATGGTCATGATCAAATCAACAACTGTCCATCAATGCACTACAGGCCAATGAGGACTTTTACCATATCATTTGTAACATTACGGTCATGATTATACCGAATAATCCCTGATCATAATCATTCCAATCAATAGTACATCCATGTACGTAAGTCACAGATGACTTTTATCACAATATAAGCATGAGGATGATGACAATGATATAAGAATTCAATCAAACGAAATCAAGGATTAATATTAAAGACTTTAAATTTATCTAGAGCTTAAAAATATCCAAATTGTCAACATGATACTGCTTTGTGGAGTAAAATTCAAGAATACTATTCATGTATCAAAAATAATCATGGACAGAAAAGAAATCAATTTTTGTCGTGAATAATACTTCGGGAATAGTATCCCGTGAATAGTACCCTGATATAAAAAATACCCCAAATACCCGAGTGATTAATACCCGAGTGAATAGTAACTCGTAAATAGTAATTCGGTAATGAATACGAATAGCTGGATGAAAGTTCAGATCAATATTCTAATGAAACGATGCTGGATGAAACGCAAAACTCAAGGATATTTCACTAATTTCAAGAATAATAGAAGCAATACTTACCACGGTAAGTTTAGATGAAAAAAAATATATACGAAATTACAAATGGATTTTCACTGTTATGCAGTAGTCCACGTAGACAGATCATTTCCATAATTTAATAACAATTGAATATGAAGGGTTATTCACCAGACATGCGGTAGTCGGCGTAAACAGGTTATTCCCACAGAATAATAAAGAATGAAATAACAAAAGATTTCACCATGCATGCGGTTACCATGCATGTGGTAGTCCGCGTAGACAGGTTATTCCCACAGAATAATAAAGAATGGAATAACAAAAGATTTCACCATGCATACGGTAGTCCGTGTAGACAGGTTATTCCAACAGAATAATAAGGAATAGAATAACAACCCTTACGAGTATTGAAAGAAAATAACTCTCTTCATGAATACAAAAGAAATAATATCCCTTACGAATATTGAACGAAGATAATATTCCTTACGAATACAAAAAAATAATATCGTAAGCGAATACGAAATAAATTGTAACAACCCGATATTTTCTATATAAATAAATAAGAAATTTTGCGTATAATTTTTTTTTTAGAATGAGGATTTGTACAAGATATTATGTATTTATGTGGTAAATAAAAATATATTTATTACATAAATATTTACAAATAATTTTATTTTAGAATTATTGATTATTATATATAAGTTTATTCTTATAATAATTACTTTTATGGTAGAAATGTTTTTATTAATTATTTTCCATGAAAATATAATTATATATTATTTAAATAATATATGGAGTGATTTTTAGAATAAATATAATAATTATTTTATTATATGAATTTTAGTACAGATTATTAAGTTAACTATTTTACCTTAATTATTAAGGTTAAGTAGGAAGAATAAATCAGATATGAAATCCAAACCCTAATTTTGGATTATTGTCAAGGTACGAGAATAATAATATAATTTTAAATTTTAGTGCTATAAATATGTACAGTATATTAGTATTGATAATGGTTGGTCAATTATGGTGTTTAATTTCAAAACCCTAATATTATTTGGCTAAACCCTAATTTGGAAATCAATTGTGGGTTTAAGACGGTTATTTAAATGTGTTATATATTTTATGTTGTGTGTTACATAACGTTATGATAATTAGGAAACCCTAATTGTAAATTTAAAACCCTAGGTTATATTTGAATTTCTAATAATTAGAAACCCTAATTGGAAACCTAAACTAGAGATTTTGATTAGTCAGAAATTGTGTTACTGTGGATAATAACGCGTATGATATATTTTATTAAGGTAAACCTAATTAGTAAATTAAAATTATAATGATTAGAACCCTAATTAAAGATCTAGAAACCCTAAATTATTAAAAAACCCTAATTTTCTATTAAAATCCTAATTTTTAATTAGTAAGTTATAATTAAAATTTTATTGAACTTTAGTCTTAATTGTTCAAACTCTAGAAATTATTTGGGATACCTTAAGGATTAAAATCTAGTGATTAAAACCTAGATTCAAGCACCATGGACAAAAATACCCTTAAATTATTTTGTTAGTTTACTAAAATAGCCATTTTGAATTTATTTAATAATCTAGATTGCAAATTCATCACCCTAGATTATAGCACATGCCTATATATCATTCAAGCTTATCCTAATTGCCACCTTGCATGTTAGATACAATGAATCTAAGTGGTATAAATAGATTAAGAGAGAGAAAATTATCATTTTGCTAGCTATTTTTGCACAAACACTCCACCTAAGTCTCTCTCTCTAAACCCACTAATTTTCAGTGCTAGATCAGTAACAAAACCGAGCCCCACTAACAGCTACAAGAAATCAGTAGCCTAAGATCAAAATTTTTCAAAGAAAAGGTATAAACCCTACTTAAATTTCTGTCCATTTTTCGGTTGTTAGATGTTATGTTTGAGTGTTAGAATATGTTGTTAGTAGTGTCTAGTGATGATCTGGGTTGATAGATGTTAGATCCATAACATCTATAGACTCGGATTTGAGTTTTTGCAAAATCTGGAAAAACTTAGTTCTGTGGTCTGACAACGAATGTCAGTGGCCACATATCATTGATTGTTTATGGGTTGTGTTGTTTTTAAGTTGTTATTGATAGTCTGTAATGTTGTCTTTAATTTTCAAAAAGAATCGAGGTCATTTGATGTGTATATTGTTAGTTATTAACGGTCAAATACCGTTGACCGAGCTTGACCAAAGAGTTTCTGGGTAACCCAGAAACTCAAAATCAGTGCCTGACAAGATTTTGTCAAGCCATGATCTGTTACTTGTTTCTTGTTTTGATTCTGTTCTTGTAACCATGTTGTAGTTTGTTAGTTTAACTACAGAACACCGCTATTAGAACACCTAAACATCAAACCGGATTATTACAGTGGCCGGTCAAACCAGGCTGGAGGATCACAACATACGCTTTCTGGGTAACCCAGAAAGCTTATGAATGTGAGTTCTGACGGGGTTTGACCGGATCGTATCTACTTGATCTGTTGTTGTTATTGCGATATAATGTGATAGACCTACTCTATTATATGTTGGCTACACACTGCAACTTTTAAATCGCTAAAAAATCACCTAGATCACAAGTTATGGAAGCCCAATAATGAGCAGTCGAACTGTTCTTCAATTCTGGGTAACCCAGAACATGAACAGCTCTGACAGCTTGTTCAACGCTTCGGATCTCGTTAGTTATGCATGGTTTGATGATGTTGTCTGTTGGGTCGTGTAGTCTTGTACTTGTACTACATTATCGGACCATCAACATGTCCAAAAACAGATTTAGTAGCGTTTAATCAATGGTCAAAGTGGTACCCACGAAACTGCCTTATGAATGCTCAAGAACATGAAGAACACCTATAGCGACGGTTCTGTCGCTATAGGTGACCTTTAGCGACAGATTATTTATTATTTTCCGGAAATTAATAAAAAAATAGAAAAAAATAGTTTTTAATTATAAAAAATACAAAATAAATTATTAAAAATTATTAAAAATTTCGAAAATTAGTTTTTAATTATTTTTATTATATTTCATAAATATTTAATATTTTTGAAATATGAAAAGCATTTAATTTATTTAATTATAATATTAAATAAATTATTTAAAAAATGATTTTTATATTAGAAAAATCATTAAAAATTATATTATGATATAAGAAAATATTTTAAGTTATTTTTAATGACTTTTAATATTTTATGATAAATTTTATTAATAAATTAATATTAATGGTAATTAATTTATTTACTAAATGAATTAAGTAAATTAATTAAAAATGATTTTATTATATTAAAAATCATATTAAATGAAAATAAAGTGTTTAAAAATATTTTAAGTTATAAAATATAACTTTTAATATTTAAAGGATAATTTCATTAATAATTTAATATTAATGATGATTAAGTTATTATTATTGACATTAAATTTATTTAATAATTATATTAAATAAATAGTTTAAAAATGGTTTTATTAATTTAAAAATCATTTAAAATGGATATAAATGAATTAAAAATATTTTAAGTTATGAACAATGACTTTTAATATTTTGATAAATAGAACATTAATACTTTAATATTAATGTTAATTATTTAAAAATAATTTTAAATATTTTAAAAATCATTTAAGGGTAATATTAATACTTTAAAAGTATTTTGAGTTATTATACATAACTTTAATATTTTGAAAATGATTTCATTAATAGTTTAATACTAATTAAATATTAATGATAATAGAATTGATTAGTATTTAAATCATTTTAATATGATTCCGATGTTTGAAAATTTAGGATAAATTATAATAAATGTTTTAAAATTATATTGAGTCATTTAAAAATAATATGACTGATATTTACGGATATTGAGTTATAGTGTAGAGTCTTAGACTCGATAATTACCCGATAAAGTTATCGGTACACCGACATATTTCAGAAATTGATCTGGACTTAGATATTTTGATTGTATAAGTGATTATTTGTGATTCAATGGTTGTTAAATTTATATGTCAATGTGATTAGGATATGTGCTGACTGCAATAAGCAGTGTTATGTGTTATAGTATATTGTTCTAATCGAACGAACGATCTTATTAATGATAGGTCGTGAGATAAGCGATAAAACTAAGTTGCATATTGTAAGCAGCGCATCAGGCAAGTATCTAACCTTTGCATTTTCTTTATGCAATGGATGTGAGTAAGTTTGTTTCTAAACTATATTATTATTGTACAGATTATGAACTTTATATTATATAAGCTCATTGAATATCAACATGTTAGTATATAATAATTCGGACTTATATATTCTGTTCGTTAATTTCTAGAAATGGTTAAACAAGTGTCCCCACTTGGATAATCATTGTATTTAATCACATGTTGATATACCTTTGTCAATTACCTGTATACATATATGTTGAATTATAGATTATTGTTGAACAAGATAAAACTTTTGATTTGGAACCCAGAAAAGTATGAACATCCCTACACGGAAAAAACTTTTATGCGCCCAAGGCGGACAGAGTGAACGATACCCTCGTTCTTGCACGTAGTATTGATCAATGCAGGGCATAACGGGCTGATCACCCCCGTGCCCGTAAGTTATGACGGTTTACAGATGAATTTCTGTTTAACCTTTTCGAAAATGAAAACAATGTTCATGGCATGTCACTATAACCTCAGATATAGTCATTATGTAGTTTCAAAAATTTGAAAGAGAGTTGTTATGTTATTATTATTGGTCCAAAATACTTCACAACTATTGACTTGTTGTAGAAGAATAGTACAAAGAAAACATTTAAATCCTTTCAACTTATATATATATATATAATTGCTATTGCTTGCTGGGCACTTAAATGCTCAACCTTGCTTAATTTAAATGTTTTCAGCTAAGTGTGAACGACCAGAGAGCTCTGCTAAGAACAAGTTAAAGGGAAAGGTTGCTGAATGAATGAATGTTATCTTATGTAATAGTTAACTTTAGTATGACAATGATATTATATTAGCTATCATGGGTTGTAATGAATGTATTAAAGGTTACGTACTTGGGAGCTAGACTCTGATAATGATGTAAATTAATTTGATCTTTTATATTATTGTTATTATTATTAGTATTATTCCGCTCATAGAAATGGTATCGTGAAGAACCGAGTTCGGGTTTCAAGTATCCGAGTTTGGGGTCCTCACAGGTTGGTATCAGAGCTTAGGGTTAAAAACCATAGGTGGGTTAGACCTTAGGCTATAACCTTAGAACAGAGAGAAACGTTAAAAATATAAATAACTCATATAGAGTTTAAAAAGAGGTAAATTGAATAAATTCATCGTCACACAAAATGAAAGATAACTCATATAAAACTCTTAAGTGCTGTGTGTATATACTATATGCTAATCAGGATAATTTATGTGTAGATGTCTGGTGGAAAAGGCTTGTTATATGCATATAGCATGAAGAAGGATCAAACCCATACACCCGAGCTGATATCGAAGCCAATAGCTGAAATAGAGGCTCACGATGAAAACAACTCAGACGAGGTGGTGGTTGTAGAAAATGTAATACAAGATCCAGAGATGGTGGAGCTGACAGATAGCGATTCGGACACTAAAATTGAAGTTGATCAAGCATCAATGGAGGTGCATGATCTGAAGAACAAGGTTTCTTCTCTGGAGAAGCTGTGGGAGATAGAAAAGTTGTTGAATAGTCAGTTGCGTCAGGCATTAATTGAAACAATGGAAGAACAAGATAAGCTTAAAATCCAAATTGATCAGATAGGAGCTACAAGTAACTCTCCGTGTGCAGCTCCGAGCAAGAAGGGGAAAAGAAAGATAGAAGATCATGACCTAGGAAAATCTGATAAGAAGAAAGGGAAAATAATTTGTTACCTTTGCGGTTATGAAGGACATACTACTCTGTATTGTCCTGACTATAAACCAGGAGCATGTTTTATCTGTGGGATAGAAGGTCATCAGGCGAGAAGTTGTCCAAGGAAAAGGTGTAATAAATAGGTAGTATAGGTTCTGTTGTGAAGGAGTGTTTAATATAATACATATGATAAGTATGTTTGTGTAATGTAATGTTTCCAACTTTTATATTAGGTCAAGACTGTAAATCCCGACTTTTGAGGTCATAAAGGGATAGCTGAAGTTCAAAGCATTTTGTGCTATGTAAAATATTCGTTAAATGAATATGAATCTATGTTTGAGAAATGATGAAATAAGTTTAAAATATTAAACTTATGTGATAAGGTTTAGAATGTAAGTTAAATTATGATTTTTTTTAAATCAGATAATGCCGCCAAGACGTCGAACTCGCAATCAAAGGGCAGAGGAATCTGTCAACAACGATGAGGGACAACAACAACCAGATCCGATGCAGCAATTTGTGAACATGTTAGCTCAGGCTATGCAACAGGGAATACCGGTCGCTGGAAACCAACCGGGCAATCGCTTAGCGAACTGCAAAGACTTTAAGGCTGTAGGACCACCAGAATTCAAAGGTACAACTGACCCTGTAGAAGCTCAAATTTGGGTTAAGGAAATTGAAAAAGCGTTTATGGTAGCTAGGGTAGATGAGGGGCAGAAAACTGCTTTTGCCACTTACATGATGAAGGGGGAAGCAAATTTTTGGTGGGAAGCGAATCAGGCTAGGGCAGGAGAAGGTGTAGTCACATGGGATAGATTTAAAACTTTGTTTTTCGAAAATTATTTTTCACCAAGTATGCAGGCGAGGATGGAGGTTAAATTTTTAGAGTTGAAGCAGGAGAATATGACGGTGTCTGAATATGCCGCCAAATTCAATGAGTTAGCTAGGTTTGCCCCGCATCAAGTCGAAACAGAGGCTAGGAAAGCTAGAAGGTTTGAGCTTGGATTGAAACCCTGGCTCTACAACAAGGTGGCGGTGTTGCAGATTCCTACATTTGCAGCACTCATGGAGAAGGCGATCATAGCTGAGGAGGGAAGTGAGGCCATGAGCCTATACAACAAGGATAGAAAGAATAAAGGCAAGGTAGAAGGAGCTGGGAAGGTAGGAATTAATATTGGGAGCAGGAGTGTAAATGGCAAGAGGAAGGGGAGCAATTTTGGAAGTGTGCAGGTAAAACAAGAAGGTACGAAGAAGCAGATGGTACCGTGCAAGACATGTGGAAAGAACCACTCTGGGGAGTGTCTGAAAGGAAAATTCGTTTGCTATAAGTGCGGGCAGGAGGGCCATATCTCTCCCAACTGCCCCAATCCTAGAATGAATAGTGGATGTTTTCTGTGCGAATCGACTGAGCACAGGGTGAAGGATTGTCCGAAGAGGAGGGTGGAGGCAGGTAGTGTTAATACTGGAACTGGCAGCGGGACTTTGGCAATCACGGGACCGACTTCGTCAAGCAAGCCAACAAAATCTACTGCGAGAATTTTCAACATGACGGTCCAGGACACGGCAGCAGCTGGCACTGGAACCCCAGGTGTGATTCGTATAACTTTTATTTTCTTATGCATGATTTTCATATAAATAGTAATTTATTTCTAAAGAAATTTTGAGGAGGAATTTGAGTTCTTTTGGAAACCAATTTTTTCGTTTAATTAGAAAGACAAGCTTTATGGAAATAGTTAAAGATCAGTTCGATCAATTGTGGTAGAGATCTACTTGCAGAGATTGTGTATGCTATGTAACCGTATATGTATAGGTTTTTAAAACGGTGATTCCGGGGACGGAATCTTTATAAGGGAGGGTGAATGTAACAACCCGATATTTTCTATATAAATAAATAAGAAATTTTGCGTATAAATTTTTTTTTTAGAATGAGGATTTGTACAAGATATTATGTATTTATGTGGTAAATAAAAATATATTTATTACATAAATATTTACAAATAATTTTATTTTAGAATTATTGATTATTATATAAGTTTATTCTTATAATAATTACTTTTATGGTAGAAATATTTTTATTAATTATTTTCCATGAAAATATAATCATATATTATTTAAATAATATATGGAGTGATTTTTAGAATAAATATAATAATTATTTTATTATATGAATTTTAGTACAGATTATTAAGTTAACTATTTTACCTTAATTATTAAGGTTAAGTAGGAAGAATAAATCAGATATGAAATCCAAACCCTAATTTTGGATTATTGTCAAGGTACGAGAATAATAATATAATTTTAAATTTTAGTGCTATAAATATGTACAGTATATTAGTATTGATAATGGTTGGTCAATTATGGTGTTTAATTTCAAAACCCTAATATTATTTGGCTAAACCCTAATTTGGAAATCAATTATGGGTTTAAGACGGTTATTTAAATGTGTTATATATTTTATGTTGTGTGTTACATAACGTCATGATAATTAGGAAACCCTAATTGTAAATTTAAAACCCTAGGTTATATTTGAATTTCTAATAATTAGAAACCCTAATTGGAAACCTAAACTAGAGATTTTGATTAGTCAGAAATTGTGTTACTGTGGATAATAACGCGTATGATATATTTTATTAAGGTAAACCTAATTAGTAAATTAAAATTATAATGATTAGAACCCTAATTAAAGATCTAGAAACCCTAAATTATTAAAAAACCCTAATTTTCTATTAAAATCCTAATTTTTAATTAGTAAGTTATAATTAAAATTTTATTGAACTTTAGTCTTAATTGTTCAAACTCTAGAAATTATTTGGGATACCTTAAGGATTAAAATCTAGTGATTAAAACCTAGATTCAAGCACCATGGACAAAAATACCCTTAAATTATTTTGTTAGTTTACTAAAATAGCCATTTTGAATTTATTTAATAATCTAGATTGCAAATTCATCACCCTAGATTATAGCACATGCCTATATATCATTCAAGCTTATCCTAATTGCCACCTTGCATGTTAGATACAATGAATCTAAGTGGTATAAATAGATTAAGAGAGAGAAAATTATCATTTTGCTAGCTATTTTTGCACAAACACTCCACCTAAGTCTCTCTCTCTAAACCCACTAATTTTCAGTGCTAGATCAGTAACAAAACCGAGCCCCACTAACAGCTACAAGAAATCAGTAGCCTAAGATCAAAATTTTTCAAAGAAAAGGTATAAACCCTACTTAAATTTCTGTCCATTTTTCGGTTGTTAGATGTTATGTTTGAGTGTTAGAATATGTTGTTAGTAGTGTCTAGTGATGATCTGGGTTGATAGATGTTAGATCCATAACATCTATAGACTCGGATTTGAGTTTTTGCAAAATCTGAAAAAACTTGGTTCTGTGGTCTGACAACGAATGTCAGTGGCCACAGATCCTTGATTGTTTATGGGTTGTGTTGTTTTTAAGTTGTTATTGATAGTCTGTAATGTTGTCTTTAATTTTCAAAAAGAATCGAGGTCATTTGATGTGTATATTGTTAGTTATTAACGGTCAAATACCGTTGACCGAGCTTGACCAAAGAGTTTCTGGGTAACCCAGAAACTCAAAATCAGTGCCTGACAAGATTTTGTCAAGCCATGATCTGTTACTTGTTTCTTGTTTTGATTCTGTTCTTGTAACCATGTTGTAGTTTGTTAGTTTAACTACAGAACACCGCTATTAGAACACCTAAACATCAAACCGGATTATTACAGTGGCCGGTCAAACCAGGCTGGAGGATCACAACATACGCTTTCTGGGTAACCCAGAAAGCTTATGAATGTGAGTTCTGACGGGGTTTGACCGGATCGTATCTACTTGATTTGTTGTTGTTATTGCGATATAATGTGATAGACCTACTCTATTATATGTTGGCTACACACTGCAACTTTTAAATCGCTAAAAAATCACCTAGATCACAAGTTATGGAAGCCCAATAATGAGCAGTCGAACTGTTCTTCAATTCTGGGTAACCCAGAACATGAACAGCTCTGACAGCTTGTTCAACGCTTCGGATCTCGTTAGTTATGCATGGTTTGATGATGTTGTCTGTTGGGTCGTGTAGTCTTGTACTTGTACTACATTATCGGACCATCAACATGTCCAAAAACAGATTTAGTAGCGTTTAATCAATGGTCAAAGTGGTACCCACGAAACTGCCTTATGAATGCTCAAGAACATGAAGAACACCTATAGCGACGGTTCTGTCGCTATAGG
Organism: Panax notoginseng; assembly: GCA_016801055.1. NCBI lineage: Eukaryota > Viridiplantae > Streptophyta > Magnoliopsida > Apiales > Araliaceae > Panax > Panax notoginseng. Next base: position 171,730,115 of record CM029015.1, read on the forward strand.
TGACCTTTAGCGACAGATTATTTATTATTTTCCGGAAATTAATAAAAAAATAGAAAAAAATAGTTTTTAATTATAAAAAATACAAAATAAATTATTAAAAATTATTAAAAATTTCGAAAATTAGTTTTTAATTATTTTTATTATATTTCATAAATATTTAATATTTTTGAAATATGAAAAGCATTTAATTTATTTAATTATAATATTAAATAAATTATTTAAAAAATGATTTTTATATTAGAAAAATCATTAAAAATTATATTATGATATAAGAAAATATTTTAAGTTATTTTTAATGACTTTTAATATTTTATGATAAATTTTATTAATAAATTAATATTAATGGTAATTAATTTATTTACTAAATGAATTAAGTAAATTAATTAAAAATGATTTTATTATATTAAAAATCATATTAAATGAAAATAAAGTGTTTAAAAATATTTTAAGTTATAAAATATAACTTTTAATATTTAAAGGATAATTTCATTAATAATTTAATATTAATGATGATTAAGTTATTATTATTGACATTAAATTTATTTAATAATTATATTAAATAAATAGTTTAAAAATGGTTTTATTAATTTAAAAATCATTTAAAATGGATATAAATGAATTAAAAATATTTTAAGTTATGAACAATGACTTTTAATATTTTGATAAATAGAACATTAATACTTTAATATTAATGTTAATTATTTAAAAATAATTTTAAATATTTTAAAAATCATTTAAGGGTAATATTAATACTTTAAAAGTATTTTGAGTTATTATACATAACTTTAATATTTTGAAAATGATTTCATTAATAGTTTAATACTAATTAAATATTAATGATAATAGAATTGATTAGTATTTAAATCATTTTAATATGATTCCGATGTTTGAAAATTTAGGATAAATTATAATAAATGTTTTAAAATTATATTGAGTCATTTAAAAATAATATGACTGATATTTACGGATATTGAGTTATAGTGTAGAGTCTTAGACTCGATAATTACCCGATAAAGTTATCGGTACACCGACATATTTCAGAAATTGATCTGGACTTAGATATTTTGATTGTATAAGTGATTATTTGTGATTCAATGGTTGTTAAATTTATATGTCAATGTGATTAGGATATGTGCTGACTGCAATAAGCAGTGTTATGTGTTATAGTATATTGTTCTAATCGAACGAACGATCTTATTAATGATAGGTCGTGAGATAAGCGATAAAACTAAGTTGCATATTGTAAGCAGCGCATCAGGCAAGTATCTAACCTTTGCATTTTCTTTATGCAATGGATGTGAGTAAGATTGTTTCTAAACTATATTATTATTGTACAGATTATGAACTTTATATTATATAAGCTCATTGAATATCAACATGTTAGTATATAATAATTCGGACTTATATATTCTGTTCGTTAATTTCTAGAAATGGTTAAACAAGTGTCCCCACTTGGATAATCATTGTATTTAATCACATGTTGATATACCTTTGTCAATTACCTGTATACATATATGTTGAATTATAGATTATTGTTGAACAAGATAAAACTTTTGATTTGGAACCCAGAAAAGTATGAACATCCCTACACGGAAAAAACTTTTATGCGCCCAAGGCGGACAGAGTGAACGATACCCTCGTTCTTGCACGTAGTATTGATCAATGCAGGGCATAACGGGCTGATCACCCCCGTGCCCGTAAGTTATGACGGTTTACAGATGAATTTCTGTTTAACCTTTTCGAAAATGAAAACAATGTTCATGGCATGTCACTATAACCTCAGATATAGTCATTATGTAGTTTCAAAAATTTGAAAGAGAGTTGTTATGTTATTATTATTGGTCCAAAATACTTCACAACTATTGACTTGTTGTAGAAGAATAGTACAAAGAAAACATTTAAATCCTTTCAACTTATATATATATATAATTGCTATTGCTTGCTGGGCACTTAAATGCTCAACCTTGCTTAATTTAAATGTTTTCAGCTAAGTGTGAACGACCAGAGAGCTCTGCTAAGAACAAGTTAAAGGGAAAGGTTGCTGAATGAATGAATGTTATCTTATGTAATAGTTAACTTTAGTATGACAATGATATTATATTAGCTATCATGGGTTGTAATGAATGTATTAAAGGTTACGTACTTGGGAGCTAGACTCTGATAATGATGTAAATTAATTTGATCTTTTATATTATTGTTATTATTATTAGTATTATTCCGCTCATAGAAATGGTATCGTGAAGAACCGAGTTCGGGTTTCAAGTATCCGAGTTTGGGGTCCTCACAGGTTGGTATCAGAGCTTAGGGTTAAAAACCATAGGTGGGTTAGACCTTAGGCTATAACCTTAGAACAGAGAGAAACGTTAAAAATATAAATAACTCATATAGAGTTTAAAAAGAGGTAAATTGAATAAATTCATCGTCACACAAAATGAAAGATAACTCATATAAAACTCTTAAGTGCTGTGTGTATATACTATATGCTAATCAGGATAATTTATGTGTAGATGTCTGGTGGAAAAGGCTTGTTATATGCATATAGCATGAAGAAGGATCAAACCCATACACCCGAGCTGATATCGAAGCCAATAGCTGAAATAGAGGCTCACGATGAAAACAACTCAGACGAGGTGGTGGTTGTAGAAAATGTAATACAAGATCCAGAGATGGTGGAGCTGACAGATAGCGATTCGGACACTAAAATTGAAGTTGATCAAGCATCAATGGAGGTGCATGATCTGAAGAACAAGGTTTCTTCTCTGGAGAAGCTGTGGGAGATAGAAAAGTTGTTGAATAGTCAGTTGCGTCAGGCATTAATTGAAACAATGGAAGAACAAGATAAGCTTAAAATCCAAATTGATCAGATAGGAGCTACAAGTAACTCTCCGTGTGCAGCTCCGAGCAAGAAGGGGAAAAGAAAGATAGAAGATCATGACCTAGGAAAATCTGATAAGAAGAAAGGGAAAATAATTTGTTACCTTTGCGGTTATGAAGGACATACTACTCTGTATTGTCCTGACTATAAACCAGGAGCATGTTTTATCTGTGGGATAGAAGGTCATCAGGCGAGAAGTTGTCCAAGGAAAAGGTGTAATAAATAGGTAGTATAGGTTCTGTTGTGAAGGAGTGTTTAATATAATACATATGATAAGTATGTTTGTGTAATGTAATGTTTCCAACTTTTATATTAGGTCAAGACTGTAAATCCCGACTTTTGAGGTCATAAAGGGATAGCTGAAGTTCAAAGCATTTTGTGCTATGTAAAATATTCGTTAAATGAATATGAATCTATGTTTGAGAAATGATGAAATAAGTTTAAAATATTAAACTTATGTGATAAGGTTTAGAATGTAAGTTAAATTATGATTTTTTTTAAATCAGATAATGCCGCCAAGACGTCGAACTCGCAATCAAAGGGCAGAGGAATCTGTCAACAACGATGAGGGACAACAACAACCAGATCCGATGCAGCAATTTGTGAACATGTTAGCTCAGGCTATGCAACAGGGAATACCGGTCGCTGGAAACCAACCGGGCAATCGCTTAGCGAACTGCAAAGACTTTAAGGCTGTAGGACCACCAGAATTCAAAGGTACAACTGACCCTGTAGAAGCTCAAATTTGGGTTAAGGAAATTGAAAAAGCGTTTATGGTAGCTAGGGTAGATGAGGGGCAGAAAACTGCTTTTGCCACTTACATGATGAAGGGGGAAGCAAATTTTTGGTGGGAAGCGAATCAGGCTAGGGCAGGAGAAGGTGTAGTCACATGGGATAGATTTAAAACTTTGTTTTTCGAAAATTATTTTTCACCAAGTATGCAGGCGAGGATGGAGGTTAAATTTTTAGAGTTGAAGCAGGAGAATATGACGGTGTCTGAATATGCCGCCAAATTCAATGAGTTAGCTAGGTTTGCCCCGCATCAAGTCGATACAGAGGCTAGGAAAGCTAGAAGGTTTGAGCTTGGATTGAAACCCTGGCTCTACAACAAGGTGGCGGTGTTGCAGATTCCTACATTTGCAGCACTCATGGAGAAGGCGATCATAGCTGAGGAGGGAAGTGAGGCCATGAGCCTATACAACAAGGATAGAAAGAATAAAGGCAAGGTAGAAGGAGCTGGGAAGGTAGGAATTAATATTGGGAGCAGGAGTGTAAATGGCAAGAGGAAGGGGAGCAATTTTGGAAGTGTGCAGGTAAAACAAGAAGGTACGAAGAAGCAGATGGTACCGTGCAAGACATGTGGAAAGAACCACTCTGGGGAGTGTCTGAAAGGAAAATTCGTTTGCTATAAGTGCGGGCAGGAGGGCCATATCTCTCCCAACTGCCCCAATCCTAGAATGAATAGTGGATGTTTTCTGTGCGAATCGACTGAGCACAGGGTGAAGGATTGTCCGAAGAGGAGGGTGGAGGCAGGTAGTGTTAATACTGGAACTGGCAGCGGGACTTTGGCAATCACGGGACCGACTTCGTCAAGCAAGCCAACAAAATCTACTGCGAGAATTTTCAACATGACGGTCCAGGACACGGCAGCAGCTGGCACTGGAACCCCAGGTGTGATTCGTATAACTTTTATTTTCTTATGCATGATTTTCATATAAATAGTAATTTATTTCTAAAGAAATTTTGAGGAGGAATTTGAGTTCTTTTGGAAACCAATTTTTTCGTTTAATTAGAAAGACAAGCTTTATGGAAATAGTTAAAGATCAGTTCGATCAATTGTGGTAGAGATCTACTTGCAGAGATTGTGTATGCTATGTAACCGTATATGTGTAGGTTTTTAAAACGGTGATTCCGGGGACGGAATCTTTATAAGGGAGGGTGAATGTAACAACCCGATATTTTCTATATAAATAAATAAGAAATTTTGCGTATAAATTTTTTTTTTAGAATGAGGATTTGTACAAGATATTATGTATTTATGTGGTAAATAAAAATATATTTATTACATAAATATTTACAAATAATTTTATTTTAGAATTATTGATTATTATATAAGTTTATTCTTATAATAATTACTTTTATGGTAGAAATATTTTTATTAATTATTTTCCATGAAAATATAATCATATATTATTTAAATAATATATGGAGTGATTTTTAGAATAAATATAATAATTATTTTATTATATGAATTTTAGTACAGATTATTAAGTTAACTATTTTACCTTAATTATTAAGGTTAAGTAGGAAGAATAAATCAGATATGAAATCCAAACCCTAATTTTGGATTATTGTCAAGGTACGAGAATAATAATATAATTTTAAATTTTAGTGCTATAAATATGTACAGTATATTAGTATTGATAATGGTTGGTCAATTATGGTGTTTAATTTCAAAACCCTAATATTATTTGGCTAAACCCTAATTTGGAAATCAATTATGGGTTTAAGACGGTTATTTAAATGTGTTATATATTTTATGTTGTGTGTTACATAACGTTATGATAATTAGGAAACCCTAATTGTAAATTTAAAACCCTAGGTTATATTTGAATTTCTAATAATTAGAAACCCTAATTGGAAACCTAAACTAGAGATTTTGATTAGTCAGAAATTGTGTTACTGTGGATAATAACGCGTATGATATATTTTATTAAGGTAAACCTAATTAGTAAATTAAAATTATAATGATTAGAACCCTAATTAAAGATCTAGAAACCCTAAATTATTAAAAAACCCTAATTTTCTATTAAAATCCTAATTTTTAATTAGTAAGTTATAATTAAAATTTTATTGAACTTTAGTCTTAATTGTTCAAACTCTAGAAATTATTTGGGATACCTTAAGGATTAAAATCTAGTGATTAAAACCTAGATTCAAGCACCATGGACAAAAATACCCTTAAATTATTTTGTTAGTTTACTAAAATAGCCATTTTGAATTTATTTAATAATCTAGATTGCAAATTCATCACCCTAGATTATAGCACATGCCTATATATCATTCAAGCTTATCCTAATTGCCACCTTGCATGTTAGATACAATGAATCTAAGTGGTATAAATAGATTAAGAGAGAGAAAATTATCATTTTGCTAGCTATTTTTGCACAAACACTCCACCTAAGTCTCTCTCTCTAAACCCACTAATTTTCAGTGCTAGATCAGTAACAAAACCGAGCCCCACTAACAGCTACAAGAAATCAGTAGCCTAAGATCAAAATTTTTCAAAGAAAAGGTATAAACCCTACTTAAATTTCTGTCCATTTTTCGGTTGTTAGATGTTATGTTTGAGTGTTAGAATATGTTGTTAGTAGTGTCTAGTGATGATCTGGGTTGATAGATGTTAGATCCATAACATCTATAGACTCGGATTTGAGTTTTTGCAAAATCTAGAAAAACTTGGTTCTGTGGTCTGACAACGAATGTCAGTGGCCACAGATCCTTGATTGTTTATGGGTTGTGTTGTTTTTAAGTTGTTATTGATAGTCTGTAATGTTGTCTTTAATTTTCAAAAAGAATCGAGGTCATTTGATGTGTATATTGTTAGTTATTAACGGTCAAATACCGTTGACCGAGCTTGACCAAAGAGTTTCTGGGTAACCCAGAAACTCAAAATCAGTGCCTGACAAGATTTTGTCAAGCCATGATCTGTTACTTGTTTCTTGTTTTGATTCTGTTCTTGTAACCATGTTGTAGTTTGTTAGTTTAACTACAGAACACCGCTATTAGAACACCTAAACATCAAACCGGATTATTACAGTGGCCGGTCAAACCAGGCTGGAGGATCACAACATACGCTTTCTGGGTAACCCAGAAAGCTTATGAATGTGAGTTCTGACGGGGTTTGACCGGATCGTATCTACTTGATCTGTTGTTGTTATTGTGATATAATGTGATAGACCTACTCTATTATATGTTGGCTACACACTACAACTTTTAAATCGCTAAAAAATCACCTAGATCACAAGTTATGGAAGCCCAATAATGAGCAATCGAACTGTTCTTCAATTCTGGGTAACCCAGAACATGAAGAACAGCTCTGACAGCTTGTTCAACGCTTCGGATCTCGTTAGTTATGCATGGTTTGATGATGTTGTCTGTTGGGTCGTGTAGTCTTGTACTTGTACTACATTATCGGACCATCAACATGTCCAAAAACAGATTTGGTAGCGTTTAATCAATGGTCAAAGTGGTACCCACGAAACTGCCTTATGAATGCTCAAGAACATGAAGAACACCTATAGCGACGGTTCTGTCGCTATAGGTGACCTTTAGCGACAGATTATTTATTATTTTTCGGAAATTAATAAAAAAATAGAAAAAATAGTTTTTAATTATAAAAAATACAAAATAAATTATTAAAAATTATTAAAAATTTCGAAAATTAGTTTTTAATTATTTTTATTATATTTCATAAATATTTAATATTTTTGAAATATGAAAAGCATTTAATTTATTTAATTATAATATTAAATAAATTATTTAAAAAATGATTTTTATATTAGAAAAATCATTAAAAATTATATTATGATATAAGAAAATATTTTAAGTTATTTTTAATGACTTTTAATATTTTATGATAAATTTTATTAATAAATTAATATTAATGGTAATTAATTTATTTACTAAATGAATTAAGTAAATTAATTAAAAATGATTTTATTATATTAAAAATCATATTAAATGAAAATAAAGTGTTTAAAAATATTTTAAGTTATAAAATATAACTTTTAATATTTAAAGGATAATTTCATTAATAATTTAATATTAATGATGATTAAGTTATTATTATTGACATTAAATTTATTTAATAATTATATTAAATAAATAGTTTAAAAATGGTTTTATTAATTTAAAAATCATTTAAAATGGATATAAATGAATTAAAAATATTTTAAGTTATGAACAATGACTTTTAATATTTTGATAAATAGAACATTAATACTTTAATATTAATGTTAATTATTTAAAAATAATTTTAAATATTTTAAAAATCATTTAAGGGTAATATTAATACTTTAAAAGTATTTTGAGTTATTATACATAACTTTAATATTTTGAAAATGATTTCATTAATAGTTTAATACTAATTAAATATTAATGATAATAGAATTGATTAGTATTTAAATCATTTTAATATGATTCCGATGTTTGAAAATTTAGGATAAATTATAATAAATGTTTTAAAATTATATTGAGTCATTTAAAAATAATATGACTGATATTTACGGATATTGAGTTATAGTGTAGAGTCTTAGACTCGATAATTACCCGATAAAGTTATCGGTACACCGACATATTTCAGAAATTGATCTGGACTTAGATATTTTGATTGTATAAGTGATTATTTGTGATTCAATGGTTGTTAAATTTATATGTCAATGTGATTAGGATATGTGCTGACTGCAATAAGCAGTGTTATGTGTTATAGTATATTGTTCTAATCGAACGAACGATCTTATTAATGATAGGTCGTGAGATAAGCGATAAAACTAAGTTGCATATTGTAAGCAGCGCATCAGGCAAGTATCTAACCTTTGCATTTTCTTTATGCAATGGATGTGAGTAAGTTTGTTTCTAAACTATATTATTATTGTACAAATTATGAACTTTATATTATATAAGCTCATTGAATATCAACATGTTAGTATATAATAATTCGGACTTATATATTCTGTTCGTTAATTTCTAGAAATGGTTAAACAAGTGTCCCCACTTGGATAATCATTGTATTTAATCACATGTTGATATACCTTTGTCAATTACCTGTATACATATATGTTGAATTATAGATTATTGTTGAACAAGATAAAACTTTTGATTTGGAACCCAGAAAAGTATGAACATCCCTACACGGGAAAAACTTTTATGCGCCCAAGGCGGACAGAGTGAACGATACCCTCGTTCTTGCACGTAGTATTGATCAATGCAGGGCATAACGGGCTGATCACCCCCGTGCCCGTAAGTTATGACGGTTTACAGATGAATTTCTGTTTAACCTTTTCGAAAATGAAAACAATGTTCATGGCATGTCACTATAACCTCAGATATAGTCATTATGTAGTTTCAAAAATTTGAAAGAGAGTTGTTATGTTATTATTATTGGTCCAAAATACTTCACAACTATTGACTTGTTGTAGAAGAATAGTACAAAGAAAACATTTAAATCCTTTCAACTTATATATATATATATATAATTGCTATTGCTTGCTGGGCACTTAAATGCTCAACCTTGCTTAATTTAAATGTTTTCAGCTAAGTGTGAACGACCAGAGAGCTCTGCTAAGAACAAGTTAAAGGGAAAGGTTGCTGAATGAATGAATGTTATCTTATGTAATAGTTAACTTTAGTATGACAATGATATTATATTAGCTATCATGGGTTGTAATGAATGTATTAAAGGTTACGTACTTGGGAGCTAGACTCTGATAATGATGTAAATTAATTTGATCTTTTATATTATTGTTATTATTATTAGTATTATTCCGCTCATAGAAATGGTATCGTGAAGAACCGAGTTCGGGTTTCAAGTATCCGAGTTTGGGGTCCTCACATAAATAACACCCCTTACCTTAGTAGAAGATTGAATACTGAAGTAGGGTAGTAGCATAATACTCCTCTTCTTTCTCTATATGGTTTCTGATGAGTGGGATTTATACCCACGAATCAGATATTTTATGACTTAAATAGTTGCCTGTTCTCGTAGATTTTATATGGATTTATATGCTTATAGTGTTATTGTGCTTAATCGATGAATTACAGAGCTTTACAGGTATTTTCTAGCATTTTGGGGCAAAACAATAATTTTTTATACATTGGCGCCGCAGCGCCAATGCCCAATGTTAGTCTCGCGCCGCGGCGCCACATCCTGGCTTTGCTGATGTCAGCTCCGCGCCGTAGCGCCACTCTCTCTATATGGACTCGCGCTGCAGCGTGAGCTCCGGTCTCTTGATTACTGACATGGCGCAGCAACGCCGCGGTGCCACCTCTGGTGCCCAGATAGTGAATGCCTTGGTTTGACCTAGCGAAGGAAGGGGGCGTATATAACACATCAAGCCTCTACAAACCAGAAGAGAAGAGAGGATCTCAGATAGAGTAGAGCACTATATCATATATAGAATAGCTTAGCTTAGAATTTTTCTTCTATAATTTCTTTCTCTTAGATTCTCTGTAAGTATAGATTAGGTAGATTAGGGAGAAGTCTGGCATATCCTTGGAGTGACATGAGCAGTGAGCGACACAGATTGGAATGCTTGATTTGAGCAGAATGCGTGGAGATGGAAGGGCTTTGACAGAGTTTCCTCTTATCCATTTGTTTTCTCTTATTTTGTAATCTATAAATGTTGTCTTTACTGCTACTTGTATTTAGTTTAACAATCATGAACTAAATATTTGCTCTAAGGTTATAATGGAACCCTTTGTTATTTAAATTGACTGTCTTATCTCTTTGGTTGGCACCATATGATTTGGTTTAATATATTTGTGCTTTATGAATCTCGCTAAGACATTAGTGATGATTTTGGTAATCTACATGATATCGACAGAAGGATCGTAGATTTACACCTAAGTATATTAGCTTGTGATTGTGGGTTTCGACTGCAGAAGTTGTGCGCAGAATAGACATATAAATGTGCACCACGTGCAATCTATTTGAGAACTTATGCTTAAATCCTTGTTATGATTAATTCGCATAGACATGTGTAGGATTGCATCTAGCTTGGACATTCTTTTCTGTTCTATTCTCTTTTGGGTGGATCTGGAGAGGATATGTTTGTGCATACCTCGACAGAGGTGCATAAGCACCTATGTGTTCTTGGTCGACAAATTGTCGTGACCATTAAGACCAAAGAGAGAAGGGTAGCTAGTTTGGTAAAACATTGCACGCCAGGTGTTCGACAGAATGTCTGTGTGGGGTGAAGTTGTGACCTTAGCTTGTAATTCCTTAGATTTCCATTCGTTATCCATTTACTTGCTTTGTTAATTAGTTTTAAATATATTAATCACACTTCCATTTACTGCTGTTCGAATAAAACTTTAGCGATTCAAAGTCGATACTTGATAAATATTAGTCATAGTTCCTCGTGGGTACGAAACACTTCTTATCACTGTATTACTTGTTAGACCGTGTATACTTGCATGTGTTTAGTGATCGATTTTTCGACCAACAAGTTTTTGGCGTCATTGCCGGGGAACTATTATTCTAATATTGTCCAATATTGATTTAAATCAATTTCGTCTTACTTTGAACTTGTATATATATTTATTTCTTTTATTTGTTTGATCTTCCTTTCTTTTTGTTTTTATGTTTACAGATTATGAACGATCAATGTTATCAATGGCCTTATGAGGGAACGACGCAACCAAGCTCGGAAGAAGGACTCAAGAAATTGCAATTTCAAATTGCCAATGCCTTGAGATTTTTTGATAATCTTGAGTGTCAGTCCACTCAGAATGCCTACTATTAGGAACAAGCTGACTTTGAACCGATTCCTTACCATCCAAACTGTCAGGGTTATCCAAACTCTTGGTACTACAGTCAAGAGTAATTTCAAGATCCGAATTCCTCCTATCCAAATCAGTTTGACAACCAATCTCTGCCACAATATGAGGTTACGTCTCGACCCAATGAGAACTTATCTGAGTCCTTAACACGAGAAGAAGAGAATCGACTTGAAGAGGTTCGGATGGCAAGCCAAGAAGCTGCATTGCACAACCTTGAGAATCAATTGGGGCAACTCGTCAATTCCATCACAAATCCATCACAAGGCAATCTTCTGGTCGTAATTAATCTCGATGATGAAGCAATAGAGTATTGCACAGTGGATACGCAAGGAAAATGCGATGATTCTCGCATAGTTGTTGAGGGAGACATCATAGTGCAAACTGACCAACCGGTGGAGTCTAAAGTTGGAGACAAAAGGATACACAGTGGTTGTATAGTCAATACTGATCTACATTCAGAAACCACGCTCCCAACTATGGAAATCCTAGAGGGCCCAACAGAGCACAAAGAGCGCTTCCAGTTTAATGAAAAAGGCGAATTAGTGGATAATTTCAGAGGTAAAAGATTCTTTTTGCCAATAGATGACTGGATGGATGTAGGAAACGAAGATGATCCATCATCAATGTTTGCCAAAAATCCAAAAAAAATGACGAATATGCGGTATGAGAAGGTCATTTTCGCTTATGAGCCGGATTGAACGGCGTCTTTATAGTTAAGCCGATGACTTTAAAACCAGCGCTTGGTGGGGAGGAACCCCCATCTCGGTATAAATTTTATCTATTTTCCTTTACCTATATCTAGTGTACTCTGTAGTTAGTTTTTATTGTTTGTAATAATGCATATTGCTTCGTAGTGTTTTCTATTATACTGGTCTTGGCATGTGCAGATAACAGTTAGAAAAATGCATCTCGTGCCGCGGCGCCACCAATTGTACTATAATCTGCGTCGCAGCGTCGGCTTCGCGCCATAGCTCCATTTTTTGCGCCTCAGCGCCATGAATTGCCTTGTCTATTGCTAACTCGTGCCGCAGTGCCAACCAATAAAGGGTAGGCCGCGCCGCGGTGCCACCAGAATTTCCCAGCTACTGGTAACTCGTGCCGTGGGGCCAATTAACAAAGGACATCCCGCACCGAGCGCCGGTAGCGAGATTTCGGTTTTTAAATGCAGTTTGTAGCAGCAGTTGTGTCACTTCTCTCCCTCTTTTCGGCACAATTCAGCAGCAAACGCCCCAACCATCACAACCCTCAATAGTCCCTTATCCCCAAACAAACCCCACCCTCTACCTAGTAATCCAGAGAGCGTTCAATAATTCAGAATACTGCAACAATCCAAGAGCCATCAATTGCTTGATAGAATCGCCCACACAATTCTCAAACTAGGGTTTTTCTTCCTCAAGGTATATCTTTGATTTCAGTCAAACAGAAATTGCTTGTGGGATATTGTTAGGACTTGCTGTGTCTTTGTGAGATTTCCTCTGACGGAAATCGGGGTAGAGCACTTTCAAACAAAGGTTATCCAAATCAAGTTTTCAGAACGCACACAAGGTGTTTGTTAATTAGCCTAAGAGAGAAGTTGAACTGTTTTGGCTTAAATTCACTAGGATCGCTTTGGGATTTTTTGTGTTTGCTTAGAGGGAAGTTTTTACAAAATTTTGGCACTGCTTGGGACTATTTTTCCATCAAATCGACTGAAATTTTGACATGGGACCAAAGAGACAATGCTTGAGAATCGGAGGGTCTTCGTCCGTCGCACCGCCACCAACGGATTGGGACAGAGCCAAGTTTATCAATTAAGAGGCCTGTAAAAGGTATAAAAGTTCTTTCGATTCACGAAATCTGATTCCTGAGCGTGGGTTCAGGCCAGACAAGAAAGATGGTAAGCTAACCACCATGATACAGGAGCGCAACTGGATCCATTTCATAAAGCCACTTGGGTCAACTATTGTATCTAGGGTTCGGGAGTTCTTTGCCAACGCCAATCCTGAAGGCCCTACTATTGTTCAAGTTCGGGGGAAGCTAGTGGAGTATAGTAGTCAGGCCATCAATGCCTTGTATGGAACACCCAACTATGAGGGCAATGATTATATACATCTGGGACTCCGCACCTATGATCTCGAGGATATCATTAGGCGGCTTTGCAAGCCCAAAACTGCGTGGAAGAAAAATGATTACACAGGGGAAAAGTCCAGTTTCCTGGTTTCCGCACTTAGTCGCTACGGGAAGGCGTGGTTCAGCTTCATTTGTGCCAACATGATCCCGTCCCGTCATTTGAGCGACGTGACTAAGGATATGGTGATCCTACTTTTTACCATTGTCACTGGTCTACATGTGGATATTGGCGTGCTCATTCATGACTCCATTTAGAAGGCAATCAAGAGTAACATTACCGTTGGACTTCCTCATCCATCATTGATCACCACCTTGTGCAAGCGGGAAGGTATCCAGTGGGGGCCTGAGGAGATAGCCTCGCCACCAATGATAATCATTGACCATCTAACAATCAAACGCTACTATAAGTGGGACGGGGCTGATTCTCATGTCAGAGGCGAGGGTTATGGGCCACCTAAAGTGCCACCTCCTTCATCAGAGGCCGAGCCCTCGCAGCCGTCACACGCCGCTCCAGATGTAGGTCCAGCTAGCCAAGGACTACTGGCCGACATCATGGTGTCTCTCACCCTGCTGCATTAAAAGCACGACGCCGAGGCTCGCAGACAGCAGAGGCACATTGCAGCTATGGCGCAGAGGCATGACATTGCTATGCAGTATCCGGCTGAGCTTGTAAACACCATGCAGAGCATTTACACCGACTATTGTGGTGAGAACGCCGAGTTCACGCCATACCAGTTCCCGGAGCCTCCTGTCTTCCCACTATACCCTTCACCATCACCACCTGTCGATGCTGATGAGGACACTGCTAATGAGGATGAAGCTGATGTCGCTGCAGAGTGAGCGATCTTTAGGGAAGCCCTCTTGTATCAATTGATTATGTTTAAGCAATGAGGGCATTGCTCACCTCAAGTTTGGGAGTGTTTTTAGCTATTATCTATTTTATTTCTGTACTGCCATGACTAGGTTGCATACTTTAGTACATTATTATGTTTTTATTATCGGGATTATGGTGCAGTCATTTTGAACTGCGGGATTTTGTTGTATTCTTTTTTTTATTATTATGCCATGAACTGTTTTTGGTTTTTATTATTTCATGCTTTGATTTTTATCAGCATGATTGTGGTTTATAGCCATCTTTTTGGAACTTTTACAGATTAGATGCTTGTGCCATGTGAATGACCTTTTTACCCTATTTTGAGCTGCTATTTAGCAAGGGTGTTATAGTTATCATTAATTTTTGATTGTGGCTGATGACAAGTGCTAAGTATTTTTGTCTATCTCTTAGAGTCGTGTCAAGCATATATGAGCTAGAGGTTGTTCAATCGATAAGTTTAGATTATTATTAATCCGTCCTTCTTAGCACGCACCGACTAACTGTGTCTAACTAGTTATTTTTTAAATTTAGTTCGCGTGTTTATTGCTTTGTGAGTTTGTTCACTCTTATAAACTTTCATTTTTACAAGGTAATAAAAGACTTAGACGTTTATACAGTTTTGGATCTTGGTTTCTGGCATGTTGACATATAAAAAAAATGAATGAAAATAGAATAAAAATAGAAAAGAAGAGTTTATATCGAAAGTTTTGCGGTGGGTCGAGATGGAGCGTAAAACGCACTCGTCCATAAACGTAGGGCCGATATCGAGATGGAGCATAAAATGCACTCGCTAAATAATCTTCGTTTTTGTTGTAAAATCTCAGTTGGCTTATGTTGATTATGTGGCCTTTACTGCTCGAGTTATTAGATTCATATGGGTGTTCTACACCTAGTGCCCTAAAGTCGTTTGGCTTAGGAGTCACTGATCAAAAACTCATTCATGGGTAGTTCTGAATAGCCTAATGTAATTAAGGACAGTCCGAGTAAGATTTTACTGTCGTCATGCTAGAGTCTTTTGATCTTTTTCTGCACTTGTGTCTTATTCTTAATGCTTGTTGAATGTTTAAGTTACAGAGTGTGCATTATTGGTATTAGCAATCGACTGTGCGAGCTTATTTGAGTTATGATTAGTTAGGGAGGTTGGTCTCCACACACACACATAGAATGGATCAAATACAGTCTTATGCTTGAAATTGAATTAACCCTTATTCATGTCTGTGTTTGCTCTATTCTCTGGGAGTAGCTATTATCAAGCTTTGAAGCCATAATGCTACTATACTGTTTTAGTTTTCTTTCGCGTATGTTTTATTATTAGTGTTGTGTTAGTTAGTTTACACGAGGACAAACAAATACTTAAGTTTGGGGGTATTTGATGAGTGAGATTTATACCCGCGAATCGGATATTTTATGACTTAAATAGTTGCCTATTCTAGTAGATTTTATATGGATTTATATGATTATAGTGTTGTTGTGCTTAATCGATGAATTGCAGAGCTTTACAAGTGTTTTCTAGCATTTAGGGCCAAAACAGTCATTTTCTATACACTGGCGCCGCAACACCAATGCCCAATGTTAGTCTCGCGCTGCGTCACCACATCCTGTCCTTGCTGATGTCAACTCTGCGCTATTGCGCCACTCTCTCTATATGGACTCGCGCTGCAGCGCGAGCTCCGGTCTCTTGATTACTAATATGGCGCTGCAGCGCCACTCATAGGCTTAATGCCGGCGCCGCGGCACCACCTCCGGTGCCCAGACTGTGAATGCCTTGGTTTGACCTAGCGAAGGAAGGGGGCGTATATAACACAGTAAGCCTCTGCAAACCAGAAGAGAAGAGAGGATCTCAGATAGAGTAGAGCACTATATCATATATAGAATAGCTTAACTTAGGATTTTTCTTCTGTAATTTCTTTCTCTTAGATTCTCTGTAAGTATAGATTAGGTAGATTAGGGAGAAGTCTGGCATATCCTTGGAGCGACATGAGCAGTGAGCGACACGGATTGGAAAGCTTGATTTGAGCAGAATGCGTGGCAATGGAAGGGCTTTGACAGAGTTTCCTCTTATCCATTTGTTTTCTCTTATTTTGTAATCTATAAATGGTGTCTTTACTGCTACTTGTATTTGGTTTAATATATTTGTGCTTTATGATTCTCGCTGAGACATTAGTGAAGATTTTGGTAATCTACATGATATCAGCAGAAGGATAGTAGATTTACACCTAAGTATATTAGCATGTGATAGTGGGTTTCGACTGCGTAAGTTGTGCATAAAATAGACATATAACTGTGCGCCACGTGCGACCTATTTGAGAACTTATGCTTAAATCCTTGTTATGATTAATTCGCATAGACATGTGTAGGATTGCATCTAGCTTGGACGTTCTTTTCTGTTCTATTCCCTTTTGGGTGGATCTGGAGAGGATATGTTTGTGCATACCTCGACAGAGGTGCATAAGCACCTGTGTGTTCTCGGTCGACAAATTGTCGTGACCATTAAGACCAAAGATAGAAGGGTAGCTAGTTTGATGAAACATAGCACGCCAGGTATTCGACAGAATGCCCGTGTGGGGTGAAGTTGTGACCTTCGCTTGTAATTCCTTAGATTACCATTCGTTATCCATTTACTTGCTTTGTTAATTAGTTTTAAATAGATTAATCACACTTCCATTTACTGCTGTTCGAATAAGAATTTAGCGATTCAAAGTCGGTACTTGGTAAATATTAGTCATAGTTCCTCGTGGGTACGACACACTTCTTATCAGTGTATTACTTGTTAGACCGCGTATACTTGCGCATGTTTAGTGATTGGTTTTCCGAACAACAGTTTATCTCTCTAGAGTTTCAGTGAATTCGTAAGAAATAATGAAGGAATGAGCTTCTATTTATAGGAAAAAGGACTGAATAGTAACTAATTCATGAATAGCCCAGATTAATTTACTTTTAAACGGACGGTTCATATTGATTTACTATTAAAACTTAAAGAAACAGTCCATATTGATTTACTATTAAAACTTTAAACTAGCGATCTATATTGATTTACTATTATAACTTTCCACCAGCGGTCCATATTGATTTACTATTATATCTTCAACCAACGATCCATATTGATTTACTATTATAACTTCAACCAACGGTCTAAAAAATTAGCACATCTCCTCATGGAATAATTAGCCAAACTTATAACAAACACCTCATAATCAACCCCTCTATTTATATCAAAAATTAAATAAATATTTACCACAAATAACTTATCTTTAATAAACACATTTTTAATCTGTTAACAATTATTCATCATTAATATTATAACTCACAATATTTAACAACCAGATCATTTTCAGGAAAGAGGGGGCTTTCCGATAAGGATTTCTCCCTATTGGCGCAATTAGATGACCAAACCTCTCCTCGACAGAACTTTCTAGACATCGTCAATATTGCAAATAATAATATGAATAACTTTGTCGTCTTAATTATTGATTTACTAATAATAAATATTATGCAAATGATAATGTGACGATAATTGAATCAATAATATGAGAGATATTATGCAACAACTACTGTAGCAATAATTGAGTATAACTGAGTGACTTCTCACGTAAACATCTATAATCAATACCGTTTGCTACTATGTAACCACACGTATTACTGTTCTTTTACTACCGGGTAGTTCAACAGTTTAAAAATATTTCAGCCTTTTTCTAACTACGACAGTACCTCCATTGTGGGGTCCACAAATGATTGTATCATCGTACGAATATTCCCTGTTAAAACGAATATTTCCTGACCAATAGAATATTCCCCGACACAACGAGGACATTGTAACTTTGATGAAAAGTTGGACTCAGACTTGATGAAAATACAAGAGGACATTGAGATACCTCAGGAGATCAAAGAATGGGTCGAAGACAAACCTAAACCCAACCTTGATCAAACCACTTCCTTCAATCTCTGAATCTTAGAAAGCCCTAAGCTAATCCAGATTGGTACAGACCTCACTCCAAACTAGAGGAATGACATGGTTACACTATTAACCCAGGATGTGTTTGCATGGTCTCATGAAGACATGGTGGGTTTGTCCACTGCCATTGTTATTCATCACCTCCCCATCAAAGAGGGATTCAAGCAAGTCAGGCAGAAGCTCAGGCGATTAAAACCTGAGTGGAGTTTAAGGGTTAAAGATGAAATTGTGAAACAATTTCAAGTAGGCATCATCATGGTGTCTACATACCCTGAATGGCTATCAAACATAGTCCCCGTGCCTAAACCAGGAGGAAAGGTGCGACTTTACGTGGATTACCGAGATCTGAATAAAGCTTTTCTTAAAGATAGCTTTCCTGTGCCTTTTATCCATATTCTCATCGACAATAATGCTCAATATGACATGTACTCCTTTGCTAACTGCTTCGCGGGGTACCATCAAATCATGGTTGCTAAGGAAGATCGTGAGAAAACTACATTCATCACGCCTTGGAGAACCTTTGCTATAGACGGTTGTCATTTGGCCTCATCAATACCGGAGCTACCTACCAGCGAGCCATGATGACTCTTTTCCATGATTTAATGCATAAGAAGATAGAGATCTATGTTGATGACATCATTGTCAAATCCTGGAAGGAGGAAGACCACCTAGACCATCACAAAAAGCTCTTCAACAGGTTGTGTTAGTACAATCATCCCACCATGTTGGAGAACAATCCAACCAACCACATACATTTGCATCATGCTGCTGTACATTGCATCATGATTATCTTGTTACATTTCAAATGTCTAGTATTCTTTATCCTATCCATGCCATTGTATTGCATGAATATGATAAAGAGGGACATCTGTAGACACTCGAAATTTTTCTGCATACCTGTTACTAACATTATAGGAGGGCAGAATCGTCTTTCAGAGATAATCTTGGAAGATAACTCAGTTCAATCCCGGAGATAACCCTGGGATACTCAGTATTACCATCTCGGAGATAACCCCAAGATATCCAGCTCAGACCCGGATACCACCGGTGTGATGGCCCCAAATCTGGGTCACAAATCACCACAGATCCGGTACAATCATTCTATAACTATTGCGGAAGATATAAACATAAATTGTTTATACATTACATTACACACTATTTCTCCAAGGTCGAGTAACCTTAACTTATACACAATTCATAAACTATCTAACATATAACATTATTATCATGCTATACTATTACAAATCTAACTGCACACGTATACTAAAGCTGGAACTGTCTTTGACCTTTCCTTGTATCCGACGTATTCATCTTAATCTGTAATATTTATCATGATATAGCAAGGGTGAGCATAAGTTTGCCCAGTAAGTATAATTTATTTGAGGATATATCATGATTGAAAGAGTTTGAATAATAAGCTGGCTATAATTCAACAATATAGTTATGAATTAGCATGAACATACTTTTGACTGAACAAGTATTGAACATGAACAAATATATCTGGACCGAATGGTAATGAAGGTGATCATCTTTTCATACCTGACTTATACACGCAATATGTACAGAGTACAATTCTATAATTCTTAGACATGACAATCAGCAATGATTAACCACGAGTACATATGAATACAACAACTCAAAGTAGAGTTAAGAAAAACTTTCTTGAACCGTTGATTACCGCTATTCAATTAATAAGCTTTGTCTGAAAACCTAATATAAAAATAATATTGATATACAAATTAGAATAATATCATCACAGTATTTAAAATAACCTAAACACATTATAACGTAATCATATCCATCTATAACACACATACGACATATCATCAAGTTAAACTTTTACAGTCTAAGTCGAGTTCGGTATAATTCAGACATCCCGACGGTCTAGTCGGACAATCGTCGAGTTTAAGTTCAATTAAACTCTACCTAAACACTTAACCATTATCTAAGATAATTTATTATCAGTCAAAATATTTTTCATAAGCTTGTAATAATTTTCAGATAATTATTACTGTTTAAAATGATTTTTCAATCATTAATGTTGTATTTATGAATTAAATATCACATAATTCCTTTATCATTAATATTTATTTAATATTAATTATTAATGAAATACACGCCATAATATTATAATATATTTATAATATATCAAAGTATTTTTAATACCTTAAAATCATATTTATATGATTTTTAAACACTAAAATCCATTATCCGATAATTGCTTTTAATATTAAAATATTAATATTTTCATGAAAAAATATCAAAAGTTATATTTTAAAACTTAAAATATTTTTATAACACTTAAATCATTTTTATATAATTTTTAAATCATTAATTCTATTTTTCCATAATTTATTTAATATATTCATTAAATAAATTAATTACCATTAATATTAATTTATTAATGAAATTCATCACAAAATATCAATAGTTATTAAAAATAACTTAAAATATTTTCTAACACCATAAAATGATTTTTCATGATTTTTCAAGTATTAAAATTATTTTTAACTAATTTATTTAATATTATAATTAAATAAATTAGATACCATTTATATTCCAAAAATATTAAATATTTATAAAATATACTCAAAATAATTAAAAACTAATTTTCAGACTATAAAATAATTTTTCATAATTTATTATGTATTTTTAATAATTTAAGACTATTTTTCTCTAATTATTTATTAAAATAATTAATTTTTAAAAATATCTATCGCTAAAGGGCCCTATAGCGACGAAACTATCGCTATAGGTGTTCTTGAGTGTTCTTGAGGAAAACCCAGAACTTCATGTCAGACTTCGAGAGGCTTGGTTTGACCCCTTATAATTTCCAATCAAAAGTGTTTTGGGGGCATGTTAAAGGCTGATCATGTAGTGTTTATGTAACACTACATGAAACAATCATCGTCTCGATCATACAACAAACTAACAAGAAGATCTGGGCTTGCAAACACACTGTCAGATTGTTTCTGGGTTTTCCCAGAAACCCAACAGTTCGAGTGGCCATCTTGTAGCTCAATTTTATACATGTTCTGGTCATTAAATAGGTGGTTTCTTGGTTCATAGATCTAGTACATATGTCAAAGAACAAATAAATAAAATTTTCTCAGTCCAAAAACAACAGGATCACCATGTATCAATCGGTCAAACTATGTCAGGAACTCAGTTCATACGTTTTCTGGGATTTTCAGAAAACAGACAATCATACCGGATGGTCTACTTTGACCATCCACTACATCCGATCAGTTGGTGTTTAAAGGGATCTAAAGGCCAGGAATTATAGTCCACATTACAGGCTACACATGTATTACTACAACATCATCAAACAACATTATATCGGTCAGATCTGGGCCTTCAAAGATCTTGTCAGACGTTGAAATCAATTTATGGGTTACCCAGATTTTACTCGGTCATGGTCGGTCAACCGACTTTGACCGATTATAACTTGAAATCTAGACATTAAACGACTGTGATTTCATTTCTAGATCAAAGACAACATGACAAGCTATATATAACAACTTTAAAATAACAAAAATCATAAACGAGCAATGATCTGTGGCCACTGACATTCGGTTGTCAGGCCACATTTCAAGCACAAGAATAATTTTTAATAACTTCAATTTTAAGACACTTTGATAATATAGATCCATGATAGATCATCATAGATCATCATAAAACATATTCTAGCACCAATCTAAACACATAAACACAAACTTTACCTTAGCATAAAAGATCTAGATTGAGTTTAGGGTTATACCTTCTCTTGCTAAATCTTTGATTCTTGGTCTCCAAATCTGATCTAGGTGATCAAGGAAGTTATCTAGTTACTGATTTACTTAGGGAATTCGGAGGTTTAGTGAGAGAGAGAGAGAGTTGGTGAGAGCTTGAGAGAAAAATGACCAAGTTTTGTAACTTTTTCTCTCTTTAATCTATATAACACTTAGATACAATGTATGATCTGATGTTGCTGTCACTTAGAGGTTGATTTACTGGATATTATAAGTCACAAAGTCAATTCATTAGGTCACCAACTAAAGGTCTTGCCAATTTTACATGTTAACTCATTAAAAATGTAAAAAGGGTATTTTGTTCATTAGTAATCTCAATTTAATGGCATTATGGTCACTTGCACAACCCTTAGGGTTTAACCCTTAGGATTTGAACCCTTAGGGTTTGACCCTTAGGGTTAAAACTTAAGGTTCCAAAAATCAAATTTCTATAATTTTTTAATTTAGGTTCTCAAAAATAAAATTAATATTTCTAAATTATAATTAGGATTCGATAATTATATTAAAAATTTCCTAATCATAATTCAAACTTGCTAATTAGGATTAATATTTCCTAATTAAAAATTACTAATTAAGCAATTAGGGTCATAATTGTACATTAGGGTTTATAACCCAAGAATTATGGTTTTAAATAGACAAATAATCTTTCTAATTTAGAAATTAGGTTTCCAAATTGGATTATAATTTTCTAATTACTTATAACTTGAAAATTAGGATTAATATTTCCTAATTAACATTAAAATTATTAAATTAACAATTAGGTTTTTCCTAATTATAAATTAGGGTTTCTAATCCAAAAATTAGGGTTTTCTAAATCAATTAGGGTTATCCCTAATTAGGTTATTATTAATAACGTTTAAACCTTATACTAGCATTTGCATTCTCAAATTAAGGTTTTCAACTTCTGAATTAGGGTTTCGGATTCCTGAAACTGAAATTAGGGTTTCCATAACTGGTTTCTAGGTTTCTTAAAAATCGTAAGACTTTTCTAGCTGAACGTTGAGGTTCTTAATATTATATTAGGGTTTTCCATTGATATATATTATCTGATTAACCCTTGACCCTTAACCACATACTGTACACATATAATACCTTATACACAGAACATATTCACGTATACCCTTAATCCTGAATAATTCACCATAGAAATTTTAAATTCACAAAATTCATTCACGAAAATCTCAAATCCATTCACTTATTTTCTGTCTAGGTTTATTATTTAACATTATTTCAATATTTTATGATTTTATAAATATTCAAATTCTCGGGTTGTCACAACCGGAAGTTTCAACCTCAACCCCGAAAATAACACCGGGAGTTTTCAGTTTCAACCTTGGAGATAACCCCGAGGACTGCAGTTCAGATACCGAAAATCCCACCAGAGAAGACCGTGTCTTCTTGGAGATAACCCTGAGATACTCAGTCTCAGTCCCGGAAACAACACCGGGAACGACATCATCAACCTCGGAGATAACCCCGAGGCATGCAGTTGCAGTTCTGGAGATAACCCCAGAAATGCTTGTTTTAAATCCATGCAAACAGCTTCAGAACACTCTGCAAAAGCCCCGAGGCACTCATTCCACAAGCCCGGATATAACCCCGGGAAGTCAGGCACATCTCAAAAATAACCCTGAGGACGATCAACACATACAGCAGTCCAATCTCAGTGATAACCCTGAGCAACGACCGCTAACACAACTTAAACCGGAGATAACCCCGGTGAAGGGCATGACCGTTATTTTGCCATCCCAAATCGCGCTGTCTAAACAACATCATGCATACATTCGACACAACAATGTCCTACAAGAACCAAGGAGCGCCAATCCCGAGTGACTACTGCACAAGACAGCACACCTGATAGAATTTGAAGCTTGAAGACCAAGGGCATGGTCCCATCTTCCTGACTTCGTACAACCTCTAATCCCATGTCATTATGTAGCTCTCGATAACAGCATGTCGAAAAAGGTCTTATATGTGACGCCCCCAAAATAGGTATACAACACCCATTCTGAGTCGCCAAATACATGATACAAAAAGCAAACTACAACTTCAATAATACAATTGTCGTGCAAAATACGACAACACATACTGTGAGTTTAAATACAAATATTATCTTCTAGACAATATCCACACTCAAATAAGTCCTCATTACAATTATTCAAACACTATTTTACAGAAATAGTGAGAACTGCTAAAACATCTTTCTAGAACCATCACTCCATACCCCGACTAGATCCTGCTATGTTCTCACCTCCTGAGAAGAAAAATGGAACAAAAAGGAAAAGGGTGAGCTCAACTAGCCCAGTAAAGAATATTATGACTAAGATAATATACAACAAATTATCTTTAGTATTCAACAGGGAAAAATTTGATAGAATATAATCGACAACAAGTTTTAGATCAACAACTGCAGCGGAAACAGCAAACCATTAGAAGAGTCAAGTAGAGAAAGAATTCTACTATCTTCTAAGATTTAAAAGTCCATCATCAATATTTTATCCCTGAAACATCAATCAATACACATCTTGAGTCAAATATTCATCTTTGCACTACAGGCCAAAGATATTCATTTGTAACACCAGTCGGTCATGTTCATCTCAACACCTATTCATCTTTGCACTACAGGCCAAATATATTCATCAGGTAATCATACATCTTTGCACTACAGGCCAAAGATATTCAGTAATATCATCATTCAGGACTGAGGATGATGAAAAATATCTTAAAGAAAACGAATCCAGTGAGACAGAAGGACAAATAGTAGGGATTCTTATAACAGTTTATCCAAGATCAATAATACTTCATAATAATCAATTGTGAAGCATAATTCAAAAATAAAGATCAAAACATGGATACAATCAAAGATAGTAACCATAATAGATATCTTGGACAAAAAGAAAAAATTTTATTTTTCGGTGAATAGTGCCATATTCGTGAATAGTGCTGTATACGTGAATAGTGCCGTATACGTGAATAGTAACCCCGACACAAAAAGTTCTAAATTTGATAAAAAAAAACTCATATCAATATTTCAGCATAATGATATTGAAGAAAATAATATCATTTAAGAAGAAAATAATATCCCTTACCTCAAAATAACCGTACTTCTGATCGGAATATCGGTATATGGCTGTATGAAACTTGTACTGAATAGTAACTTTCAAAGTATCTAAATACTCATAAAATACACTCAATAATCTAGAGAGAGAAAGAGAGAAAACTTATGAATTTTGGTGTGATTTTCAATTCTAACTTAGCCCTCTATTTATAGGAAAATATTAGCACGCCGAAGCAGACTTAACCTACAACCTGATGGTTTTACCTGCTACTATTTCCACCCACCACATTTGAATAAAAATCTCAGCACATTTCTTTACCAACCAAGAGCGGGGCCCACCAATTCTAGAATTTTCTACCAAAATGATAAATTCCGAAACTTCAATAATTTCTAAACCAGTCATCTCTTAAAATTCATAACAAATCATACGTTCATTTTTAACGGTTCAAAATTTGTGGACATATACTCAACTTATATGTGTATAACATATCCAAAAATCACAACGATCCAACGGTCGGATTAAAAATTATAATCACCGCAATATATCTCAAAAATCCTGATTGATTTTTAATACCTCCATTCCGACAAAAATACTGATAAAACACCTTAACATTAACTCTTTCATTTTTAACCACAAAATATATCCAACATTTATATTCACATAAAATAAATATTTCCTTATCATATGAATCAATAATTAATTATTCACAATTAATATTACAGAATCACATTTATGACAACCAGACCGTTCCTAGGAAAGAAGGGACTTTCCAATAAGGATTTTTTCTTACTGGCGCGCAATTAGATGACCAAACCTCTTCTTAGACAGAACTTTCTAGACATTGCCAATAATGTTATCTAATAATATTATTCAAATAATATGAATTATTGATCTGATAATGGAAAATACTGTGCAGCAATAATTATTGAAATAACAATAATATAAAATATCAACGCAGCAATTATTGAATCAATATAATAAAATATTGAACAGTAATTACTGTGACAATTATTCAGTAGTGCCTTCTTATGTAAGAATTAATAATTTCAAAAATACTGTGCAATAATGCGTATTACTGTATTTTAACCACTGGGTATTCCAACAGTGTTAACGGTAACAAGTACGCCGTTAATTATAAAGACTCAATTTTTGTCGTTATCTTCATCCGACCGTTTTTCGTTATGGGGCCCACAAATAGTTGCGCCGTCGTACGAATATTCCCCGACAGAAAGAATATTCCACGACCAACGAATATTCCCCGACAACAATGATTATTTTATAACCACTTGTTTATTTTGAAAAAATTTCACATTTCACCCATAACTTTAACTTTTTATCAATTTAACCATTTGCTGAATTGTAATTATAAGAAAAATTGAATACTTTTATGTCATAAAATTTGGGGTCTTACAATCTTCCCTCCTTATGAAATTTCGTCCCTGAAATGTACATACCTGGTATTTCGAAGAGTTGAGAATACCTTGCTTTCATTTCAGATTCTATCTCTTAGATCATCATGATTTTTCCATTGCTCATCTCCCATGATAACTTCATTTGGGTTCCTCATTTGTTGGGAAGTCATGACAACCGCTATCCCTCGAACTACTCGGCTTTGACTTATCTGGGGCAGCATTTGGTGTCATCACTACCGTTGGAATATACTTTTCTATAGGGCATATTCCACCCTCAACTGCTTCGTCCTACTCCTGATTCATAATCTGAATCATCAATCTTCGATCCATATCGAATTCAGGTTGACCGCTCTGTACAGGGTAATTCAAAACTCGATGTTGGGTTCTCCCAATTGCTTTCCAAAAAGAGAAATTCATATCATCTATTTTAGCCTTCTTAGATCGGACATCTCTTTCCACAATATCCACGTGTCGTGCGGCTGTTGCCCATCCATCACTTATTCTCACTCGTTCAGTTTTTTCTTCTTTCAGCTCAGATTCCATCTTTATCATCTTATACTCTGCCAAAGAATGCTTCTGTTCAAGCATCACATATCGAGTAACACAAGCTTGAATTGTTGCATCCTTTTGCTCCACGACCGCCTGTCGTTCTTCAGCATGTTCCTCTAACTCATGAATACGATTTTGCAATTCTATATTTTGATCATATAATATCTCTAACAAACTCTCCTCAAGTACCTCTTCTTCCTCACTCTCAGCTGTTACCTCTGCGACCATTTCGGGTGCAACTATCAATTCTTCACTCACGACATGGATTTCTCTAATTCCTTCTTCATCTGACATCACATTATCATGGTTAGTGATTAGAGGTATCCCCACAGTCTTATTCACTCCATTGTTAGCATTCTTAGCTGTCATTCTCAAATACTGCCATAAAATAAGGGTTAATTAAGAAAATTAACGTGTCACATAATATCCATATATTATGACCAACCAACAATTAAGTTTAGGTAGTACACACTAGCAAAGGATTTACTCATCTCTCCCCTCGTAGTTATATTCCCTGATCTCCGCCAGAGACCATATCCCTAAGCTCTGATACCAACTGTGACGCCCCCAAAATAGGTATACAACACTCATTCTGAGTCGCCAAATACATGGTACAAAAAGCAAACTACAACTTCAATAATATAATTGTCGTGCAAAATACGACAACACATACTGTGAGTTTAAATATAAATATTGTCTTCTAGATAATATCCACACTCAAATAAGTCCTCATTACAATTATTCAAACACTATTTTACAAAAATAGTGAGGACTGCTAAAACATCTTTCTAGAACCATCACTCCATGCCCCGACTAGATCCTGCTATGTTCTCACCTCCTGAGAAGAAAAATGGAACAAAAAGGGAAAGGGTGAGCTCAACTAGCCCAGTAAAGAATATTATGACTAAGATAATATACAATAAATTATCTTTAGTATTCAACAGGGAAAAATCTGATAGAATATAATCGACAACAAGTTTTAGATCAATAACTGCAGCGGAAATAGCAAACTATTAAAAGAGTCAAGTAGAGAAAGAATTCTACTATCTTCTAAGATTTAAAAGTCCATCATCAATATTTTATCCCTGAAACATCAATCAATACACATCTTGAGTCAAATATTCATCTTTGCACTACAGGCCAAAGATATTCATTTGTAACACCAGTCGGTCATGTTCATCTCAACACCTATTCATCTTTGCACTACAGGCCAAATATATTCATCAGGTAATCATACATCTTTACACTACAGGCCAAAGATATTCAGTAATATCATCATTCAGGACTGAGGATGATGAAAAATATCTTAAAGAAAATGAATCTAGTGAGGCAGAAGGACAAATAGTAGGGATTCGTATAACAGTTTATCCAATATCAATAATACTTTACAAAAATCAATTGTGAAGCAGAATTCAAAAATAAAGATCAAAACATGGATACAATCAAAAATAGTAACCATAATAGATATCTTGGACAAAAAGAGAAAATTTTATTTTTCGATAAATAGTGCCGTATTCGTGAATAGTGTCGTATACGTGAATAGTGCCGTATACGTGAATAGTAACTCCGACACAAAAAGTTCCAAATTTGAGAAAAAAAACTCATATCAATATTTCAGCATAATGATATTGAAGAAAATAATATCATTTAAGAAGAAAATAATATCCCTTACCTCAAAATAACCGTTCTTCTGATCGGAATATCGGTATAAGACTGAATGAAACTTGTACTGAATATCAACTTTCAAAGTATCTAAATACTCACAAAATACACTCAATAATCTAGAGAGAGAAAGAGAGAAAACTTATGAATTTTGGTGTGATTTTCAATTCTAACTTAGCCCTCTATTTATCAGAAAATGTTAGTACGCCGAAGTAGACTTAACCTGCAACCTGATGATTTTACCTGCTACAATTCCCACCCACCATATTTGAATAAAAATCTCAGCAAATTTCTTCACCAACCAAGAGTGGGGCCCACCAATTCTAGAATATTCTACCAAAATAATAAATTCTGAGACTTCAACAATTTCTAAACCAGTCATCTCTTAAATTTCATAACAAATCATACGTTCATTTTTAACGGTTCAAAATTTATGGACATATACTCAACTTATATATGTATAATATATCCAAAAATCACAACGATCCAACGATCGGATTAAAAATTATAACCCCCACAATATATCTCAAAAACCCTGATTGATTTTTAATACCTCCATTCCGACAAAAATACTGATAAAATACCTCAACATTAACTCTTTCATTTTTAACCACAAAATATACCCAACATTTATATTCACATAAAATAAATATTTCCTTATCATATAAATCAATAATTAATTATTCACAATTAATATTACAGAATCACATTTATGACAACCAGACCGTTCCTAGGAAAGAAGGGGCTTTCCAATAAGGATTTCTCCTTACTAGCGCGTAATTAGATGATCAAACCTCTCCTTAGACAGAATTTTCTAGACATTGCCAATTATGTTATCTAATAATATTATTCAAATAATATGAATTATTGATCTGATAATGAAAAATACTGTGCAGCAACAATTATTGAAATAACAATAATATAAAATATCAACGCAGCAATTATTGAATCAATAAAATAAAATATTGAACAGTAATTACTGTGACAATTATTCAGTAGTGCCTTCTTACGTAAGAATCAATAATTTCAAAAAAACTGTGCAATAATGCGTATTACTGTATTTTAACCATCGGGTATTCCAACAGTGTTAACGGTAACAACTACGCCGTTAATTATAAAAACTCAATTTTTGTCGTTATCTTCATCCGACCGTTTTTCGTTATGGGGCCCACAAATAGCTGCGCCGTCGTACGAATATTCCCCGACAGAAAGAATATTCCACGACCAACGAATATTCCCGACAACAATGATTATTTTATAACCACTTGTTTATTTTGAAAATTTTTCACATTTCACCCATAACTTTAACTTTTTATCAATTTAACCATTTACTGAATTGTAATTATAAGAAAAATTGAATATTTTTATTTCATAAAATTCGGGGTCTTACATTATACACCTCGATCGGATGCTCCGATTGAAGTTTTGAAAGTTCGAACAGATATCACGTTGCACGCGTGCACATACTTCAAGACGGCGGGACCCGCAAAACCCGGGGCACCCTGTGCAGTCGCAGGTGCATCTGCGGCTGTCGCAAGTACACCTGCGGCTCCCCCCTCTATAAATAGAGGGCTTGGGACAGCCATTTTGGATAGAAAAAAGGCGAGGAAGCCTTGTCTAATTTGCTCTGTACACACTATAAACTGAGTGCTTTCTTACTTTAACAACTTGTGAGCTTATATATTGCTATATTTTTACCAGTGGGAGCCGAGTGTTCATCTCTTTAAAGCTATTGAAGTCTTCTTTGGTAGTCTACTGTAAGTCTCCTTACACATTTTAAAGTCTTTCTCCACTATTGTGCACACACAATTCTTCACGTTGAGAGTCGTGTTGCGTGTGTTTGCCCGGACTTCGGTCCGTGGTTTTATTTCTTTTTGTGTGTGTATATATATATATATATATATATATATATATATATATATATATATATATATATATATATATATATATATATAGAAGACTCTGCTAGTACTATATCATCTTCAAGAAGAGACAATGAAATTCTTAATAACCCTTCTTTAAGAGATCTTAAATTAAAAGGTATTTTAAATCAAGGTCAAACTAGTCACCCATGTTATACTCAAAAGGATCTAGTAGAAGAAGATAGCTCTTCCTCTCCAACTCCTTCTGAGCTTCCCACTCAGTCTGATTTTGAAATTCCGATTAACAATCAGTTAAGAGTTATTAAAAAAGATTTTATTCTTGATTGGGATAATCTTGTAAAAGATTTTAATTCTAAAAATAATAAAGATAAAAGACATTTATTTCATTCAAACCATCCAACAAATAAGGAGCGAGATAAAATTGTTAATAGATGGAAAAGATTCATAAAAAATGAAAAGATAAACATTACCTTTTATGACTGGTATGATCAATACCAAAGTAAGTGTAATGTTATAACAAAAAGTCAATGGGTAAAAGAAGATAAGTCTAAGGTCTGTTCTAGTCATCCTCCGCTAGAAACGATCCTTATCACAGTTAAGAACACGTCTGTTGTTGCCAGTCCCTTTAAGATTTCAGATGGCAATAAAGATGATAAAAAAATTATTGAACAATTAAATTTTAGTAATCAATATCTAGCAACTGTTGGAAGACAGCTTGATAGAATTGAAGAAAAATTTGAAGAAACTAGTATAAAAAGACCTGATGCAAAAATTGAACATCCTTTGATTAACTTACCTAAAAATAGAAGTAAATTAAGATTACCTAATGATGATAGCAACTTAATTAAATCTATTGACAAGTTATTCAAAAAACTAAAAATTGAACCTGGTCCAAGTGGTACTGTCTCTACTTTGGATCAAGTTGAAACTGAAGTCGAAAGTGATAGTCAAGCTGAATATTCTGATTCTACTTCAATCCCAGATTTTAATGATCAATTGAATAAGTTAGCAGTCAAAAACACTAGTTTAACCAGGAATTGGTATTCTAGACCTACTCCTCCGGATTTGCAATTCGAAGAGAGAAACCTAGATAAACAATTCTCTGTTTCAGCCAATAAAATTTATGAATGGAACATTGATGGTCTTAGTGAACAAGAAATTTTAAACAAATTGAATCACATGTCTATGGTAGCAAATAGCTATATCACTAAATTCAACAATCTGTTGCAACCAGAAATTGTTGAGTTAATAGCTAGTGGATTCACTGGTATTCTAAGATCTTGGTGGGAAAGACATCTCACAGAAGATACTAGATTATCAATTATTCATGCTATCCAGTTAGACGATGACGGCAACCCCATCTTTGATGAAGATGTCGGTGTTCGTCCGCCAGATGGAGTAAATACTTTAATTTTTACCATAATAAAACATTTTGTAGGAACTCTTAGTAACATAACAGAAAGGATTCACGATCAACTCAGTAATCTCACTTGTCCCACTCTTAGTGACTTCAGGTGGTACAAAGATGTGTTTACCTCTAGAGTTATGCTGCGAAATGATAGCAACAAGCCTTTCTGGAAAGAAAAGTTTGTAAATGGTTTGCCTTCATTGTTCGCTCATAAAGTTAGAGAAGAGTTGAGTAAAAACTTAGGATATATTGATTATGATAATCTCACTTATGGTGACATAATTAGTTATATTCAAAAAATAGGGTTAAAAATGTGCATTGATTTTAAATTAGCTAAACAAGCTAGTAAAGATAAGAAAAAAGCAAAATATGAGTTAGGAACATTTTGGGTTTGCCTTCATTGTTCGCTCATAAAGTTAGAGAAGAGTTGAGTAAAAACTTAGGATGTATTGATTATGATAATCTCACTTATGGTGACATAATTAGTTATATTCAAAAAATAGGGTTAAAAATGTGCATTGATTTTAAATTAGCTAAACAAGCTGGTAAAGATAAGAAAAAAGCAAAATATGAGTTAGGAACATTTTGTGAACAATATGGTCTGCCTCCTATTGCTCCCTCTAGAAGAAAGCATAAACACAGACATATTGATCATCCTTAAACACATAAACGTCACAAACGTAAACATACTCGTAATAATAAGCGATCTTTTACTGCGTTCAAGACTTATTTTTACTGTTCCATCAGAAAATTGTCTAACATTTTCAAGGTTTATTAGATTGTTAACTACAGGTTGTTCAGGTATTTCACTAGGTAGAGTCCATTGACTAGGGAGAGTAATATCTTTCCAGAGAATGGTTCTCGGGATCTGAATATTAGCATCACTAGTTGAACTTTGAATTAAGACAGTTTGATCTTTCGGACTTTTATTGAGAGCATGAACATTTAGGTTAGTTTTCATGGTCTTATAATAAATTCGGTAAATCAAAGCTATCGGCTGAGAACCCTCAATCATTTGAGTAATTTCTCCAGCAGTTTTAATATTTAATGTTAAGGCTTTTAATAAATTTTTATCACTTAGGCTCAATGTGAAATCAGGAAAGCAATTGAAATGGATAGGTCCATTATGCAGACTAGATTCCATTGCGCCAATCATGCTAGGATAGTAATTCAAGAATCGAGCATCTCTTAAGCAGAGATAAATACTTGAATTAATTCCTTTAATGTTTAAAGGTTTAACTGCTACTTGAAATAATCCGATGTGAATAAAATTATAACCTTTCTTTTTATGTTTTTTGATGACTTCGGGATCTAAAATACTACAATTTTCATATTCTTTATTAATGGCATAAACCTTTTCAACAGTTTTGAAATTATAATCTGTTTTAAAATTGTCTAAGAATGTTGACTGATAAATTTCCTTAGGGGAGACCCTAGGTATATTCCAATTGTGTAAATCTTGACTGATATTTTCATAACTGTGGGTTTCCTGGTTAACTATGTCTGGAACTGGAGGCAAGGTTGACCGGTTACTAGTTGAGGAGTTAGATCTAAACAATCTATTCATTTTTGCCAAGTTCAAAATTAATTTTTATTCATTATTCTTCCATTCATACCCTATTACCTTAAGTAGACTCATACCTATGTTCAAAAACCAACACTGCTCACCCAAGAGACTTACAAAGGTTTGACACGAACAATGTGGACTACAGTAAATCAGGTGACTTCTGAATAAGAATAAAAGAGAAATTTTGAAAATAGTTGAAGATGAACAGTTGTAAATATCTTACTGGCAACTAGAACAGAAACAACATGGCTCTGATACCATTTTGGGCGAAAGCAGATGAAGATGAGTAAATAAGAATCAGAGGTGCAAATAATATAACAGTTTAATTACTAAAACATATAATTTTATTGATTGGAAATAAGAGTAAAATCGTTTGCCACAATTGTGGGCAAAAGGGCCATTACAAAAATGAATGTAAAGTAAACCAAAAACTATCCCAGTTAAATATATCTAATGAAGATACTGAACAATTATTAGAGTTAATGAGAATAGAAAATAATGCAGATAATAATGAAGAATCTGACATCCCCTATTCTTCTAAAAGCAGTACCAGTAACAATGAATCTGATAGTAATGAAGAAGAAGTCACTATTTGTGCTAATAACTGTAATGAAAACTGTTGCACTAAAAAATTAAGTGTTATTACCAAAGAGGATGAAGAAAGCTCTTTGTTGATCGACTTAATTAGTAAAATTTCTGACCCTGAACTTAAAGTTCAATATACTAAGAAGTTAAAAGATTTATTAACCAAAGATACTAGAGTTAAAGACAAGATCTTTAAAGCCAAAGATAAACCGATATTCAGCCTTAATAAAACTCTAGAGAGATTTAAAACCCCAGTTAAAGAAGTTACCTTTCCTGAGTTAAATCAAGAAGTTAATAAACTTAAAAAGGAAATCTCTAATTTAAAAATTGAAGTCTCCAATTTAAGAAAAGACTTAGAGAGCCAGAAATCTGATCTTCAAGTTCATGATTTCTCCTCTAGTGATGAAGATCACGATGAGCCAGAATCTTCAGGAATCAAAGAAGAACCAGATCTATTCGTTCAAGGTCTTTCTCTTAAAAGAGTTAAAAATATTACCATTCAAAAATGGTATATCTCCATTAATTTGGTTGTTGATAAAACTTTTTCAATACGACTTCCCGCCTTAGTTGATACTGGTGCGGATTTAAATTGTATCCAAGAAGGTCTTATTCCAACCAAATACTATAAAAAGACTTCAAAAGACTCTGAGTTCCTTCTCAGATGAATCTTTAGCCTCTACCGCTGTTAACCCTTTCTTAGCCCCTCTTTCTACTATTCTACATTTCTTAATGTTTTGAGTAAGTCAAGTCAATTCAATTTGTAATTTGTAATCAGTTTTGTACATTTGTAAACAGTTTTATTTCCAATCAATAAAATTATATGTTTTAGTAATTAAACTGTTATATTATTTGCACCTCTGATTCTTATTTACTCATCTTCATCTGCTTTCGCCCAAAATGGTATATATATATATATATATATATATATATATATATATATATATATATATATATATATATATATGGACTAACATTATTGAGTTATGCCTCGATTTAGCCTGAGTTTACATCCGGAGCTTTTATTTGCTTTTATATATATATATATATATATATATATAAACTATGGTCAAACTTTATTCGATGAGCCCGGATTCTACATCCGGAACGTTTATTGCTTTTATATATATATATAAATATTTATATATATGTTGTTGCCATCAAACTCTGTTTGGTTGAGCCTGGATTTTACATCCGGTGCGTTTACCGCTTATATATATATATATATATATATATATATATATATATATATACACACACACACACACACATTTCTGTCAGGCTTAGAGTTTACTTCGTGGCCTTTTACAGCATTTTTACATTTCATCCCGCCTGGAGTTTACTTCATGACGGTTGATCGTTTTTACTGTTTTCTTTACATTTCGTCCCGCCTGGAGTTTACTTGAAGGCGGTTGATCGTTTTATTACTTTATTTACATTTCCAATCCCCCATGGAGGTGCTTCGTGGTGGTTGATTGTTTTTTTATTTATTTATTTACATTTTCAATCCCCCATGG
This sequence comes from Panax notoginseng, assembly GCA_016801055.1. Lineage (NCBI taxonomy): Eukaryota > Viridiplantae > Streptophyta > Magnoliopsida > Apiales > Araliaceae > Panax > Panax notoginseng. The sequence goes on from CM029015.1 coordinate 171,765,917, forward strand.
AGGTGCTTCGTGTTGGTTGATTGGTTTTTTTATTGCTTTATTTACATTTCTAATCCCCCATGGAGGTGCTTCGTGGTAGTTGATTGTTTGCACACACACACACACACACACACACACACACACACACACACACACACACACACACACATATATATATATATATATATATATATATATATATATATATATTTATATATATTTATATATTTATATTTTTGATCCCCCATGGAGGTACTTCGTGGTGGTTGATCATATCTGTATATATATATTTACAGCTTATATATATATATATATATATATATATATATATATATATATATATATATATATATATATATAAAATACTGTTTACAACTTTTCATATAAATTGCTACATCATGTGAGCCTAGGAATCATGTGATCACAGATTCAGTCCACTTAATCTAGATTCGGTACCCGTGATAGACATTTTCAGCTATACACAGTTTGTAAATTATTCACGGTGTTGAATTTCCTTAGATGGCTCTCATGCCCACAAGGAGTTCGACACTGCTATGTATATTATTTTCTCGAAGATGCTTCGCATCTAGAAAATAAAAGTAATCAAGCCGAATATTTTAATAAAATTGAAGTATCAAATGCCTCAATTACTATTGTGCATAAGGATTTGAAAAAATCTCTTTTTACAAAACATCACTGCTATATCATGTTTAAAACTGAATTTTTATATAAATTCAAACCCTTTGTATATAGATGCAAACAAGGCATATCACTACTTCCAAATAACTGCACATTGACCCACACACACACACACATATTCATATAACAGTTTCTTGAAAAGTGGCGGTCAGCTTGGCAACACGGATGTCGAGGGGTGCCTAACACCTTCCCTTCGCATAAGAAAGTCCCCAGACCCTAATGCATCTCGGTTTCATAGACCCGTTAAGCAGTGTCACATCACTGGGTCAATGTGCAAACCTTTTCTCGGTTGTGTTGGTACAACCGGTTAAAAAACCAACTGGCAACTCTTATAGTCCAATCGTCGATATATAAATGTCGGACCTTTTCAAAACTTATTTTTTCAAACAAATCTCACCTAACATGAGAACACCAAAGAACAAGAACAGAAAAGGGACAAATAAAAATCCCGACGTCGATAGTAATATTATTTATGAATAATTAATTATTGATTTATATGATAGGAAAATATTTATTTTATGTGGATATAAATGAAAGAATTAATGCTGAGGAGTTTTATCAGTATTTTGTCGGAATGGAGGTATTAAAAATCATCCGTATGTGGATTTCGGTCATTTTCTGTTTGAAATTTGGAAAAACTTTCTTTTACAAAGTTGTAGAGAAGTAAACTTCTTATGGAATGGACATAAAATTTGTATTTTTCTGAGAACAGAGTTATTTATTATGAATTATTAAAGTTTCTGAATATTGTTTAAATTTAAAATATTTTTGGAAATTTCTAGAATGAGTAGGCCCACTCTTGTCCTTGTTGGTGTGTTGAGAATTTTTTCAATGGTCATGTGCATGAATAGCAGCAGGTAAAGCCATCAGGTAGCAGGTTAAGTCTGCTTTGGCGTTCTAGCATTTTCCTATAAATATGGTGCTTAGGATAGAATTGAAAATCATACCATAATCAGAAATTTTCTCTCTATAATATCGAGCGTATTTTTGCAAGTATTTAGATACTTTGAGAGTTGTTATTCAGTGCAAGTTTTCTTCAACATTATATCCGATATTTCAGCCAGAAGTATTATTCTTTTGAGGTAAGGGATGTTATTTTCTTCGTAAATGATGTTATTTCGTTTAATATCATTATGCCTAAATATTGGTATGAATTTTATTATGAATTTTTTACCTTTTCATGTAGAGGTTATTATTCATGTATACGACACTATTCGTGTATACGACACTATTCACGAATACGGTACTATTCACGAAGTATGATTTTTCTTGTAAAATTTTTACCTTTTTTGTCGGGGTTACTATTCACGTATATGACACTATTCACGTATACGGTACTATTCATAAATACGACACTATTCACAGAAAAATTAAATTTTCTTTTCTTTATCCAAGTTGTCTATTTTGGTTACTATCTTTGATTGTATCCATGTTTTGATCTTCATTCTTGAATTTTGCTCCACAATTGATTATTATGGAGTATTTTTGAACTTGGATAAACTAAAGTACGAATCCCTAATCTTTGTCCTTTTATCTCACTAAATTCGTTTTCTTTAAGATATTTTTTATCATCCACAGTCTTAAATGGTGATACTTGCTGAATATCTTTGGCCTGTAGTGCAAAGATGAATGATTACCTGATGAATATCTTTGACCCGTAGTGCAAAGATGGACAGGTGTTGAGATGAACATGACAAACTGGTGATACAAATGAATATCTTTGGCCCGTAGTGCAAAGATGAATATTTGGTTCAAGATATATATTGATTGATGTTACAGAAAAAAATATTAATGATTGACTTTTAAATCATAGAAGATAGTAGACTTCATTATCTACTTAACTCTTCTAATGAATTGTTATTTTCGCTGCGAATATTGATCTAAAACTTCTTGTCCATTATATTTTATCTGATGTATTGAAGGTTAATAATAATTTATTCTACATTATGTTAGTTATAATTTTATTTACTGGGCTTGTTGAGCTCACTCTTTTCCTTTTTGTTCCATTTTTCTTCTCAGGAAGCGAGAATATAGCGAGAACTAGTCGGGGTGTGGTGTGATGTTTCAAGTCAGTTGTTTTAGTAGTCCTCACTATTTTGTAAAATAGTGTATCAATAATTGTAATGAGGACTTATTTGAGTTTAAATATTTTCTAGAAGACAATATTTGTATTAAAACTCACAACATATGTGTTGTCGTATTTTGCACGATAATTATAATAATGAAGTTTTAGTTGTTTTTTGTACCATGTATTTGGCGACTCAGAATGGGTTGTGTGAACTTATTTTGGGGACGTCACAGAAGATACTCTATTAAAAGTTTAAACGAAGCGAGAAGCAAGTATATCACACTTTCTTTCTTAAATATAAGACTAACCTTCATTCTTTCTAACGTATCATTAATGAGTAGATTTTATATTTATGAATTTGATATTCTTGGCTTAATTATTTCACTTGTTATTAAGTGTTTTAGTATTATTTTATTGCATTATAGTAGTTTTATGTTGATAATTGATTTCATCTTATGGGAGTGTAAATGATGTGAATTGTTATAAATTTAGCCTTAATACAAGCTACATGTGATAAGGGATTTTTTGGCGAAAGTTAAGTGAGAGGAAAATGCAAGTAGCTGGTATGCAAGAAGAGGAAATGGAAAAAACAGGCGCATAAAGATGGAATTGGAAACGACCAGGGACTTGGGAGCCGTGACACTCCATGTCTTGGAGTCGCGACGCTCACCTTCATTATTCAAAGTTCGCGGTGCCGATTAGCATAAGCTACGAAACTGAGCTTCTTTCCAACAGGTATGTGGGGCTAATATTCCCTATAGATTTTGCAGACTAAATTGATTATTCAATTCCAACTTTTATTAGACACTTGATAATTGAAGTTAGGAGGGTCTCAAACTCCTAAAGGTTGACACTGTGATTGTGACAACCCGGAAAATTGGATTGTCAAGAATTTAAGTTAAAGAATTAGTTATTAATAAAATGAATTTTTATTAATACTATTCTGTGCTATGTGTTCATTAATCGTTCTATAACCTAGAATGATTATTAATCGGGAGGATTCTGGCTACGAGCTAGACTGAACGAGTAAGAATTTTCAAGACAAAAATAAAAGTTTTCCGGGAATAAAATATTTTTCGGGGAAAAAGACGAAATAGGCACTATTCACCCGTTTCTGCTCGGAGATTTATTTTGAAATTCCGAGAAGTTTTTGATTGCGTGAAATCTTAAGACGTGATGGAATATTCAATAATATCTCAGTTATGGCAAAAACGAAGTTTTCGCATGCGGACTCAAAACCTAAGGGTTAGGGAAAGTGAGTTCCGAGAATGTTATGAGTATGTATAATAACTAGGGTTATTATGCGTGAGAAATACGAGTTATTATACGAGTATATTACGAAGATTAGTACGACGTATAATACGAATATCGTACGAACAATATACGAAGAGAATACGAGCATACGAGAATGGAATGCGTAGAATACGATTAGTCATAATGGACTTTGTGTTCATAGACTTTTGTAGAATCTAATTGGACTTGGATTATGTCAAGCCCAATGATTTGTGAAGTTAAGCCCAAGTTAGGCCCAATAAGAATTAGGGTTAAGGCCCAAACCAAGAAAAGAAACCGCGGATCGAACCGATGGGTAAACGGATTGGTAAAACCCATGGAGCAACCCATGAGGATGACCCATGGGCATAAGGGGCGGCCACTTGGCCACCAAGTAAAGGTGGTGGCCAAGTAAACTTGGTTGCCAAGTGAGGAATAGTAAGGAGGTGGAGGGAAAATGACCAAAATGCCCTTTGCTTGGTAATTCTATAAATACTAAGCTTAATTTCATTTTTGTGGGATTTTGAAAATCTTAGAACTTGAAAGAGAGATAGAGAGCTCGGTTGGGAGAGAAGAGGGAGCATGAGCATGAACGCTCGGATCAAAAGTGATCGAGAAATAGAAAAGCTCGCAAATCGTCGGCTTTGTCTAACGGAAGAGGATTAAAGAAGAACGGTAATCCGAACCCTAGTTTCTTCTACTATTTTCTTTAAGTTTAATATGTTTAAAACATAACTTAATGAGAATAAGGAGTAAAAGATGTTAGTAATGATTTCATATGGTTGAAATCAAGAAAAAATAAGAAATGAGAAATAAGAAATTTAGTTTATAAATTTCTTAAGCAAGTATAAGATTCGTGAGGATTTTGAGCGATCCGAATGAATATTATGAACGAATAGGTGAATTAAGTAAGGAATGGTGTTCTATAACATCAAATTCCAAGAAAAAGTGAAATCGTAATTTAAAATATCGATTAAAAACGAAGAACGCGAAGAACACGCGAAGAACACGAAGAACGTTGTTGATGGACAAATTTAAAACCATCGTAGTGTAAATGTTGTTGATGGACAAGTTTAAAACCATCGTGTATAAGTTAGTTGCTTCTTGCTTGGTTAGGAACGTTAGAAACGTTCATGAAGAACGGATTTAAATTGAGCTATAACGAAGTTATGGCGAAATTTCGTAAAAGAACGAACTTCCGTCCAAGGCATATTAAGTACGTAAGATAAGGAAGAGAATGGCTTTGGAACGACCTCGTTCCAAGTTATAACGAAGAAGTTATGAGATCGTAAAGTAAGCATCTCAAACTTGACTTAACACTTAGAAAAAAATTTCTAGGTTTTTGTCTTGGCGCCGCAGCGCGAGAAGGGGCGCCGCAGCGCGAGAAGGGGCGCCGTAGCGCGAGCTCGGCTATACACTTCTGGAGAGTGGCGCCGCAGCGCGAGAGGAAAGGAAGGGCACGGCGCCGTAGCGCCAGTGCATAGAAATGCCCAGAAATGAGATTTTTAGTTCTCAGATACTAGGGGATGTGCAAGAAAGAAGTATGAACATATAGTTCACGTAATGTAACACTTAGTCAAGTGTTTTAAACCTTTAGCAAAGATTAAACGAAAAGATTAAACTAGAATAAAAGACAAAGAATGTAGATGCGGGTTACGAAACCGATGTCTGGGGACCGTAGTCGCGATAAACGAACGTGAGGGATTGCTATGGTTGTGATTCCTTAGACGTTGGTTGACGAGGGTGATGTATAACATTTCGATGTTATGATATGGCATTGAGAGATGAATGTAAAGCGTATAGACGTTGTGAACGCAACGTTGTTGCGATGAACGATCGGTCCTAGCATACAACGAACGGTATGACTTCGACATTAAGGAATTATAATGAACATGGGGTTCATGGGATGGATAACGATGCAAGCGATTGAAACCTTGAGTAAAGGTTGAATAAGAGATTAAGAGGTGAGTAACAAGTAAAACGTTGAATACGTAAACGATCCTTGTGAATCGTATTCGCGTTGGACCAACGTTCTAAGTATACCGTGGTTGTATGACATAGACGTTGATGAAGGTAGTAAGTAAGATTCGAATGGTATCAAGAGAGCCGTAACGAACGGTAATAAGATTACTGAAAGCCGAATATAAGTCGGGTGAGAATGATAGAATGAAAAGTAAGCGCTGAACACTTTAACCAGCGTAAGGGTTGAGTGTAAGCGAGTATTAAACGGGCAGAACCTACACCCTGTGTATGGTTTAACCGTAATGTAATGAAGAATGTTGATTAACCGTGAACGGTGAAGGAACTAAATTGAAGATAATAACGTATAACGTTAAGAAGCCGAGTTAATAAGTATAACTTGGATAAACATTTCGAGTTGAGGGAACCGGACGTTGCAAGATATGAATAAGTTCATATGAAATGTTTAACGCTATGGTCTCATAGTATTGACATTGAATGATCGTTCCAAGTATAAAAATGATTGTATGACTTAGACGATAAAGAATAAATCCTGAGGTATGTCATTTAGTTGCTAGAAAGCCATAAGGAATAAGAAGTTGACTTAACGAACATTATAGTTTAATGGTTCGGATAAGTTAAGGTAAGTTAGGTTGTAGTACAATCGTAACCTTTGATGGTTGACATATGGGAGCTGGGCTAAACAATTCTTCAGAGAGCGAAGGTATATACAAAACTGGCAACCGATCTAACTCACTGTGATGGCAGTGTAGATGAGACGGGAACTTGTTTGTTGGTTGTTTGTGGGAAATCACTCAGAGTACCATATGGACTACTAGCAGAAAAGCAATGTATACTGAGTCCTAAGAGAAGTATAAGAAGAAGATAAGAATGTGAATCATCAAAGATGATGAACGTGTTGAGTAAGACATCTCAGTATGTCATAAAGCCATAATCTGGTAATAAAAGTTAGTCGCGTAAGCTTAAAATTTCAAGAACGCGAACCTTAAGAAGTAAAGTTAAGTAAACCAATGCGTAAGTCAAGTATATGACTAATTGGTGTACGTGTTATTTCCTTATGTGTTATATAGGGATTTGGAATGAGCAGTTCAGCGTAAACTATAAGCTGTAGCTATGCGTAAGGTAAGTTTCCTAACTTCATTTATATTTTAAATGAATGCTAGTTTCTAAAACTTCTCAGATGTTGAACTTGAGAAGTCTTGTCTATGTGCATATGTGCGATGTATGTACAAGGTGGTAGAACGTATGAGGCCTTGTGACACAATTTGAACACTTCGGTGTTTCTGTGAGATGAACTGTTCTATGTTTGAACTGTTCAATAAAAGAATGTTCTATTTATATATGAACCGTTATTGTTAAGTCTATGCTATTGATTCTAGCCAGATCGATTGTGCATGAAAGAAAGTAGAGAATGAAAGTATTTCAAAGTGCATGTGACTAATGTTTTAAAATGATAGGAATCAAGACTATTCCTATTATTCAAGCTGCTTCGTAACCTTTGTTCGGTTATTGAAGTTCTGAAAAATGTTTAAACTCTTGAACTTGTTTGTTCAAACTGTGATGACTTGCTGGGCAATTGAATGCTCACACTTGCTTTAAATAAAAACATTTTCAGCAAACGATGTTAGAAAGAACTTAAGGATCCCGTAAAGATCAAGCTGAGCGGTATTCAGACAAAGTGTCATTCATTATATGAATGTGCGTGAAGAGCAAGTGAAGACTTGTAATATAGAATGATAGAATTAAACTATAGACTAGTTTAATGAACAGTTATGAGTCCTTTGTGGCGGATGAAAGTCACTCGTGTAAGATGTAAAGAATAATGTAATTATCATTATTTGTAATGAAACAGGTTTTATGGTTATAGAACATGGGATTTTAGAATATCTGTTATTATATTTTAGTATATAATGATGTATGTTTGGAAGAAAGTATGACAGTAACGCACGGAGTCCGGGTCTGAAGGTAAACCGGATTTCGGGGGGTTACAGTGATTGGTTTACACTTATTTTGTATGGGTTGGAGTCTTTTTATCAAATAGTTATTAAAAGACTAATAATTATGAATTCATGGCGGTAGATTTTATTATCATTTAGTACGTAAGGAAAGAAATGGTTATTCAGAAATCATTTCCAGAAGTATGAGAGAAATCTAGGAAAGGAAGACAGAATTCATCAGAGTTTTATTCTTTCTTCTTTAACTCTTATATCTTGTATTTAGAATGGCTTTTGATAATTTATTTATGTTTTTAGCTTTTATTATGCACTACATTATTAGTTAAGGTTTCAATGGAACCTGATGATGATTTGATTTAATTTTTATTTTTATTTTTATTGAAATTGATTATGGAATGAGATTGTTTATCATATCTTGTGTTTATTGTTATAATTATCTGATCAACAATTATTGGATGGATTTAGATGAAATTTGACAATAGATTCTAAATTAAGATTTGGTTGTAATAACTTGTGATTAGTAATTCTTCCGAAGAGTGAATGCTAATTTGTAGACGGGATAGGACTATACCTGAAAACTGCAAGCAACGAGTGGAAAATGAACCTTAATGAATTGAGTATTGTTGTTTCTCATAGGAATATAGTGAAATTAATAATAATAATAATAATAATAATAATAATAATAATAATAATAATAATAATAATAATAATAATAAAAATATTAAAATATTATGTAAATTATTAATGCTATATAATTATTTGGAAAATGATTATGTAAATTATTAGTGATTTTTTGTTGGAAATTCTTGATAATCAATTTAATGAAATAAGAATTTTGTTAATTAACTGATTCATCGGCGGAAATTGATTCCTTAATGTTTTCATTCATTGAATTAATATTTCATTAGCTAGCTCAATTATTCATTTCATTTGTTTAAATAGAATTAAATTGGTGCATATTTAGTAATTAGTGATTTAGTTATACATCGTTCTTCTTGGAAACGATACTCTATTTGTCGCTATATTGCATAAGTGATCACATATACGTACGTGTAATTGCTAGTAGTGTTTTAGGTAAACAAGTTTATGGCACCGTTGCCGGGGAGCAATTACTAGCTTAAATTGCTAATATTAATTTCCATCAGTTTGTTTTAATTTGGACTTTATTTCTATTTTTAAGAATATGTTCATGTTGTAGGTACTTTTAACTCGTGTATGCAAATACGGTCAAAATGTACAGAGTTGTCGTAGGAGGACGATTTTTAAAAATGATTTCAACGGTTGTTGAAATACTATAAGGATATAAAAGAGAAAATGGTTGCCGAGGAGACGCAAAAATCTCTTAAGGATTATGTTATGCCACGAGTGACAGAGATTAATTCAAGCATTCGAAGGCTTGTAATTAATGCAAATAATTTTGAGATCAAAACAAGGACAATAAAAATGATACAAAATTCATTTCAGTTCGGAGGTCTACCGAACGATGATCCGAATGACCATCTTGTCGTTTTCTTGGAAATATATGAGTTTTAGATGATGCAGTAAGATTGAGACTCTTCCTTTTCGCACTTCGTGACAAGGCAAAGAGTTGGTTGAATTCGTTACGAACAAGTTCAATCACGACGTGGGATGACCTAGCTCAAAAGTTTTTAACAAAGTTCTTTTCGCCTGCTAAAACAACGAAAATGAGGCTTGGGAATGGTTCAAAGATACACTAAGGAGATGCCCATATCACGGGCTTTCTAAATGGTTGCAAGTTCAGACTTTTTACAATAGGTTATTCAACATCACACGTATAAGTATTAACTCAACTGTGGTAGGAGCCTTGATGGGCAAAAATGTTGATGAAGCTTATGATTTGTTAGAGACTATGGTTGCAAATAACTATCTGTGGCCTACAGCTATGTTGAACCAACTTAAATCCAGAGGGAATTTTGAAGTATATGTGTCGACGCTGGGATTTTTTCCTATTTGTTTTCTCTACCCTTTATGTATTCTAGGTTTGATTTGATGTTGCTTAAAAGTGAGATTTTTGGAAAGACCGACAAACAATGTCAACGATTTGAAAAGTTTGATTTTAATGATTGGACCGAATTAGACAAAGTCGCCAGTTGTTATGAGTTAAATGGTTGTACCAACTCAACCGGAGTTTTGAATGGTTTTACAATATGGCCCAATATGTGACTCTATTTAATTGGTCTTGAAAATCGAAATTCATAGAGTTCGGGGGTTTTCTTAAGCAAGGGGAAGGTGTTAGGCACCCCTTGACTTCTATGAAACATGGTTACCGCGTCTTTTCATTCGCTATGCATTGAAGTGTGTGTGTGTGTGTGTGTGTGATGCTGATAAATACGCTTGAAGTGAGTTTATTTGAAAGTAGTGTTATACCTCTTTTGCACCTATTTACAAAGGGTTTGACTTATTGAAAAGTTCAATTTTAAGCGAAGAATGTAAAAGTGATGTTTTGAAAATATGTTTTCAAACCCTTATGCTCAAATAGGTATTGAAGCCTTTGATACTTCCATTTTATTCCGTATTCGGCTTGATTTCATCTTATTCAAAATGCAAAGCATCTTTGACAGTATATATATATATATATATATATATATATATATATATATATATATATATATATATATATATAGTGTCGGACTTCTTATGAGCATAAAAGCCATCGAAGTAAGTCCGAACACCACAACCACAATTTTCACTATTTTAGGTCATTAAAATCCATATCACCATTTAAGGCCCTGGATTTATAAGTATAAAAATTGGCAGGCTAATTGTACAACTGAAAAGTGTCCATCGTGGGAACTAGATCTAGATCCATTGATTGAATCATAGATCCTGTAGCTCCTAGTTTCACATAATATCACATAAATAGCATGCATAACGAATATAATGCAATAAAACACATATTTACTCTAAACGCCGCAAAACAAAGGATTCATCAGTCAAATCCTTGTATGTGCGTAACCAAAGCTTCCAGTGTCCTCTAGATACAAATCTAAGGCCACATGGTTACTAATATTTACAAAAAACTAGAAAAAAAACTAGATCTATACAGATCTTAGCCATTCTAGCTTCCAGGTTCAAGTTTTACAAATTTTGAACCGATTAAAAGCTAGATCTAGCTAGATCTAGTATAGATCTAGTCAATAAAGCTTAAATATTGACTATTTACAAGAAATAAATGGTCTAAACATCAGATTTAATGGATATACGCTACTAACTATATATATAGTACTTATATACGTATTAGAGTAAATGAAACCAGCAGATCTAGCAAAATCATACAGTTAAGCACGAGAATGGCTATCGATCGGCTTTAAGCGCCTCAAAACTCATTTTCCACTGATTAAAACTTGATATGTTGCTATATATATGTATAAGAGTGTTTGTATAAGAGATTTACTGTAAGACCCCAACTTTTTATGAATAAAGATTTAATTTCTCTAAATACTATTTTTGAATAATAAGGTGTTGATTTGATATAATGTTGTAGTTATGGGTGAAATGTGCAAATTTTTCAAAGTAGGCAAGTGGTCATAAAATATTCGTTTTGTCGGAGAATATTCATTTTAGTAGGGAGATATTCTATTTGTCGGGAATATCCGTACGATGGCGCAATCATTGGTGGACCACATAACCGAATAACTGTCGGATATAGAAAGCGACAAAAATAACCTTTTTATAAAAATAACGGCAAAACTTTTACCGTTAAAGCTGTTAAAATACCCGGTGATAAAAGTACAGTTATACGCGTGGTTGCATAGTGGCACACGATATTGCACAATATCTCTGAATATTGATTCTTACATAAGAAGCCACTCAATAATTGATACAATAAAATTGCACAATCTTTTATATTATTGATGCAATAGTTGCTACAGTTATAATTGAATAGTATTTTTCATTATTGATTCAATAATTTTCATGACACAATAACTCATATGATTGAAATGATATTATTAGATAGCATTATTAATAATGTCTAGAAAGTTCTGTCGAGAAAAGTGGTTAGGTCATATAATTGTGCGCCAGTAAGGAGAAATCCTTATCGAAAAGCCCCATCTTTCCTGAGAACGATCTGATTGTCAATATTATAATCCTATAATATTAATTAGGAATAATTATTGAAAGATTGAAGAGTTGTAAATAATTGATGAATAAACAAAAATTGTTGATAAATATGATAATCAAATATTTGTTTAATTTGATATAAATGAAGGAATTTTAGTATGAGATATTTGTTGAAAGTTTGACATATTAATTTTTTTGTGGAACCATAACGATCTTTTCTGATAAAATATTCATTAAGATATATTATTATAATATATTATAATAGTATAATTTTATAAATTATAATTGTTTAAACAGTAAAACATGTGAAATAAATGAGGCAGTCCTTATTTTGAATTTGAATTCTCATTTTCAAAAGGTGTGTGTTGCATTATTTTCAGGAAATCATATGCGTATAAATTTTGTCAGAAGTGGTGTACTACCACTTTCCAATAAATAGGCTGATTAGTTAAATAATGAAACTCACACCAGAATCTGAGAATTCTTTCTCTATAATATTGAGCGTATTTCTTGTGAGTATAAGGATACTTTGAGTATAGCTTTTTGTGTAAGAGTTTCTCAGAATAATATCCGATATTTTAGTCAAATCCAGTTTCTACTAAGATAAATGATATTATTTTTTTTCGTAAAGGAGGTTATTTTCTTTCAATACTCGTAAATGATATTATTTCCTTCCATATTCGTAAGGGATATCATTTTCTTTCATACTCCATATTATGTAAGCGATATTATTTCATCCCGTATTTCTAAATTTAAACTTACTATGATAAGTATTGCTTCTATAATTCCTGAAATGATAAGAAATTGCGCTTCATCTAATATCATTTCACTATAATATTGATCTGAACTTTTTTATTAAATTTGAAACTTTTCATGTCTGGGTACTATTCACGGGCACTGTTCATATGGTACTATTCATACATACGGTACTATTCACGAGTCTATTCACAAAAAAATATATTTTTTTCTTCATCCAAGTTATCTTTTGTGACCCTTATTCTTGAAATTGAATCCATGTTATGGCCTCACTTGACTCATTCTTATTATCATTATCATAATTCTCAGACTTAAATTATTTTGAAAGTTATCTTTGGCCCGTAGTACAAAGATGAACTGTTGATTGATATCTTTGGCCCGTAGTGCTAAGATGGATAGGTGTTTGGCATGATCATGACCACTAGTCATACAAACGATTATCTTTGGTCCGTAGTGCATATATAATTTGTTGATTGGAAATAATTATTGATTGACGTTACAGGGATAAAATATTGATGATGAACTTTTAAATCATGGAAGATAGTAGACATCACGCTCTACTTGACTCTTCTAATGGATTGTTGTTTCTGTTGCAGTTGCTTATCTAAAACTTATTGTCTATTGTATTCTATCAGATTTTCCTCGTTGAGGACTAAGTATAACTTGTTATGCATTATCTTAGTCATAATATTATTTACTAGGCTAGTTGAGCTCAGCCTTTTCCTTTTTGTTCTATTTTTCTTCTCAGGAGACAAGAATATAGCTGGGACTAGTCGGGGTGTGGAGTGATGGTTCAAGACGGTTATTATAGCAGTCCTCACTATTATGTAAAATAGTGTATCAATAATTATAATGAGGACTTTATTTGAGTTTGAATATTGTCTATAAGACAATATTTGTATTGAAACTCACAGTATGTGTGTTGTCGTATTTTGCACGATAGTTGTATTAATGAAGTTTGTATTTGGTTTCTGTACCATGTATTTGGCGACTTAAAATGAGTTGTGTAGACCTTTTTTTGGGGCGTCACAGTTGGTATCAGAGCTTAGAGATATGATCTCTGGTGGAGATCTGGGATTAGAACTAGGAGGGGAGAGACGAGTAAATCCTTCGCTAGTGTGTCCTGCCTAAGCTTATTTGTTTAGTCGGTCAGAATATAGGAATATTATGTGGCATTTACATTTCTTTAATTAACCCTTGTTTTGTGGCAGTATTTGAGAATGACATCTGAAAATTTTGAGATGAGCAATGGAACACATGAGACCGTTGAGACACAAACAATCAACAACCATGATAATGTGTATCAGGAAGGCAATAATACTCCTGTAAACAACAACACCAACCAAATGATGAATGATGGGATGTTTAGGATCATTTTACAGTTCATGCAAAACCAGACAAGAGAGACTCCTGTTCAAAATGTAGGTGGAAATATTGGTAACTCGCAACTTGTCACTGCCAAGCAATTCAAGGAGTTGGAACCGCCAGAGTTTTTGGGAAAGCCTGAGGCACTTAAGGCAGAGGCATGGATTAAGCAGATTACCAAGATATTTGATGTCTTGGGATGCACTGAAGAGTAGAAGGTTCCCTTCGCCACCTTCATGTTGCGAGGAGAGGCAGATTACTGGTGGAAATCTGTAAAACGTACCCATCCGTCCACACTTAAGATGTCTTGGGAGAAGTTTCAAGAATTGTTCAACAACAAGTACTTTTCAGAATGTATCCGTCACATGAAGGAGGTGAAATTTATCAAACTGGAGCAGAACAATATAACTGTGTCGCAATACGAAGCCAAGTTTGCGGAGTTATCTCGGTTTGCATCTCATTTAGTAGATAATGAAGAGCGAATGACGCGAATGTTTCTAAGAGGTTTGAAACCCAAAATTCATTAACATCTTATCTATCATAAACTTTTCTTGTATTCAAATGTAGTGAATATGGCTCAGTTATTAGAGCGAGATTATGAGTCAGCTCAACCAAAAGACAGCAACCGACAACACGATAATAGTCATACCTGTGGCAACAATCATCAAAGCAGTGATAACTAACGTGCCAGAAATGGTAACCACTTTGGTGGTAATCATGGCCAAGATAATAGGAGAGGTGAGTCAAGTGGAAATTTCAAAAAGAGGAGATTCAACAATGACGGGAAGACATCGGTAGCAGTACCAGCACCAGTAACAAATTTTAGGGGAGGAGAACGACCGCCAGTTAGATGCTACAGATGCGGAGAGGAGGGACACATAAGTTCAAACTATTCACAGCCTTCCAAGGTGTCTTTCAGTTATGGAAAAGACGGTCATATAGCCCGATTTTGTCTGGTAGCGAAGTCAAGTCCAGCTAGGACGGTGGCACCAAAGGCGACTACGGACAAAACAAAATCGGTGGCTGAAGGGAGAACGCTTGTTGTAACATCCCAAAAGGCGAAGAACCCGAACAAAGTTATCACGGGTAAGCTAATTATAAACTCTTGCAAAGTCTATACCTTATTAGATATCGGTTCTACCCATTCTTTTATTTCTTCTACTTGTGCTCAACGTTTGGACTTGACCCCTGAGAAATTAGACTTTGACTTATCTATTGAAACTCCGTTAGGAGAAACTTTCATTACATCCACAGTTTATAAATCTTATTTGACTCAAGCTGGGACCATCACATTACCTGTTGATCTCATCTCTTTGAAAATACTTGCATTTTATGTGATTTTAGGGATTGATTGGTTAACTACTCATCATGCTAAAATTGATTAAAGGTCGTTAGTTTTAATATTCCTAACCAACCTGTTATGCGAATTTAAGCAACCAAACCACTAAAGTCAATCACTGTCATATCAAGTCATAAAGTCATTCGTTTATTAAAAAAAGATGTCAAGCTTTCTTAGCCCATGTCATGGATTTAAACCAAAATACGTCAGATTTGAATGATATTTCTGTTGTTAGTGAATTTCCTAACTTATTTTCTGAAGAACTTCCTGGCCTACCCCCAGCGTGTGATATTGAATTTTGTATTGACCTTGAACCCGACATAAAACCCATTTCTTAAACCCCATATCGAATGACTCATATTGAACTTCAGGTGTTAAAAACCTAACTACAGGAACTGTTAGACATTGGTTTCATTCGTCCTAGTACATCTCCTTGGGGTGCTCCTGTTTTATTCTTAAAGAAGAAAGATAGGAGTATGCGACTTTGAATTGACTATCGGGAGTTGAACCATGTCACCATAAAAAATAGGCACCCACTACCTCGTAATGATGACCTGTTTGACCAGTTACAAGGTGCTAAATTCTTCTCAAAGATCGATCTTCGTTCCGGATATCATTAGTTAAAGATTAAAATTGATGACATTCCAAAGACTACTTTCAGGACTCGTTACGGGCATTATAAATTTCTAGTCATGTCTTTTGGATTGACTAATACTCATGCTGCCTTCATGGAATGATGAACTGAGTATTCAAGGAATATTTGGATCATTTTATGGTGTTCTTTATTGATGACATCCTCATCTATTCTAAAAGTCGTGAAGATCATGAGCAGCACTTGAGGCTGATACTCCAAAACGTTTGTGAAAACAAGCTATATGCCAAGTTAAAGAAATATGAGTTCTGGATTGAGGAAGTAGCATTCCTTGGGTACGTGGTATTGAAGTATAGAATATCAGTTGACCCGACAAAGATTGAAGTAATACAAAGTTGGGAGAAACCTAAGTCAGCAACCGAAGTACGTAGCTTTCTAGGCTTAGCTGGTTATTATCAGAGATTCGTGGAAGGATTTTCTCGAATTGCTACTCCATTAACTCACCTGACTCGAAAAGATACAAAATTCAAATGGGGCGAGGAATGTGAGAAGAACTTCCAAGAACTCAAGAGGAGACTCATTTCGGCACCTGTTATGACAATACCATCAGGTTCGGAGGGATTTGTCATCTACAGCGATGCTTCAGGCAAAGGTTTAGGATGTGTTCTCATGCAACATAGAAAAGTCATAGCATATGCCTCGTGACAACTCAAAGAATATGAGAGGAATTATCCTACTCATGATCTAGAGTTGGCAGCAGTCGTTTTCGCGTTAAAGATCTGGAGGCACTACTTGTATGGGGAGAAAGTGGAGATTTATACAAATCATAAAAGCCTTAAATATTTCTTCACCCAAAAGGAACTCAATATGCGACAATGACATTGGCACGAGCTATTGAAAGATTACGACCATACCATTCAATACCATCTTGAAAAAGCAAACGTGGTAGCTGACGTGTTGAGTAGAAGATCATATATAGGAACGAGTGCGATGTTGTTAATACAAAGACCCATTTTGTAGTACTTACAAAGGATGGAGATAGAGTTAAAGGCTCCAAGTACCCACGTGATGATATTAAATATACGAGTAGAACTGACTTTAGTTGATAAAGTTAAAGCTACTCAAGCTACAGACCTAGAACTGATGTGTATAAAGAAGAAAGTACAGGAAGGTGCTATTCTTGAAGTAAGAATCGATGAAGAAGGAATACTTCAAGTCAACTCCAGACTTTGTGTTCCTAACGACTCTGATTTGAAGTATAAAATCCTTATGGAGACACACAACACATCGTTTACAATCCATCCGGGAAGTACCAAAATGTATCATGATCTTCGACATATATTTTGGTGAAGCAATATGAAGAGGGAGATCACAGAGTTTATCTCAAGATGTTTAACTTGTCAACGTGTCAAGGCGAAGCATCAAGTACCAAAAGGTCCATTACAATCACTTGAGATTCCATAATGGAAGTGGGAGCACATCAATATGGATTTCGTTACTGGTCTTTCCAAGGTTTCTTAAGGCATAGATGCAATTTGGGTCATTGTCGATATATTAACCAAGTCTGCTCATTTCTTGCCTATACGAGAAACTTATTCACTTGAACGTCTTGCTCGTATGTACATAAATGAGATTGTGAGATTGCATGGTATGCCAGTATCCATAGTTTTTGATCGAGACCCAAGATTCACATCACGATTTTGGGCCAGTTTACAGAAAGCTATGGGCACTGATTTACGATTCAGTTCTGCATATCATCCTCAAATGGACAGGCAATCAGAAAGGACTATTCAAACTCTTGAAGATCTGTTGAGACTCTGCATTCTAGACTTCAAAGAAAGTTGGGACAAGTACTTGCCATTGGTGTAATTCTCCTACAACAACAGTTATCAAGCATATATATAGGCATGGCTCCATTTAAGGCGTTGTATGGATGAAAGTGCCGCTCTCCAGTATGCTGGGACGAGGTGGGTGAAACATCATTGTTGGGACCAGAATTGGTACGCATGACTACGGAAAAGATTCAAATAATCCTGCAACGTATACAAACCTCACAAGATCGACAAAAGAGTTATGCTGATCTTCATTGAAGGGATATGGAATTCAATGTTGGAGATAATGTATTGTTACGTGTTGCTCCATGTAAAAGAGTTACGAGATTCGGGAAGAGAGGAAAACTCAACCCTCGATTCGTTGGTCCATTTGAAATTATCGACTGAGTAGGAACTGTGACCTATAGACTCGCTTTACCGCCAAGTATGTCTCGTGTTCATAACGTTTTCCACATATTCATGTTACCTAAATATGTGAAAGACTCGAACCACATTATTGAGTTAGAACCAGATGAGATAGTAGAAGATTTAAGGTATGAAGAGGTTCCTATTAAAATCTTGGATAAGAAGGAACATATTTTACGCTCAAAGATTATACCTCAAGTCAAAGTTTTATGGAGAAACCATGATATTGAGGAAATAACTTGGGAGTTAGAATCAGAAATGAAAATAAGGTATCCTTACCTCTTCGACATACCAGATATGTACATCAATTTCGATGATGAAATTTTATAAGGAGGAGAGGTTGTAAGACCCCAACTTTTTATGAATAAAAATTTAATTTCTCTAAATATTATTTTTGAATAATAAGATGTTGATTTGATATAATGTTGTAGTTATGAGTGAAATGTGCAAATTTTAGAAAGTAAGCAAGTAATCATAAAATATTCGTTTTGTCGGGGAATATTCGTTTTAGTAGGGAGATATTCTTTTTGTCTAAAATTTCCGTACGAAGGCGCAATCATTGGTGGACCACACAACGGAATAACTTTCGGATATAGAAAGCGACAAAAATAACCTTTTTATAAAAATCACGGCAAAACTTTTACCGTTAAAACTATTAAAATACTCGGTGATAAAAGTACAGTAATACGCGTGGTTGCACAGTGGCACACAGTATTGCATAGTATCTATGATTATTGATTCTTACGTAAGAAGTCACTCAATAATTGATACAGTAAAATTACACAGGCTTTCATATTATTGATGCAATAATTGCTACACTGATAATTGAATAGTAATTTACATTATTAATTCAATAATTGTCACGACACAGTAACTCATATTATTGAAATGATATTATTAGATAGCATTATTGATAATGTCTAGAAAGTTCTATCGAGAAAATGGGTTAGGTCATATAATTGTGCGTTAGTAAGGAGAAATCCTTATCGGAAAGTCCCCTCTTTTCTGAGAACGATCTGGTTGTCAATATTGTAATCCTATAATATTGATTAGGAATAATTATTGAAAGATTGAAGAGTAAATAATTGATGAATAAATAAAAATTGTTCATAAATACGATAAGTAAATATTTGTTTAATTTGATATAAATGGAGGAATTTTAGCATGAGATATTTATTGAAAGTTTGGCATATTAATTTTTCTGTGGAACCATAACTATCTTTTCTGAACCATATCTTTTCTGTGAAACTCACACCAGAATCTGAAAATTCTCTCTCTATAATACTCCCTCCTTTCCAAATTAATTGCTCAGTTTTGACTTTTTAAAGTCAAATTGACCATTTTTAAAACTAATCTTTTTACTATTTTTGCTAAAATATAGGTGAAGAGATTATAACCAAAAGAAAGTATATACAATTTATTACTAATCCCAATTTTTAAAATTTAAGAAATATATTTATATATGCTTAATTATTAATTCTAAAAATAGTCAATTTGACTTTAAAAAGTCAAAACTGAGCAATTAATTTGGGACGGAGGGAGTATTAAACATATTTCTTGTAAGTATAAGGATACTTTGAGTATAGCTTTTTGTGCAAAATTTTCTCAGAATAATATCCGATATTCCAGTCAAATACAGTTTCTACTATGGTAAAGGATATTAATTTTTTCGTAAAGGATGTTATTTTCTTTCAATACTCGTAAATGATATTATTTCCTTCCATATTCGTAAGGGATATCATTTTCTTTCACACTCTATATTATGTAAGCGATATTATTTCATCTCGTTTTCCTAAATTTAAACGTATTATGATAAGTATTGCTTCTATAATTCCGAAAATGATTAAAAATTGTGCTTCATCTAATATCATTTCACTGGAATATTGGTCTGAACTTTCTTATTAAATTTGAAACTTTTCATGTTTGGGTACTATTCGTGGGCACTGTTCATACGATACTATTCATACATACGGTACTATTCACAAAAAAATATTTTTTTTCTTCATCCAAGTTATCTGTTGTGACCCTTATTCTTGAAATTGAATCCATATTATGGTCTCACTTGATTCATAGTTATTATCATTATTATAATTCTCAGACTTAAATTATGTTGAAAGTTATCTTTGGCCCGTAGTGCAAAGATGAACTGTTGATTGATATCTTTGGCTCGTAGTGCAAAGATGGACAGGTGTTTGGCATGATCATGACCACTGGTGATACAAACCATTATCTTTGGCCCGTAGTGCATAGATAATTCGTTTATTGGAAATAATTATTGATTAACGTTATAGGGATAAAATATTGATGATGAACTTTTAAATCATGGAAGATAGTAGACACCATGCTCTACTTGACTCTTCTAATGGATTATTGTTCCCGCTGCAGTTGTTGATCTAAAACTTGTTGTCTATTGTATTCTACCAGGTTTTTCCCCTTTGAGGACTAAGGATAATTTATTCTGCATTAACTTAGTCATAATATTCTTTACTGGACTAGTTGAGCTCATCCTTTTCCTTTTTATTCCATTTTTCTTCTCAGGAGGCGAGAATATAGCTAGGACTAGTCGGGGTGTGGAGTGATGGTTCAAGATGGTTATTATAGCAGTCCTCACTATTTTGTATAATAGTGTATTAATAATTGTAATGCAGACTTTATTTGAGTTTGGATATTGTCTACAAGATAATATTTGTATTAAAACTCACAGTATGTGTGTTATCGTATTTTGCACGACAGTTGTATTAATGAAGTTTGTATTTGGTTTCTGTACCATGTATTTGGTGACTCATAATGGGTTGTGTGGACCTATTTTGGGGGCGCCACATTTACAAAGATTGACCGGAAGAAAAGCTGCCTTTCGCTCTCAAATGGGCTAATTTCTATCTCCTGAACCCATTCTCTCTCTCCTTCTTTTCATAAATGAGCTAGGGGGAGGGGGTATTTATAGACCCAATCTGACGCAGGTCTACATGAGGCTGGGCCTGGTGGACCCCGCTGTCTCAAAGTACGTGCACTCTAACTAACGCTCAGCTTGCTTGAACCTTCATAATTTGCAATCTGGGAATCCAATGGAGGAGTGCAGCACATTTCCAAAAAGCTCTTTTCGAGAGCTACGCAATGACATGGGACTTGATATTTTCTGAATCTGAGAAGATGGGTCTATGACCAGATCTTCAAGTCTTCGCAGTTAGCCCGTTGAGCTGTTTGGCACAATTTTCACTCGGGATTATTGTGATGGTTTTGTATGACATTATTCGCATTAGTTTGATTTGAAGTGATGTTGAGTTGGCAAAATTACCCTTTTTCCCTTTCGGGTTGGTTTTTGGGCTTGATGTACTACATCTGTCTTTCCTTAAGGTTATCTCTATGATTTAACTACTGCTGACTTCTGTCTATCCTTAAGGTTATCTCTGAGGTTGATTTGATGATTTTTTGGGGTTTTTTCTAGGGTTTGGTTTGATGATTTCCTAGGATTGTCTTTGGGGGTCTGGTTTGATGATTTCTCGGGGCTGTCTCCGGGGGTCTGGTTTGATGATTTCCCGGGGTTGTCTCAGGGGTCTGGTTTTATAATTTCCTAAGGTTGTCTTCGGGGAATGGTTTGATGATTTCCCAGGGTTATCTCTGGGGGTTGGTTTAATGATTTCTCTGGGGTTGTCTCCGGGGTCTGGTTTGATGATTTCACGGGGTTATCTCCGGGGTCTAGTTTGATGCTTTCTCGGGGTTATCTATGGGGGTTGGTTTGATAATTTCCCAAGACTGTCTATGGGGGTATGGTTTAATGATTTTGACTTCCAGGGTTATCTCCGAAAGATAAAAGACGATTTTCCCTCCTGCATGGTTAGTAACAAGAATGCAAAATTTTGAGTGTCTGCAGATGCCCCTCTTTATCATGTTTATGCAATGTAATGGCATGAACATGATAAAGATTGCTAGACACGGGAAATATGATAAATGCAAATGTAATATAATGCATGGTATGACATGCTATGAATACTATATGCCTCTGTGGGGTTAGTTGCCGCAAGTTGTATCAATGATCATTCCTTACTCTTTGATGGGGATGACTATTATGGCTGATACCATCAGACTTTCTCGATGTTCACATTAGAGTTGTTACCAATGCTGGGGATATTCTTCTTTTTAAGAGTAACCTCATTGGGGATTCCCGATGCTTATCCTGATGATAGTTTGCATCGGTTTGCATTATCGGATCCTTCCAGATGCTCTGCTAGGATTGTCACCAACGATTAGTAATACCAAATTCTCCGATATCTTCGCTAAAATAGTTTTCAACTACTTGCATCACCTAATCATATCCGATGCTACACTGGGGATGTCACCAACAGTTTGGATTTCTATCCATTTGATGCTAGTGTTCCTACTGGGGGTAGAGCTTTCCATGCTCAATTATCAAAAAATCCTATCGATGCCTACTCGAACGATAGTTTCTAAAGGTTGACCATCATCGAACTTCATTGATGCCTACTCGAACGGTAGTTTACAAAGGTTGATCATCACCGAACTTTCTCGATGACTACTCAAACGATAGTTTACAAAGGTTGATCATCACCGAACTTTCTCGATGCCTACTCAAACGGTAGTTTACAAAAGTTGACCATCACCGAACCTTCTCGGTGCTTACTCGAACGGTAGTTTATAAAAGTTGATCATCACCGAACCTTCTCGGTGCCAACTCAAACGGTAGTTTACAATAGTCTTAACATCACCGAAACTTCTCGACGCTTCCGCTGGAGATTTCTTTTATAACAGATTCCATCATCGGTCCTTCTCAATGAAGATAGTTTTCCATAATTTTCTTTATCAGGTTTTCCCGATACTACACTGAAGTTGCTGCCAATGGTTTGGAATATCAGATTCTCTTACCTTCGTTGAAGTAATTCTCAACGGCTTACTTCACCGGACCCTTCCCCGATGCTACGATGGGTCGATGCCAATGAATTTATAGTATCAGATACTCTGATCTTCGCTGAAGTAATTTTCAACGGCATATATCACCGGACCCTTCTCCGATGCTACACTGCAGCTGTCGCCAATGCTTTGAATAATCGGATCCTTCTCTGATGCTATGCTGGAGCTGTCACCAATGGTTTACAAAAGATTTTCAGACTTCTGAAGCTTGACTTCTCGTTTTAGGATTTTAGGCCCTTTCTGCTCAATCGCGTAGAATCTTTTTTTTCTAATTTGACTTTTTAGCTTTACGGACCTCCACTATAACTCAAATTTGAAAGAACTAGAGGGAGTGGGACCCACCTTGAGTTGTCACAGGTCTACTTGCGGCTACTGCAGGTAGCCTCGTGGCAGACTGCGGGTGGATTTAAACTCCCCCTGATCCTTCAGAAGTCATTTTTAACTTGAAAGCCTCTAAAAAAACTGAACCTTCTAGCTCAGATTTACTCACTTCGGGCTTCTTTTCATGAAATCCGTCACCGCACAAACGTTCTGCACAACGCTGGTAATTTTTATTCCCTTTCTTTTTAAGTTTTGATAGCTAAAACGTTAGATTTCATGCAGTATGGGTTTACACGCAATGTATCAAATATGTATGCATAGATGACTCAATAAAAATGAACAGACTTAATAAATGCTTGTATTTTACCATGTTTGAACATTCTGATGTTAAAAAAATTAATTTCTGAAACAGTCATTTTGCTCTCATTTTTGCTAGTTTAGTCATCCTATTTGAGGACAAATAAGCATGGATTTTCATAAAAAATGCACATGATAATTTGGCTGCCAGGGGGAGTTTAAATCCACGGATCACTGACGGGTGAGGCTGCCAGACTGGACGAGGCAAAGAAATAGTAGAAGTCATTCTCCTCACACCAGATGAAACCCTACGAGAGCTAGAGCTGCTGGGCCTATCTAAATCCGTGGCCTGAAAAAAAATCTCCAAATCACCTCAAAAAGGGTGAGGTACGTTTCAAATTTAAAGCTATTAAATTCAAATCATTATATCATGCATAACCTATGTGATAAAGCATACATTAGTTTAATATACATCCCCAATAGAGTTAAATTTGCATGTACATTAAATGCCTAGACTTGTGAATTTTTTTTCCAGAGTCTCCTTTGTAAAATGGACTATTGAGACCCCGCTCCTTCTTCTACCCCACATTAGGATCTTCCTGCTATTAATGTGATGATTCCCGATCTTCTAGATGATTTAAGACATCGCCCATCGATCTATCTTCACATGAATGAGGTAATGTAAGTTTTCATTTTTTCCTTTTTTCTTTCTCCACTTTCGGGACAAAGGTTTACTCTTGATTTGAAATTGATGCAGGTTCCTGGCTTCACTCAGCCCAAGGGGAACTGGTTCAACATTTATTATTTATACAAGACCCTTCATCCAGAGTATCAGGAGATTGTCTACTCCTGGGGCTTTCAGGCTTTCTTTTTTATTCCTCCCAGTCGCTGCCCTTGGGGTTATTTGAGGGCTTTGTCTGAGCGCTGGTTTCACCAAACTCAGTCTCTCCATTTACTGGACTGCGAGGTGATGATGACACCAATGGATTGGCAGTTCATCATTGGATTAAAGTTTACAGGAAAGCCAATGCTCTTAGTGGCTAACATTTCACTAGCTGCAGTTTGATCCCTCTTAGGAGTTCCTCATTCGGCCGTCAAGGGTCGGGTTATCCATTCTGGCCCTTTGAGAATTGATGCCTCTAGTGGAGCTTTATCTGAGCCTCTGCCTGCTGATCAGAGGGATAGAGATTGCATTCATCGGTGATTGTTCTTGATCATCATTAGGGGTTGTTTCCTGGCGGACAACTCCTTGACGGTCTCTTTTGCTCTTGTCAGCGCTATTCGTGATGTGGACTGCATCAGAGACTTTAATTGGGGCTCATTCACCTTTGCCTATTTCCTTTTAGGGATGTGCCTACACTCAGAGGACATGAAAGAGGCTTGGCTTGGCTTTTTATCATTTTTGTTGGTGAGTATTTCCCCTTATATTTTAATTTTCCTCCGCTCGGGTTGTCAGTCTGATGACATTTAATCTTTGTATTTTTAATTTTGGGCATATGAGAGGCTCCCTTGCCTAGACCCAGCTACTACTTTAGGTTTAGAGACCTATCCGCGGGGATAACGTTGGCATTATTCCACCTTGGCAGAGGTCCCTGTGGCGGAGGTGTTTACTCATTCTCGTCTACAGTTGGAGTTGTTGACTGCCGACGTCACCACGTGGGTTCCTTACACCCCAGATCATCTGACAGTAGATTTCGAGAAAAAATTTTTAACCGTGGCAGAGTATATATTATCTACTCCCTTCTTGACTGAGGGAGGCTGGGAGCTCTACTTGGGAGAGCGTGCTATCAAGAACACTACATGGGTGATTCGTATTCCATATATTTCTCCTACTAGACGCCATTGGTCTTTATCTTAGCCGGTCACAGAGATTCCCCCAATGGGCTTAAATGGCTTTACTTTATCAGAGGGTCCTTTCACTAAGGATACTTTCTATCGCTGGTGGACTCCTCGCACCATTGGGGCTCAGACCCACGCCACTCAGTTCCTGGTGGATATGGTTCTCGGGTCTGTGATGATGACAAACTGGATTGCCTGTGTTAGACATCCTACTCATTTGGAGCAGATCACTAGCTTGACCTAGAGATTGGACCGGACACATTTTTTCATCAAGCATCTGGGCCGTGATCCATCAGAGGCAGATTCTTTTGATCCTTCCAACTCTAGCGCTGGTCCCTCAGGTGGCGCATTTTCTGATAGTTTCACTGGAGTAGATCTCCCTCTTTATCGACCCGATATTCCCTCTAGCAGAGATATGGTGACTTAAGAAGAGTTACAACAGGTTGATCGGCTGGATGATGTCGACATCATAGGTTTCTTTAGATAGGCTTGTGTTATCTCTTTTGATAGGCCTCTATTAGCTTTTAGGCGGATGTGCCCCATTTCCCGATACTTTTTATTTTTAGTTGTAGACAGAGACGATGTTTTTAATCTTTACTCGATGATGTATTTAGAAATATATGTATAATGCTATCTATTTATTGCACCATATTGTCATTTATCATGATGCATACACTATATGTCATGGATATGCATATATATGGTTGAGTTTAACATTGACCCTTGGATGGTCTCATGATACGGTTCTACAGATGTCTTCATCCATTGTTACTCGTATTGAGTATAGCCCACCCACCTTGATAGCCTCATCTTTAAGGTCTTGATATTATAGTTTTCCCTATTCAGATAGGATGACCGTTGATCATATACTGAGGCACTCCATAGCCTTCTTAAAATTCTAGGTTCCGGTGGGTTTTGCAGAGGGGATGTTATCTTACCGGATTCTTGAGAGGCAGGTCTTTAGATTTGGGACCTATGAGTTGAATCCTACATTGGATGAGTATGAGCGCATTACGAATTTTTTGCTGGATAGGCCCTGCACTAGAGTGGCTGTTGGTGAGTTTAGACGGCAGTTCATGACATTGAAAGGTTTATGTCGTACAGTTGTCTTGGACGAGATCACCTTAGGACATGTTGTGTCACTAGATTTCTTGATTAATCATTTTGGGTCGACAAACAACTATTCGGTATACTCAAGAAATTTCACCATTTTTAAGGATGAGTGGTGGGTTACCCGAGTAGACACTTTCTTGATGTGCATTGTAGCTTATTTGTACATGCCGCTCTAGATGGATCACTTGGACATTGGCTTGATCATGGTAGTGAGGGCTCTGAGGGAGGGTCGTACCATTCTTCCTATGATTTTAGCAAAGACTTTGATGTCAGCCACATTCTGCCGTACCCATCCTGTTGGGTTTTTAGAGGCAGTGTCGTATTGTTATACTTCTGGTTCATGATGCATCTGAGACCGATTGGCACTTTTAGACACCATGTGTACTTCTTTACACACAAGGTAGCCATGTCTTATTCTTTTCGACTGGCTGATCATATAGATGCAGCGTCTTGGTTTATTTTCCTGACTGTGATTGAGGATCCTTTTGCCATCCTTCATTGTTTAGGATTCAGCTCCACTTATAATTTTATCACTCATGTCGTGGGTATGGACTTCTTTCCTTTGACTGGTGTGAGAGGAGTGACTACATATCATCCATTGGTTGTTATGGGATAGTTTGATCAGTTCTAGTATGTACATACTTTTGATTAAGCTTTAGGTCAGTGATCATCAACCTTGTCTTTGTCAAAGGATGATCCAGCCAGAGTTTATGATTATTTGACCCGTTGAGAGAGGGCTAACTTTTCAATGAGTTATCCAGGTCACTCCTCAAAGTATTATGTGTGACTAGAGGTAGACATTTCATCAGCTATGGTGGGTTATTCAGAGCCTAGTACTAATTCGAATGAGGAGGAGCCTATAGAGGATCCGGTTTCTCCCATAGAGGATGAGCTACAGCTCTGGTCAGTGACATTCCTAGCTCTTCAGCTGTTGCTACCCCACCTTTTGTGTAGTCTTTAGAGCAGATGATATAGCTTCTAACCTTTGAGAGGGATCAGGCTAGGGCAATGGTGTCGATGACCCTATTTGGCTGGGATGCTGCTTTTGTTGAGAGAGATGAGGCCCGAGCTACGAGGGATGCTTTTGTTGCTGATAGTACTACTCTCAGATCTTATACGGAGGGCACTGTTATAGATATGAATGCATTTATGGATGATCATAGCAGTATTCTGCATATGTCAGTAGATCTTTTAGCTCGCATTAAGACTACAGTCCAGGACCTTAGAGATACACCTCCATCTTCAGAGAGGCATGCGATGTTGGATTTGTTGTTCTGTTTAACCGCTGGTTTATAGACTAGCTTTTATTTTCCTGCATAAACTAGGTTAGCCCTTTTTGTCATGTACTTGATACATTGTATATATTAAACAGTATTATATGGCAGGGAAATATATTTTGATTCGTTTCCCTTTTGCATATGTTTTGATCTTTGCTCGATGATTGCCACTTTCTTTCTGACTTGATGTATCACGAGCTCTTTCTTAATGGATTGACATTGAGATGTCGAAGGGTCTCTTAGAATGGTTCGTTAATCCTAGTGGCTTGATTGGATTTTGGTTTTATGTTTGGTTTGGTGTCTTGAGACTGGTATTTAATGGGGTATTTCATATGTAAAATGTTTTGCAATTTCGTTTGAAGTTTGGACCGCACCATAGATTACTGCCTACGTACTCCCGTTGATGGAGGGAGATCAGGTCTTTCGTAGTTCCATCTTGGCTTAAACGGTTTGAAAAGTGTTTATTTGGGTTTGAGTAGGTGTTTTGGGTTTTTGTTT
This sequence comes from Panax notoginseng, assembly GCA_016801055.1. NCBI lineage: Eukaryota > Viridiplantae > Streptophyta > Magnoliopsida > Apiales > Araliaceae > Panax > Panax notoginseng. The sequence goes on from CM029015.1 coordinate 171,794,513, forward strand.
TCTTTGACCACACCATAAATGGATGCCTACGTACTCCCGTTGATAGAGGGAGATCAGGTCTTCTGTAGTTCTAGCCCAGTAGTAAAAACCTTAATTGCTTTGATTGATTTTTTTAGAGGACCTAGATTGCATTTTGCAGGTGATTTAGACATAGTACCTTTTCACGGTGTCTAAATTGATGAGCTGGGGGAATTCTTCCCATCCAATTCTTGCAATCGAAGGGCTCTTCCTGACAATACTTCCTTGACAATGAAAGGGCCTTCCCAATTTGGGGAGAATTTTCCTTTGGTTTTATCTTGATTAGAGAGGATCTTCTTCAGCACCAATTCATTTTCTTTTAATTCCCTAATCCAGACCTTCTTGTTGTAGGATCTAGCAATCCTCTGCTGATATAACTGACCATGGAAGATGGCTATCACCCTTTTCTCATCTATCAGAGATAATTGGTGGTACCGCTCTTGCATCCATTGGTCTTCTTCCATTTGAGCGTCTATCAATACTCTTAATGATTCCATTTCCACATCTATGGGTGGTACTGCTTCTATGCCATAGACCAATGAGTAAGGGGTAGCCCCAGTTGAAGTGCACATTGACGTTCTGTAGGCTAACAGAGTCGGAGGCAATAATTCATGCCATCCTTTGTGATTGGAGGACATTTTCTGCATGATCTTTTTGATTTTTTGTAGGCTGCTTCAACATCACCATTCATCTTGGGACGATAGATGACAAAATTAAGATGTTTGATATGGAACTTGTTGCATAATTTCTTCATCATCTGATTGTTCAGATTCTTAACATTATCTGATGTGATCACCTCCAGTTGTCTGTATCAACAAAGTATATTATTACTGATGAAACTAATGATTATCTCCTTGGTAACTTTGGGAAAGGAGGTAGCTTCAACCCATTTGGTGAAGTAATCGATCAGGGTAAAGATAAACTGATGACCATTATTGGCTTTGGGCTCTATTGGCCAGATCACATCCATCCCCCACATGGAAAAGGGTCATGGTGAACTCATATTGTGCAGTTCGTTTGGAGGAGCATGGATGACAATTCCATGGACTTGGCATTGATAACATGACGTGATCGTCATAATCGACTTTGAGAGATATCCAGTAATGCCCCATTCTTGGTATCTTTTTGGCAAGCAAAAGACCGCTCAAATGTGGACTTCATCCATAAATCTTTGGGCTTGATCTTTGTCTAAGCACCTTAGAAGGCCTATTTTCGCATCCTTTTTGTAGAGTGCGTCTCCACTTAAATGGAATTTCATGGCTATTTTGTGGATCAGCTTTCTTTTAGCTTGACTTTCCCCAGCGGGCGTAGATCCGTCCCAAAAATATTCTTTGATATCTTTGTACCAAGGCTGTTTGACAGGAGGTATTTCATCAGATACTTCTCTAATGTAATTTCCATAGGCTGGTGCCTTCTGACTTACAAATTTGATATATGGGATTCCTTTCCTTGCAGACATGTTAATTAAGGAAGCCAGGGTTGCTAGTGCATCTGCAAAATCATTTCAATTTTGAGAAATGTGGATGAAGGCTATTTCTTCAAATTCTGTAGCCATCTTGATAACCTGTCGATGATAGGGCAACACATGTAATTCTTTGGTGTGATATGCTCCGGTGGTTTGTTTGATGACCAATTCGGAATCTTCAAAGAATGTTATCCGCTTGATACCCATGGATTGGGCCAGTTTCAATCCCATTATATAGCCTTCATACTTAGCTGTGTTGTTGGTGTTGACAAACTGTAGCTTGATGGCTATGTGATACTATTCTCCCGTAATAGATACAAGAACTGCCAATGCTCCTACACCTTCCATGTTTACAGCCCTGTCAAAATACAGTTTCCAGAATTGGCCTGTATCTTCTAGATGGTTTTGCTAAATTTTCATTATCCCATCAGCTGGGAAATAAGTTTCCAAGGGTTCAAAATTCCCTGATGGTGCTTTGGCTAATTGATCCGTAATTCCTTGACCTTTGATGGACTTTTGAGTCACGTAGATGATGTCGTATTGCTAGAGGATTAATTTCCATTTGGACAACCGACAATTTAACATGGATTTGCTGAATATGTACTTCAGATGATCCATGCGAGTTATGAGATAAGTTGTGTGACCATGGAGATAATGTTGTAACCTCATGGCGGTCCATGCCAAAGCACAACAGGTCTTTTCAATCAAACTGTATTTCTGCTCACAACTGCTGAATCTTTTATTGAGGAAATAGATAGCTCTTTCCTTACCTTTATCGTCTTTATGTCCCAGAAAGCATCCCATAGCATTCCAATTGACTGATATGTACATGAATAGGGGAACCTTGTCCCTTGGAGGTACTAAGATAGGAGCTTCAATCAACTGCCTCTTAACAGAGAGGAAGGCTTTTTGACAGTTTTCATTCCATTTTCTGGAGGAATTTTTCCAAAATAGCTTAAAGATAGGCTCATAAGTTGTTGTGAGTTGAGAGATGAATCTACTTATAAAATTGATTCTCCCAAGAAAACCCCGTATCTCCTTTTCTATTTGGGATACAGGCATCTCAATGATGGCTTTAATCTTGGCGGGATCCAGCTCAATGCCTCTGTTGCTCACCAAAAATCCCAATAATTTGCCTAATTTGGTACCGAAAGCGCACTTGGCTTGGTTCATCTTCAAGTTGTATTTGTGGAGTCAGTTAAATAGCTTTCTGAGATGGTTGGCGTGGTTATCCTCCTTTCTGGATTTGACAATGATATCATCCATGTATACCTCTATCTCCTTATGCATTATGTCATGAAAAAGGGCCATCATGGCTTGCTGATTTGCGCCACCAGCATTGAAAAGGGCAAAAGATAGTCGTGTATAGCAAAAGGCTCCCCATGGGGTGATAAAGGCTATTTTCTCCATATCCTCTTCGACAACCATGATTTGATGATATACGACAAAGCAGTCAACAAATGAGTACATGCCATATTACGTCGTGTTGTCTATTAGTATGTGGATGAAGGTACAAGAAAGTCATCCTTGAGATAGGATTTGTTTAAATCCCAGTAATCTACACATACTCGTACCATGATAATGCATGCTTTGAATTGCTTGATAATTTTTTCTTTAATCTTCAGGCTCCACTCAGGTTTCAGTCTTTTGAGTTTTTGTTTGACTGGGTTGAACCCTTCTTTGATGGGCAGTCGATGAATGAATGTCTTAATGTAACCATGCAAACACATCCTTGAACTGAGTTAGGAGGTCAGTCATGTGATCTTTTATTTGGTTTGGGGTGAGGTCATTGCCTATTTGGATTTCTTTAGGATTTTCTAAGGTTCTGATATTAACAATAATGGTTTAATCGAGGTTTGGTTTGGGTTTGTCTTCGACCCATTCTTTGATCTCCTCAGGTACCTCATAGTTATCTACCTCCTCTTGACCAATACCCATCAAGTCAAAGTCCAACTCTACATCAAAGTCGTAGTCACTGCTGAGACTTGGCAATTCATCAACAAGGTTAAACAAATCCAAACTTGGAGTCCTGAAAAGAAAATGCTTCCAATTAATATATGAAACTGTTTAATCATACAAAGCATTAGTAAAAGCATGACAAAAGTAACTGCTAACACTATGCAATGAAAGTAAGCAGTAAATAATATCTACACTTCAGGGCAGATGGACTCTCTGCCCTTTTACCCTTTACGACTGATGCAAAGAGTGTTTCTTCAGTTGTCCAAGGTCAGATCTTTTTTTATAGCTATGATAAAGGTCATTTCTATCCACCTTCTCTTTGATGATGGCCTGAATTGAATTCACATCAGGGTCAGTGTTTTTTTGGAACATTCTCCTTAGCCCTATTTATGCTAGGGATCGTGGATTAATCTTTTGAATAGTCATCATCTGGGATATCATCATTCATACCCTCAGTATGTGAAAAAAAAATCGGTCTTGCACTTCTTGTAGGAACCTTTCATTCATTTTCTTGTTTTCTTTAACAGGAATCTGGATTTCTTTCTCACTGACCGACTTAATCTTAGGAATTAGCATACCAGACATAGAAGTAGGGACTTTCCTCATTGGTTTCACGAATGCAGCATCCGTGAGATTTGGTAGCAGAAGGGTGGATACATGAATCGGCTGATGCTTGTGCGGGTTCTTGTGATTTGATATATAGGAATAGCCTAATCCAGCCTTTTCTGTTTGGCTAGGTATCTAAACTGGATTTCTTATTCCTTGTTGACTTTTCCCTAGCCCTTTGCTGGAACAGAAACCCAAGGATATCATTTCTTGACTGACAGACATTACTTCAGAAGAAATTCTCGGCATTAACAGTTACCAGATTGCCATTGATGATATACTTGACCTGCTGATGAAGAGTGGACGGAACTACTCCTGCCATATGGATCCACGGTCTTCCCAACAGTAAATTGTATCATGTGGTGTTGTTAAGCACTTGGAAGGATATGTAGAAAGTATGCAGACCAATCCCCACTAGAAGTTTGATTTCTCCTATAGCATCTCGTCGAGACACATCGAAGGCTTTTATGACTATATGACTGCTCCAGATTCGATTTGGATTGATCTTTATTCTTCCCAAGGTGTCAAAGGGGTAGATGTTCAAGGAAGATCTTCCATCTATCAACATACCTCCTATCACATATCCAGATGATATCAATGCTATATGCAATAACTTATAATGTCCAGTCCCTTCTGCTGGTATATCATCATTAGTGAAAGATATCACATTACTGTTAAAAATGTGATCCATCAAGTGATGGAATTTTTTTGTATCCACTGCCTTCGAGAAATGCACTTCTTCCAGTACTTACATTAAGATTTTACGATGATCTTCTGAGGATAATACCAAATTCAAAATGGATATCTGTCGTGGTGCATCTTTTAATATTTGCACTACCTTGGCTTGATTATGCCCTATTTTAGTGAGGAATTCTTCAATTTCTCCTCAGGCACTGTACCCTTGGTTTTAGCGACTAGCTTTATTATCCTCTGAGGTAGGAATAACGGGTTATCCTTAGGCAGGATAGCAGTGCAGTCTGAGGTTGATCCCTTATTGTTCCCATAATTCCACGGAACTTTTATCAGGCTGGTGACTGGATATTAGGGTAGAGATGGCAACATCAGTGGTTTGGTTGCGGCTATATTTATAGGGCTCTTTTCTCTTTTATCCCTCATTCCTTGAATTACTAGATGTGCTGCAGGCAAGTCTCCTTCAGCGGATATGACTGCTATAACTTCTATAAGACCCCAAATTATTAATAAATGAAATTTAATTTTCTCTATTTATTATTTTGAAATAGTAAGGGTTGAATTGATTAATGAGGTTAGTTATGGGTAAAATGCGCAAATATTTTAAATAATCAAGTGGTTATAAAATATTCATTATTGTCGGGGAATATTCGTTTGGTCGTGGAATATTCTTCCTGTCGGGGAATATTCGTACGACGGCGCAGTCTTTTGTTGGCCCCATAACGGAAAGCGATTGGATGATGAAAACGACAAGTATAAGTTGTTTATAAATAACGGCGTAGTTGTTACCGTTAATACTATTGGAATACCCGGTGGTTAAAACACAATAATACGCGTTGTTGCACAGTAGCACACGGTATTGCACCAATTATTGATTCTTACGTAAGAAGGCATTACTCAATAATTGTTACAGTAATTACTATTCAGTATTTTATTTTATTGATTCAATAATTGTTGCGTTGATATTTTATATTACTGTTGTTTCAATAATTGTCACTACATAGTATTTTCTATTATCGAAGCAATAATTCATATTATCTGAATAATATTATTAGATAACATTATTGGAAATGTCTGGAAAGTTATATCTAAGGAGAGGTTTGGCCACCTAATTGCGCGCCAGTAAGGAGAAATCCTTATTGGAAAGCCCCCTCTTTCCTGGGAACTGCCTGATTGTCAGTATTGTGATTCTGTAATATTATTTGTGAATAATTAATTATTAATTTATATGATGAGGAAAATATTGATTTTATGTGGATATAGATAGAGAAAATTTTTAATGTGACAATTGTTGAAAATTAATATTTTATCTTTTTCTGATAACATAATTCATTTAAATATATTATTATATTTTAATAATACAATAATGGTGATATTTTTACAACGAATGTGGGATATATAGATACATGAGGAGAAAGAGTATTTTTGTTACATTAAATGATTAACACATGTTTTGTGCGTCGGTGAACTCCATTTCTTGACTAAAATTTGATTATAGCCTGTAAAATCGCTCGTTTTTGGATTTCGGTCAATTTCTGTTTAGAATTTGGAAAAAATTTCTTCTGCAAAGTTGTAGAGGTTCGAATTTCTGTAAAACTTTTTGCATGAGGTTCGAATTTTTTTGATAAAAGTGCTATTTATTATGAATTGTTGAAGTTCTGAAGTTCCGAAATATTTATTTTTAAAAGTTTTAAATTTGTTTTAAAAGAAAAACATTTTTGTGATTGGTTGGTGGGCTCATCTGTTGTTAAGCATGCTGAAATCTGAATTCAAAGGTTGGCGTAGACAAATTTTAATAATTATTATATTTTATTAAATTTTTTACTTTGGTGTTCTTAGCATTTTCCTCTAAATAGGGTGCTTATGTTAGAATTGAAAATCACACTAGAAACTGAAATCTTTCTCTCTCTATATTATCATACGTATTCTTGTGAGTATTTCAAGACTTTGAGTGTTGCTATACGGTGCAAGTTCCCTTCAGCTCTATATCCAGTATTCTAGTCAGAAGTACTGTTTTTTCGAGGTAAGGGTTGTTATTTTTTTTATAAATGATATTATTTCTTTCAATAACATTATGCCGAAATATTGATCTGAACTTTTTATCAAATTTGGAACTTTTAGTGTCGGGGTTACTATTCACGTATACAACACTATTCACGCATACGACACTATTTACGAATACGACACTATTCACCGAAAAATTAAATTTTCATTTTTGTCCAAGATATCTATTATGGATACTAGCTTTGATTGTATCCATATTTTGATCATTCTTGAATTTTACTCAACTATGATTATTTATGAAGTATTTTTGAACTCAGATTGTTTAAAGTACGAATCCTTAATATTTGTTTTTTTGTTTCGCTGGATTCGCTTTCTTTAAATTATTTTTCATCATCCTCAGTCCTAAATGATGATATAATTGAATATCTTTGGCCTGTAGTGCAAAGATTAATAATTTTATGATGAATATCTTTGGCATGTAGTGCAAAGATTAATGATTTTATGATGAATATCTTTGGCCCGTAGTGCAAAGATGAACAGGTGTTGAGATGAACATGACCAACTGATGAATATCTTTGGCCTATAGTGCAAAGATGAATATTTGATTCAAGATATTTATTGATTGATGTTACAGGGATAAAATATTGATGATGGACTTTTAAATTCATAGATGATAGTAGATTTCATACTCTACTTAACTCTTCTAATGAATTATTATTTCCGCTGCGAATATTGATTTAAAATTTGTTGTCTATTGTATTCTATTAAATTTTTCCCTGTTGAGGACTAACGATAATTTTTTCTATATTATCTTAGTCATAATGTTCTTTACTGGGCTAGTTGAGCTCACCCTTTTTCCTTTCCGTTCCATTTTTCTTCTCAGGAGGCGAGAATGTAGCGAGTACTAGTCGGGGTATGGAATGATGGTTCTAGAAAGTTGTTTAGTAGTCCTCACCATTTTTGTAAAATAATGTATCAGTAATTGTAATGAGGACTTATTCGAGTGTGGATATTGTCTAGATGACAATATTTGTATTTAAACTCATAGTTTAAGTGTTGTCGTATTTTGCACGACAAATGTATTAATAAAGTTGTAGTTGTTTCTATACCATGTATTTGGCGACTCAGAATGGGTATTGTATACCTATTTTGGGGGCGTCACAGTTGGTATCAGAGCTTAGGGATATGATCTCTGGCAGAGATCGGGAATATAACTAGGAGGGGAGAGACGAGTAAATCTTTCTCTAGTGTATCCTACCTAAGCTTATTTGTTGGTTGGTCAGAATATAGGGATATTGTGTGATATGTTAATTTCTTTAATTAACCCTTGTTTTATGGCAGTATTTGAGAATGGCAACTGAGAATGTTAACAGTGGAGTAAATGAGACCGTGGAGACATCTTTACTCACCAACGAGGAGAACGTGCAACAGGCTGGCAATGTTCCTCATGTGAACAACACCACTGAGAAGATGATGAACGATGGGATGTTTAGAAGTTTTTTGCAGTTTATGCAAAATCAGACGAGGGAGACTCGTGTTCAAAATACAGGAGGAAATGATAGCAATTCACGATTTGTCACAGCCAAGTAGTTCAAGGAGTTGGGACCACCAGAATTCTGGGGAAAGCCGGATCCGATTAAGGCGGAGACGTGGGTAAAACAAATTACCAAGATATTCGATGTCTTGGGATGCACGGAGGAACAGAAGGTTCCATTCGCCACCTTTATGTTCTGTAATGAGGCAGATTACTGGTTGGAATCTGTGAAGCGTACCCATCCAGCCGCACTTAGCATGTCTTGGAAAATGTTTTCGAAACTGTTCAATGACAAGTACTTTCCTGAAAGTATTCGTCATATGAAGGAGGTAGAGTTTATTAGACTGGAGCAGAATAACATGACGGTGTCCCAGTACGAGGCAAAGTTTGCAGAGTTGTCCAGATTTGTACCTCATTTGGTGGAGAATGAGGAACGTATGACGCGGATGTTTCTGAGAGGTTTGAAACCCGGCATACTTCAATATCTCATTTCACATAAATTTTCTTCTATTCAGATGTTGTCAACAAGGCTCAATTTTTAGAGCGAGATAACAAGTACGTTTCACCAAGGGACCATAACCAGGATCATACCGGTGACAGCAGTCATCAGAACAACGATAACCAGCGGAGAAAGAAAAATACGGACAAGAGCGGCAACCACTCTGGTGGTAATCTTGGCCATGAGAATAGAAGAAGCGAGTCGGGAGGAGATTTTAAAAAGAGGAGATTCAACAATGACAATACGAAGACGTCAGCTCCAACTGGTTCCAAGGGAAGAGAACGACCACCAGTCATATACTATAAGTGCGAAAAAAAGGACATATCAGCCCAAACTGCCCACAACAGTTTAAGGTATGTTATAACTGTGGAAAGGAAGGACATATCATTCGAGATTGTACTGTAGCGAAACCAAGTCCAGCGGGGATGGCGACTCAAAAGGCTGTCCCAGAAAAGTCAAAGTCAACGGTTCCAGGAAGAGCGTTTGTCGTGACTGGTCAACATGCGAGGAATCCAAACGGGGTGATCACGGGTAAGCTAATCATAAATTCATGCGAAGTTTATACCTTACTAGATACCGGTGCTACCCATTCATTTATTTCTCCTGCTTGTGCTCAACGTTTAAACTTGACTCCGGAGAAATTAGACTTTGATTTATCTGTGGAGACTCCTTTTGGAGAAACTTTCATCACATCCACTGTTTATAAATCTTATTTGATCCAAGTTGGCACCATCACCTTACCTGTTGACTTTATCTCTTTAAAGATACTTGCATTTGACATGATTTTAGGCATTGATTGGTTAACTACTCATCATGCCAAAATTGATTGTTTTCGTATGGTTATTAGTTTTCATATTCCTAACCAACCTGTTGTGCGAATTCAAGCAACTAAGCCATTAAAATTAATCACTGTTATATCAAGTCATAAAGCTATTCGTTTATTAAAAAACGGATGTCAAGCTTTCTTAGCCCGTGTTATGGATTTGAATAAAGATACGTCATATTTGAATAATATTCCTGTTGTTATTGACTTTCCTGACGTATTTCCTGAAGAACTTCCCGGTCTACCCCCATAACGTGAAGTTGAATTCTTTATTGATCTTGAACCTGGTACAAAGCCCATTTCTAAAACCCCATATCGAATGGCTCCTATTGAACTTCTGGAGTTAAAGGTCTAACTACAGGAGTTGTTGGACATCGGTTTCATTCATCCTAGTTCATCTCCTTGGGGTGCTCCTGTTTTGTTCGTAAAGAAGAAAGACGGGAGTATGCGATTTTGTATTGACTACCGGGAATTAAACCATGTCACTATCAAGAATAGGTTTCCTCTACCTCGTATTGATGACCTGTTTGACTAGTTATAAGGAGCAAAATTCTTTTCAAAAATCGATCTTCGTTCTGGATATCATCAGCTGAAGACTAGAACTGAGGATATTCCAAAGACTGCCTTTAGAACTCAGTACGGGCATTATGAATTCTTAGTCATGTCTTTTGGATTGACTAATGCTCCTGCGGCTTTCATGGATATGATGAACCGAGTATTCAAGGAATATTTGGATCAGTTCATTGTTATTTTTATTGATGACATCCTCATATATTCTAAAATTCATGAAGATCATGAGCACCATTTGAAGTTGGTACTCCAAAGGCTTCGTGAAAACAAGTTATATGCCAAGTTGAAGAAATGTGAGTTCTGGCTTGACGAAGTAGCATTCCTTGGGCACGTGGTGTCAAAACATGGAGTATCTGTTGACCCGGCGAAGATTGAAGCAATACAAAGTTGGGAACAACCAAAGTTGGTGATCGAAGTACGTAGCTTTCTGGGCTTAGCTGGTTATTATCGGAGATTCGTGGAAGGATTTTCTTGAATCGCTACTCCATTAACTCGGCTAACTCGGAAAGATATCAAATTCGTACGGAGTGAGGAATGCGAGAAGAGTTTCCAAGAGCTTAAGAGGAGACTCATTTCGGCACCTATTTTGACCATACCATCTGGTTCGGATGGATTTGTTATCTACAGCGATGCTTCAGGCAAAGGGCTAGGATGTGTTCTCATGCAACGTGAGAAAGTTATAGCCTATGCCTCGCGACAACTTAAAGAGTATGAGAGGAATTATCCTACCCATGATCTAGAGTTGGCAGCAGTCATTTTCGCGCTAAAGATCTGGAGGCACTATCTATATGGGGAGAAAGTGGAGATATATTCAGATCATAAAAGCCTCAAATATTTCTTCACTCAAAAAGAACTCAACATGCGGCAACGACGTTGGCTCGAGCTGTTGAAAGACTACGACCATACCATTCAATACCATCCTGGAAAAGTGAACGTGGTAGCCGACGCATTGAGTAAAAGATCATACGCGGGAATGAGTGCGATGTTGTCAACGCAAAGGCCCATTTGGTGTGATTTACAAAAGGTGAAGATAGAATTCAAGACTCCGGGGACCCATGCAATAATGTCAAGTATACGTATAAAACCAACTTTAATCAAAAAAGTTAAAGTTGCTCAAGCCACAGACTCAGAGCTGATGCGTATGAAGAAGAAAGTGCAAGAAGGTGCTATTCCAGAAGTAAGAATCGATGAAGAAGGAATACTTCGAGTCCACTCCAGACTTTGTGTTCCTAATGATTCTGATTTGAAGTACAAGATCATGATGGAGGCACATAATAAACCATTTGCAATCCATCCTGGAAGTACCAAAATGTATCGTGATCTTCGACATACATTTTGGTGGAACAATATGAAGAGAGAAATTGCAAAGTTTATCTCGAGATGTTTAACTTGTCAACGTGTAAAGGCAGAGCATCAAGTGCCTAAAGGCCCATTGCAACCACTTGAGATTCCAAAATGGAAGTGGGAACACATTACTATGGATTTTGTTACAGGTCTTCCCACGGTTTCTCAAGGCATAAATGCTATTTGGGTTATTATTGATAGATTAACCAAGTCTGCTCATTTCTTGCCGATACGGGAGACTTATTCCCTTGAACGTCTTGCTCGTATGTACGTAGATGAGATTATGAGATTGCATGGCATGCCAATATCATTAGTTTCGGATCGTGACCCAAGATTCACTTCAAGATTTTGGGTTAGCTTGCAAAAAGCTATGGACACGGATTTACGATTCAGTTCGGCATACCATCCTCAAACGGACGAACAATCAAAGAGGACTATTTAAACTCTTGAAGATCTATTAAGACTCTGTGTCTTAGACTTCAAAGGGAGTTGGGATAAGTATTTACCATTGGTGGAATTCTCTTACAGCAACAGTTATCAGGCAAGTATAGGTATGGCTCCATTCGAAACATTATATGGACGAAAGTGTTGCTCTCCAATATGTTGGGATGAGGTGGGTGAACCAACATTATTGGGACCAGAGTTAGTACGTATGACTACGAAAAAGATCCAAATGATTCGACAACGTATACAAATGGCACAGGATCGACAAAAGAGTTATGCGGATCTTCATCGAAAGGACGTGGAATTTAGTATTGGGGATCATGTATTGTTGCTAGTTGCTCCATGGAAGGGAGTTACAAGATTTGGAAAGAGAGGAAAGCTCAATCCACGATTTATTGGTCCATTTCAGATTCTTGACCGAGTAGGAAATGTGGCCTATAGACTCGCGTTACCTCCAAGTATGTCTCGTATTCATAATATTTTTCATATATCTGTGCTACGTAAATATGTGAAAGACCCAAACCACGTTATTAAGTTAGAACCAGACGAGATAGCTGAAGACTTAACGTACGAAGAGGTACCTGTCAAGATCTTGGATAGGAAAGAGCATGTCCTGCGCACAAAGGTCATACCACAAGTTAAAGTTTTGTGGAGGAACCATGCTATTGAGAAAATGACCTGGGAGTTGGAAACGGAAATGAAAGCGAGGTATCCTCATCTTTTCGAAACACCGGGAACGTACGTCAATTTCGAGGACGAAATTTCATAAGGAGGAGAGGTTGTAAGACCCCAAATTATTAATAAATGAAATTTAATTTCCTCTATTTATTATTTTGAAATAGTAAGGGTTGAATTGATTAATGAGGTTAGTTATGGGTAAAATGCGCAAATATTTTAAATAAGCAAGTGGTTATAAAATATTCATTGTTGTCGGAGAATATTCTTCCTGTCAGGGAATATTCGTACGACAGCGCAGTCTTTTGTGGGCCCCATAACGAAAAACGATTGGATAAAAAAAACGACAAGTATAAGTTGTTTATAAATAATGGCGTAGTTGTTACCGTTAATACTGTTGGAATACCCGGTGGTTAAAACACAATAATACGCTTTGTTGCACAGTAGCCCACGGTATTGCACCAATTATTGATTCTTACGTAAGAAGGCACTACTCAATAATTGTTACAGTAATTACTATTCAGTATTTTATTTTAATGATTTAATAATCGTTGCGTTGATATTTTATATTACTGTTGTTTCAATAATTGTCACTACACAGTATTTTCTATTATCGAAGCAATAATTCATATTATCTGAATAATATTATTAGATAACATTATTGGTAATGTCAAGAAAGTTCTGTCTAAGGAGGGTTTGGTCACCTAATTGCGCGCCAGTAAGGAGAAATTCTTATTGGAAAGCCCCTTTTTTTCCTAGGAACTGCCTGGTTGTCAGTATTGTGATTCTATAATATTATTTGTGAATAATTAATTATTAATTTATATGATGAGGAAAATATTGATTTTATGTGGATATAGATGGAGAAAAATTTTAATGTGACAATTGTTGAAAATTAATATTTTATCTTTTTCTGATAAAATAATTCATTTAAATATATTATTATATTTTAATAATACAATAATGGTGATATTTTTACAACGAATGTGGGATATATGGGTACATGAGGAGAAAGAGTATTTTTGTTGCATTAAATGATTAACACATATTTTATGTGTCGGTGGACCCTATTTCTTGACTAAAATTTGATTATAGCTTGTAAAATCACCCATTTGTGAATTTCGGTCAATTTCTGTTTAGAATTTAGGAAACTTTTCTTTTGTAAAGTTGTAGAGAATGGAATTTCCTATGAAAAGGACACGAGGTTCGAATTTTTCTGATAAAAGGGCTATTTATTATGAATTATTGAAGTTCTGAAGTTCCGAAATAATTATTTGTAAAAGTTTTAAATTTATTTTAAAAGAAAAACGTTTTTGTGGTTGGTTGGTGGGCTCATGTGTTGTTAAGCATGCTAAAATCTGAATTCAAAGGTTGGCGTTGACAAATTTCAATTATTATTATATTTTATTAAATTTTCTACTTTGGTGTTCTAAGCATTTTCCTATAAATAGGGTGCTTAGGTTAGAATTAAAAATCACACCAGAAACTGAAATCTTTCTCTCTCTATATTATCAAGTGTATTCTTGTGAGTATTTTAAGACTTTGAGTGTTGCTATACGGTGTAAGTTTCCTTCAGCTCTATATCCAGTATTCCAGTCAGAAGTACTGTCTTTTCGAGGTAAGGGATATTATTTTTTTTATAAATGATATTATTTCTTTCAATATCATTATGCCGAAATATTGATCTGAACTTTTTATCAAATTTGGAACTTTTAGTATCAGGGTTGCTATTCACGTATACGGTACTATTCACGTATACGACACTATTTACGAATACGACACTATTCACCGAAAAATTAAATTTTTATTTTTGTCCAAGATATCTATTATGGATACTATCTTTGATTGTTTCCATGATTTGATCATTCTTGAATTTTACTCCACTATGATTATTTATGAAGTATTTTTGAACTCAGATTGTTTAAAGTACGAATCCTTAATATTCATAGATGATAGTAGATTTCATACTCTACTTAACTCTTCTAATGAATTATTATTTACGCTGCGAATATTGATTTAAAATTTATTGTATATTGTATTCTATTAAATTTTTCCCTGTTGAGGACTAACGATAATTTTTTCTATATTATCTTAGTCATAATGTTCTTTACTGGGCTAGTTGAGCTCACCTTTTTTCCTTTCCGTTCCATTTTTCTTCTTAGGAGGCGAGAATATAGCGAGTACTAGTTGGGGTATGGAATGATAGTTCTAGAAAGTTGTTTAGTAGTCCTCACCATTTTTGTAAAATAATGTATCAATAATTGTAATAAAGACTTATTTGAGTGTGGATATTGTCTAGAAGACAATATTTGTATTTAAACTCACAATTTTTATGTTGTATTAATAAAGTTGTAGTTGTTTCTGTACCATGTTATTGACGACTCAAAATAGGTGATGTATACCTATTTTGGGGGTGTCACAACTTCCCTCCATCTTTGTGTTCTAGGAGGAAATATTTCCTTTTTTTCAGGCAAAATATTACCACTATTTACCATTTGCAGGTCACCACTGTCAATCATATTTTGGATCAGGTGACGAAGTTCCTAACAATTTTCTGTGTCATGACCAGGAGTGTTGTAGTGGTATTAACATATCCCAGTAGCATCAAACCTCTTGGAACGAGGATTGATTGGGGGTAACAGTTCTGTGATCTTCCTTTCATTGATCAACATATGTAGGATCTCTTCCATCGGTTGATCCAAAGGAGTGAATTTTCTTTTATCTACATACTCTCGACGACCTTGGGATCTAGCTTTCCTTGCAAGTTTTTCTTCCCACGTTTTATTTTCTTGAAATTATTGCTGATCCTTTGTCATAATGGAGAGGAGAGTTGTTTGCCCCTAACTGATCAGCTATCAAGTTACTTGGTGTGACGTCCCCAAAATAGGTATACAACACCCATTCTGAGTCACCAAATACATGGTACAAAAAGCAAACTACAACTTCAATAATACAATTGTCGTGCAAAATACGACAACACATACTGTGAGTTTAAATACAAATATTGTCTTCTAGACAATATCCACACTCAAATAAGTCATCATTATAATTATTCAAAAACTATTTTACAGAAATAGTGAGGACTGCTAAAACATCTTTCTAGAACCATCACTCCATATATGAACTAGATCCTGCTATGTTCTCACCTCATGAGAAGAAAAATGGAACAAAAAGGAAAAGGGTGAGCTCAACTAGCCCAGTAAAGAATATTATGACTAAGATAATATACAACAAATTATCATTAGTATTCAACAAGGAAAAATCTGATAGAATATAATCGACAACAAGTTTTAGATCAACAACTGCAGCGGAAACAACAAACCATTAGAAGAGTCAAGCAGAGAATGAATTCTACTATCTTCTAAGATTTAAAAGTCCATCATCAATATTTTATCCCTGTAACATCAATTAATAATCATCTTTATCCAAGTATTCATCTTTGTACTACAGGCCAAAGATATTCATTTGTATCACCAGTCAGTCATGTTCATCTCAACACCTGTTCATTTTTGCACTACAGGCCAAAGATATTCATCAGGTAATCATACATCTTTGCACTACAGGCCAAAGATATTCAGTAATATCATCATTTAGGACTGAGGATGATGAAAAATATCTTAAAGAAAATGAATCCAGTGAGACAGGAGGACAAATAGTAGGGATTCGTATAACAGTTTATCCAAGATCAATAATACTTCATAATAATCAATTGTGAAGCAGAAATCAAAAATAAAGATCAAAACATGGATACAATCAAATATAGTAACCATAATAGACATCTTGGATAAAATATCTCAAAAACCCTAATTTAATTTTTAATATCTCCATTCCGCTAAAAATACTGATAAAACACCTCAACATTAACTCCTTCATTTTTAACCACAATAAATATATCCAACATTTATATCCACATAAAATAAATATTTCCTTATCATATGAATCAATAATTAATTATTCACAAATAATATTACAGAATTATATTTATGACAACCAGGCCGTTCCCAAGAAAGAGGGGGCTTTCCAATAAGGATTTCTCCTTACTCAGTAAACGCACCGGATGTAAAATCCAGGCTCATCGAACATAGTTCGACACACAGTTCATATATAAATATAAATTGATATATATATATATATATATATACAAAATAAATAAAAGCCACGGACCGAAGTTCGGGCAAATACACGCAACACGACTCTCAACGTGAAGAATAGTGTGTGCAAAGATGAAGAGAAAGGCTTGAATGTGTGTAAGAAGGCTTACATTGGGCTGCCAAAGAAGACTTCTATAGCTTTAAGTGGATGAACACTCGGCACCCGCCGGTAAAAAGTAGCTATATATGAGCTTATAAGTGTTTAAAATGAGAAAGCACTCAGTTTAGGGTGTGTACATAGCAAATTGGACAGGACTTCCTCGCCTTTTTCTCTTGCGAAATGGCTACCCCAAGCCCTCTATTTATAGAGGGAGGAGCCGCAGGTGTACCTGCGGCTGCCCGGGGTGCCTCGGGCTCCGCGGGTCCCGTCGTCTCGAAATACGTGCATGCATTCAATTCGGGCATCCGAATGTGGTGTGTAAGACCTATTTCGGACCACTGTTGTCGAGAGTTACGCAATGACATGGGATTAGAGGTTGAACGAAGTCAGGAAGATGGGACGATTGTGACGCCCCCAAAATAGGTATACATCACCCATCTTGAGTCGCCAAATACATGGTACAGAATATAAATAAAAACTTAATTATACAACCGTCGTGTAATATACGACTATACATAAACTGAGAGTTTTAATAGGAATATTGTCATCTAGACAATATCCACACTCAATCATTACATTTATTGTCACATTATTTAACAGAATAGTGAGGACTATTAATGCTATCATCTGGACCGTCACTCCTTTTCTCGACTCATCCCAGCTATATTCTCATTTCCTGAAGAGAACAGTGAAAGAAAGGGTGAGCTCAACTAGCCCAGTAAGAAATATTATGACTAAGATAATGCAGAATAAATTATCAATAGTCTTCAATAATGTTAAACTGATAAAATACAATAGACATCAAGTTTAACTGCAACGGAATAAGCAATCCATTAGAAGGGTCAAGTAGAGCATGATATCTACTATCTTATATGATTTAAAATATTTTCATCAATTTTTATCGCTGAGACTCATCTTAATAAATAAACCACATCATCTAATCATCCCTGTATTACGGGCCAAGAAAATTCATTAAATCATCAATGATCATGACTATACCGAATAATCTCTGGTCATAATCATACCAAAAACTGTCCATCAATGCATTACAGGCCACTGAGGACTTTTACCACATAATTTATAACATTACATGTCATGATTATACCGAATGATCCTTGGTCATAATCATACTAAGTCCATCTATGCACGTAAGCCAAAGATGACTTTCATCACAATATGAGCATGAGGATGATGACAATGACATAATAATTCAATAAAACAAGTTCAAGAATAAATTTTAAAGATTTATAAGTTAATTTATCCTGAACTCAATAACGTCCAAATTGTCAACATGATACTGCTTTGTGGAGTAAAATTCAAGAATTCTCAAAACAATATTTCCACGAAAAGATACTGGATGAAGCGCAAATATCTAGGATATTCCACTAATTTCAAAGAATATAGAAGCCAAAACTTTAACCAACTGAGTATAATAGAATGTATGACACTGTAAATAGATTTTCATCCGCCATGCGGTAATCCACGTATACAGATCATTTCCATAATTTAATAAAGAATGAATACAAAGGATCATTCACCATGCATGTAGTAATCCACATAGACAGGTTATTCCAACAGAATAATAAAGAATGGAATAACAGAAGGATTCACCATGTGTGTGATAGACTGCACAGACAGGTTATTCCCAATAGAATAATAAATAATGGAACCAGGTCATGCGTAACGCACAGACAGGATATTCCGACAGAATAATAAATAATAGAACCAGGTCCGGCGTAAACGCACAGACATGATATTCTGACAGAATAATAAATAACAGAATAATAGAAGAATTTCACCATGTATGCGGTACTTCGCATAAACAGGTTATTCCAACAGAATAATAAGGAATGGAATAACAGAAGAATTTCACCATATATGCGGTACTTCGCATATACAGGTTATTCCAACATAAAAATGAAGAATGGAATAACAACTCTTACGAGTATTGAAAGAAAGTAATTCTCTTCATGAATACGAAAGAATAATACCCCTTACCTTAGAAGAAACTGGATATTGAAAAAGTGGAGTAGCAGAATACTTTTCTTCTTTCTGTCTATAGTTTCTCTCTCTAGAGTTTCAGTGAATTCGTAAGAAATAATGAAGGAATGAGCTTCTATTTATAGAAGAACTGAAAGTGGCTCTTGGTCTTAACGAAGGGTCAAAATGACTCTTGGTAATATTGAAGAGACAACTACTATTTGCGAAGGGGAAATTAACTCTTGAAACACCAAAGGGACAAATAACTCTTGGAAAACTGAAGGGACAAATAACTCTTGGAAAACTGAAGGGACAAATAACTCTTAGAATGTGTGATATATGAATAAATGAGGAGGAAGAGTATTTTTGTTGCAAAAAATATTTAACACATGTTTTGTGTGTTAGTGGACCTTATTTTTGACTGAAGTTTGACTATAGCCTGCAAAATCGTCCGTATGTAGATTTCGGTCAATTTATGTTTAGAATTTAGAAAAACTTAAAGCTACAAAGTTGTAGATAATTGAATTTCCTATGGAATGGACTTAACATTTGAATTTTTCTAATAAAAGGGCTATTTATTAGGAATGATTGAAGTTCCGGAATATTGGGCCTGAATTGATTTTGTTACAAAAAATGTTTAAAACATGTTTTTCATGTTGGAGTGCCCCACTCGCATGTTTAAAATTTTGAAATTTGATTTCAAAGAGTGCGTATGATATTTTTATAAATAATATTATTTTATTAAATTTTCTGCTTTGGTGTTCTAAGTATTTTCCTATAAATAGAATGCTTAGGTTAGAATTGAAAATCACACCAGAAACTGAAGTTTTCTCTCTCTATATTATCGAGCGTATTTTTGTGAATATTTAGATATCTTGAGTGTTGCTATACAGTGCAAGTTCCCCTCAGCGTTATATCCGATATTTCAGTCTGAAGTACTGCTCTTTTGAGGTAAGGAATAGTAAGGAATTGTAAGGGTTATTATGTTTTTCAGTTTCGTAATTTTTTTGAACCTTCAAAAATTCTAAAAAAATTTGAAATGATAATTTGATGAGTTTTCTAGATTGTGTCCAAAAATGGCGATTTTTGGATGTATAGATTAGGAGTTATGAATTTTATGGAAAAAGACTATTTTAAAAGTAAACCCTTATAACTCATTGTGGGTAACTCCAAAATTGGTAAAATTTATATTGGGAGTACATGTATATAACAGCAGTATACTCTGTAAATTTCAGAATTTTTGGACAAAAATACAGTTTATGATAAATGTCTAAATATTCGGCAGTTTGGGCCATATGAAAAATAGTAAATGAATTTTAAAAATTCCGAGAAAAATATATGTTCAATATGGGATTATATTCTACTAAATCCCAGAAAAGAAAATTTTCTGGGACTGATTTGGTATTTTTTATGAAAATAGACTAGTTGTGAGTAAATGAATTAAATATGTTATGTGAAGTAAGAAAAGTGGAAAATAGGATTTTATAGCTTGAGAATCCTATATAAGGTATATACAGATTTTTTATGAGAATTTTGGTTATTGGTGATGAAATCTTATGAGTTTGGCATTTTAGGATGATTAAATACATTAGTTAGTAAAGTGTAAACAATTAAAATAAATTGTTTATAAGTTTAAGAAATGATTAAAATATTATTGTAATATTAATAATACTAGATTAAGAGATTATTAAGTGATTTATAACATTTGGGTTAAGGTGTTATGAAATCATTGATTTAAAATATTATTTAATGATTAAAAATATTAATGAATTTAATGTTATTATGAATAATGTTATTATCTTCGTTAAATATTCGTTGAAATATTATTTTATGTTCAAATCATTTTTGATATAATATTATTCCTGAATTTTACTCCATAAAGCAGTATCATGTTGACAATTTGGATATTATTGAAATCTGGATAAATTAAATCGTTAAAGTCTTTAAAATTTATCCTTTATCTCATGAGATTGATTCTTTATATCCTTGTCATGATCCTCATGCTTATATTGTGATGAAAGATATCTTTGGCCTGTAGTGCAAAGATAACCTGTTGTTGAATATCTTTGGCCTATAGTGCAAAGATGATATATTGTTGAATATCTATAAAACCCCCAAATTCAGGTACTTGAAACCCGAACTCGATGCTTTACGATACTATTTCTATGAGCGAAATAATACTAATAATAATAACAATAATATAGATACCAACTTAATTTACATATTTATCAAAGTCTAAATCCCAAGTACGCAACCTTTAATACATTCCTCACAATACGTGATAGGGTATATATATCATACTTGTCTTAATAAAGATAACTATTACATAAAATGGCATTGAATTCATTCAGCAACCTTTCCTTTCCCTTTATTCTTAGCCGAGCCTTCTACTTATTCACACTTAGCTGAAAACATTTAAATTAAGCAAGGATGAACATTTGATTGCCCAGCAAGTAATAGCAATTATATATATATATATATAAGCTGAAAGAATTTAAATGTTTTCTTTATACTATCCTTCTACAATAAATCAATAGTTGTTAAGTAATCTGAACCGATAATATTAACATAACAACCCTCTTTTAAATTTTAAAACTACGCACTCACTATATATAGGGTTAAGGGGACATACTATGAACATTATTTTTATTTTCGAATAGGTTTAGCAGAACTTCATCCGCAAACCGTTATAACTTACGGGCACGAGGGTGTACATCCCATGGACCCTGTATTGATCAATACTGCATGCAAGAACGATAGGATCATTCACTATGTCCGCCTTGGGTGCATAAAAGTTTTCCTGTGTAAGGGATGTTCATACTTGTCGGGGTTCCAAACCAAAGCATTTCGGTTGGATAATAATAAGGTTTTATCTTGTTCAACAATAATCTATAATTCAACATATATGTATACGGGTAATTAACAAAGGTGTATCAACATATGATTAAATACAATGATTATCCAAGTGGGGACACTCGTATAACCATTTATAGAAATTATCGAACAGAATATATATCTGAATTACCATACACTAACATGTTGATAATCAATGAGCGAATATAATATAGGGTTAATAATATGTACAGTAATAATATAATTCTGAAATATTGTTACTCATGTTCATTGCATAAAGAAAATGCAAAGGTAGGATACTTACTTGATGCGCTGCTTAAAATACGCAACTTAGTTTTATCTTTTATATCACGACCTATCATTAATCAGATCATTCATTCTATTAGAACAATATACTATAACATATAGTACTGCATTTCGCAGTTAGCACATAACCTAATCATATTATCACACATGTTCAACAGTTATTGCATCACAAACAAACATTAATACAGTCAAAATATCTACGTCCAGATAAATTTTTGAAATATGTCGATGTACCGACAGCTTTATCGGGTAATTATCGAGTCTAAGACCCTATTCCGAAGCTCAATAACTATAAGTATCAGTTATATCATTTTAAATGACTTAATAAACATTTAATATAATTTATCAACAATTTCAAACAACAGAATCATTATCAAATGATTTAAGTATTAAACAATTCTATTATCATTTAGTTATTATTTAACTATAACGAAACCATTGCCAAAATATTAAAGTTATTTATAATAACTCAAAATATTTTTAAAACATTTATATTACCCTTAAATGATTTTTAAAACGTTTAAGATCATTTTTAAATAATTACCATTAATATTAAGATATTAATGTACTATTTCTTAAAATATTAAAAGTCATTAAGTATAACTTAAAATATTTTTAATTCACTTAATATTATTAATCTTGATAATATTTAATTCACATCTTAGTATTATTAATTCACTAATAACACTTTTATTCGCTTACTAATATTATTAACATCTTAACAATATTTTAATACTTTACTAATATTATTAATCCTCTTAATAATATTTTAATCATGCATTAATATTATTACCTTAATAATATCTTACTTATGCTTTAATATCATTAATCAATTAATAATATTTTTAGTCATTTACCAATCGTATTAATAATTTATTTATTTACTAATATTATTGATCATTTAATAATATTTTATTCATTTACTAATGTTATTATATTAATAACATTTTATTTAATCTCGTATATTATTATTTACTTAATAATATTTTAATCATCCAATAATACTTTAATTTAATATTATTAATCTTTTAATAATATTTTAATCTAAGATTAATATTTTAATATAATATTATTAATCATTTAATAATACTTTAATCATTTATTAATATTTTAAATCAAATATGATTAACCATTTAATAATATTTTAATAAAGTTTTAATCTTAATATTTTTATTTAGTTAACAATATCATATTCTAATATTATTAATATCCTAATAACATTTTAATAATTTATTAGATCAATAAACAATTTATTTTAATTGTTCACCCTTTATAAAATCATTTATTTAATATCCATAAAAGGTCATAAATAATATTTCTTATTATAAATTGCCAAAATGCCCTAAAATAGTCATAATATTATATATTAGTAGTATTCAATCATTAAAATTATATTTTTCTTATTTAAGACATCATTTAACTATTTATTTCTTTTTATTCATAACTTAATCATTTTTAGGAAAAATAGCAAACTGATTCCAAAAATTCTCATTTTCTGGATTTGGACAGTATATGACCCAACCATGATCTCCAAATTTTCTGGAAGTTTAGAAAATGATTTACTAATTTTAAAGTGCCCGAAACACCCGAATCTTGCTTTATTTTTCATAAATCGAGTTTTACTCGGAAAACTCTGAAATTTTCTGGGTATACTCTCCTAACCTACTGTAAAAATTTCGGAATTTTCCAGTGTATACACAGTGAGAAATTCGAGTTTTAATATTTAGGAGTCCTTTACGGAAATAGCCATTACTCACAACTTATAAATCGAAACGCGTCCGTTCTTTTTCTTACACGTAGATAACTTCTTAAGGTACCTCTGTGATTTTTCCCAGATTTTTAAAAGGCTTGCAACTGCCTAAAAAAGCCTCAAGCAAAATGGGGACAGTAGCTTTTTAGGGTTTTGAAACTTTAACTTTCCAAGTGGACTGTTTTGGGGAAAACAACCCTCATGGCTTCAATACTTGCTAGATTTGTGTTCTACCACTTGGGTTTACTAGATAACTCATGTATCTAGCACCCCCCTTTGACGGATCACAAATCTAAGTTGTAAAACTTGAGTTACACAAGATTTAGTGGAAGAAAAATAAGAGTTTCACCCCTTGGAGAACATATGCTCATTTCCTTCCTCTAAGCCTTTGATCTAATACTCAAAATACTTAGTTCCATACATGATAATATGTAGAACTAGGGTATCTTGAGTATTAATCCATATCTCCAACAAATCATGCTATAACACAAAATAAAAGAAGAATAAAAAAAAGAATGGATGAGAACCTCACCTAGTTTTATTTGATATCCTTCTTGAACTTTCAAAGTAATGTATAATCTTAGGGTGCATTAAGCAACTAACAGACCTCTCTCTCTCTCTCACAAAACCAAAACTCTCTCTCTCTCTCTCTCTTGTATGTTGCTAGCTTGGGAGAAAAAGAAGAAGGAGAATAAGAGAAATGAAAATGATCTAGCAAATGAATGGGTGATTAACTATTATCCCCCATACTTTTATTGTCCCATGGATAAAAGACTACACCTTATCTCTTCAATTAGTCTAATCATGTGATTAAGGGTGCTTAATAAATTTGCAACTAATGGGAGATTGACACACATGTACTTGTGTGTAAGACTTCTACTTATGGACATTGATTAGAAAAATTTGTTACCTTAAAAGGCTTAATGGGGCCAGCTATATAAATGCCCACTAATTCCTTCATTTAGCCTTTATTTTAATGCATAAATTAGATAAATCAAAGGTCTAAAATACCCTTAATCAAGTGGACTAAGTTTGGGCTTGTATTTTATTTCTTTTGGGCTTCTCCTTTCATTGTTTTGGGTCATGTAATGAACATAGTCTAACAATTTTAATACATGCCACCCAAATTGTTTATTTAGGGTTTCCATTCCCAATCTTATGAAATTTAATTACTTATACATTTGACTATAGCTCATAACCTAATTAGGTTTAAAATTATTAGTCACTTGAAATAACAAGATTATCCACATAAGTTAGTATACATATTAAATACTAACCTTTCCTTATTATCATAACCCTTAGGTTATTTAATTGTCTCACCTAATGTATAATTAGGTTACAAAGCTTTCATTTAGGGTTTAAAATAAAATAAAATTAGTTCCTAAAATTTGTAACTAGGGTTTCACACAGTAATACAATGGTTTGACATAATACACCATAACTGACCAATCATTGTCAGTCCACATACATACAGTATATAATTATAGCGCTAAAAATCAAAATATAAATAATATTATATTATTATTCTCATTCCTTGATCAAAATCTAAAATTAGGGTTTAGATTCCATATCTGATTTATCTGTCATACTTAACATTATTAATTAAGCTAAAATAATTAACTTAATAATCTGTACTAAAATTCATATAATAAAATAATTATTATAATAATAGTTTATAACAATCAAAAAATTTTAAAATAAAATTATTTAAAATCATTCATGTAATAAATATATCACATAAATACATACACACATTATCTTGGCACATATTCGCCATATTTAAAAAATAAATAAATAAATTTATACGCAAAATTTCTAATTTATTTGTATAGAAAATATCGGGTTGTTACATTCACCCCCCCCTTATAAAGATTCTGTCCCTGGAATCACTGTTTTAAAACCAACACATACAAGTGTACGTAGCTTATACAATCATTGCAAGTAGATCTTGATCATAAATGATCGCACTGATCTTTAATCTATTCACGTAAAGCTTGTCTATCTGATTAAACGGAAATTTGATTTCTAAAAGAACTCAAATTCCTTCTTCAAAATTTCTTTATAAAATAATTTATTATATATAAAAAAAATCATATATACGAAAATAAAATTTGATTAGAATGCTACCTGGAGTTGCATCCTTCGTTGCCATCGTATCTTGAACTGTCATACTGAAGACTCATGTGGTTGGTTCTATTATTTTGTTTGTTGAAGTTGGTCCCGTTGTTGCCAATATCCTGTCGCTTTTTCCCTTATTTACATTTCTTGCCTCCCTTATCCTTTTTGGACAGTCTTTCACCTTATGCTCCATTGATTCACAAATAAAACATCCACTATACATTCTCGGATTGGGGCAATTGGGAGAGATATGTCCCTTCTACCCACACTTATAACACGCAAACTTACCTTCTATATCTTAGGGTATTTACATAACGCGAAATTTTCTACTCGAATAATCATGTATTCAAAATATTAGATTTCAAAAACTTTGGTTTACTGTATTAACCAGTGCTCAGATGATGGATTACTATCTTTATACCAACTTATTTCATTAATCCATCATAGATTCATATTTATAACACTTGACATTCTATAACACATACTGCTTTAAACATCCACTATCCCTTTGTGACTATAAAAGTCGGGATTTACAACCTTGACCAACACAAAACTTGAGAATATTTCATTGCATAGACATACTTAACATTAAATAGACCTACCCAACAGAACCTATACTACCTATTCACTACCATCTACCCCTCTATCAAATAAAAGTTGGGGTCTAACTGCCATCCTATGCATACAGCAAGGTATAAGGATTTACAACAACTAAACAGTCCCTAATAGAAACAAAAAGTGGGACTATATCGAACATGAATACAAATCAACGCCTGCTCTCTCTGCTGGAGGGCAGCTCCATCCACTCAGCGTCGAATTGCATAAAGGCAATGTCTAAAGCTTGCTCCAAAGTATATATCATCACATCTTTAGCTTCCACCTCAACTCTCAACTGTCCTAGCTGTAGCTCTCTCTGCTCCAACCTCCCTCACAACTCGGCTAACTCAGTCTGTGCCTGGTAAGTAGCGTCCTTGTACTGCTACTCTGAAATCTGGAGGGTGTGGTTCTGCGCCTCCACTCGCTCAGCCCTAACCTTTAGCTCGTCGTTTTTGGCCAACAAATCTCCTATCATCACATGCTCCATGGATTCCTCACTAGAGTTCCTCAACTCTTGGTTCACTGAATAATTATCTTGACTCTCGTCAGTCATCCTATGACCACAATAGACAATCAAAACAACATTAGTACCACAATAAAATATATTCATTGATAAAATAAAAAGATATTTTATTCAGTACAACTAAAACTTGATGGATCTCCTCAACCCATCACCTAGCTAACATACTCTATAAAAATTTTCAACTAAGGTTATAACCTAGGTTTCACATTCCTAATGTTTATAACCTACAGCTTTGATACCAACTTATAAAGCCCCCAAATCCAGGTACTTGAAACCCGAACTCGGTGCTTTACGATACCATTTCTATGAGCGGAATACTACTACTAATAATAATAATAATATAGATACCAACTTAATTTACATATTTATCAAAGTCTAAATCCCAAGTACGTAACCTTTAATACATTCCTCAAAATACGTAATAGGTAATATATATCATATGTGACGCCCCCAAATCCGGGTTCCCTAACCTCGGGTTTGGTGCTCACGATCCATCATATATAGCACATCTAACTACTCATTCATTAACAAAAAACATCATTCATAGTATTCCTTAATACAACTTATAACAATATCCCAGGTTAACTAACCTTGACATAACTTACATACCCTTATATAATCAAAAGGTTTACATAATTAATTACATAATAAAACATAACCATTAAAAGTTGTATTAGCTACTCTTGAGCCTTGCCTTTGCCTTTGTCCCTATTAGAACCTTCTGCTACATCGGCATTAACTGAAATATTTTATTTAAGCAAGAGTGAGCAACGAGTTTGCCCAACAAGTTAAAATATACAACAAATGATATATATCCTGAATAGAAGAGTCTAGCTTCTTTAAAACTTCAACAATAATCAAAAGATTTCGAAGTAGCTGAATAATAATTCAATCTCAATAATAAAACTTTCTCCCATTTCATACTGAATAACATATCAAAGATGAAAGAGTAAAATTCTTTCAAAGATTCAATAATATTCAATTGAATAATAAGAATTAACAATACTGCAACAATATTCAATAAAATGGGATATACCCAGATTTCATGCTGAGTGATCACAAAAGGATCATGAACTACTAGAGGAATCATTTAGTTATTAAAACTAAATTTCCACAAGAATATAAATTAGTTATAAAAACTAAACTATACTCTTCTGCAAGTACTTGGAGCGGCTAACTCCTTTGTACCCTATATTATGCATAATACTCAATAATAGCGCATATGTCGATTTATGACATTAAAACTTGTTCATCTCAGTCTTACATCACGAGTCCGTACCACAACAATATGGTTTGGATTACTTTCAAAGAAATACTATGATTTCAATAATTAATAACAATACTAATTTAGCCGAAACCAATGGCATAGATCTTCCAATAACAATTCAGTTCATAATAAATAGAACATTTCATGATTTAACAAATATTAGTCTCGCCAAAAAAATTAGCTGAGACATGATTTATAAACAATTCAAATAATAGAACAAGAATCAATTTCACTACGTGCGAATTACAATAATCATTATAGATATGAATAACTATCAATAATTATTCACTACCATGCTTGAAAAATAGTAACTCAAGTTGAGTTAGGAAACTTGTCTGATTCGTTGACTACTGCTACACAATTTAAGTTAACTTCTTTTGTAAGACCTATCATTGATAAAATCGATCTCTTAATTAGCATCACATATCTTACTCATAGTAATTTAACATGAAATCACATAACCAATCATTAGTGAGTACACTATACTATCTTAGACTTAACATTTACCCGTTCATTTATAAGTTCGTAATATAACTTGACAAACTATTTATGAACTCAGTAGACTTAATATATCATTTCAGTTTCTATTTCAGCAAGCTAAAATAAAACTGACTTCACTTCCTGACATTTCAGTTTTCCTTTTCAGCAACCTGAAATGTTCATTTCGGGAAGCTAAAATACACTATTCACGAAAATATGAAATCACCCTATTTTTTTCTAATCTTTTGTCCAATCATATATACATATATTCCATACACAAAAAGTATTTTTATGGAAATTTTCAACTCCCTCAAGTATTTTTCAAAAATTAATTTCTAGTTAATTCCTTAAGAAATTAGCTATCTCATACTTAACTCCAAAAATTCCCAACTCTTGGCCGGATCTTACACATGTTAACGTGAGCTTACAGTTTAAATTTCAAGGCCATCGGAGTTATACAACTCCGGTTATAGCAATTTTTGTTGGGAAAACGCAAAAATTGAAATAGTCATAACTTGCTCAATTTAAGTCGGAATGAGCTCATTTTTTGACACAACCTACTTTATCCCATATATTTTCATCCCCCAAAAGGCCGGATTTTATCTCATTAAATAAGTGGCCG
Source organism: Panax notoginseng (assembly GCA_016801055.1). Classification (NCBI taxonomy): domain Eukaryota; kingdom Viridiplantae; phylum Streptophyta; class Magnoliopsida; order Apiales; family Araliaceae; genus Panax; species Panax notoginseng. The sequence goes on from CM029015.1 coordinate 171,823,891, forward strand.
AAACAGCCCTTCCAATTTCTTGGCAGCAGCTTTTTAAGCATTTCTAGATTTTTCATCCTTTACTAAAATCATCCCACACGAAAATGTGTAAATCCTTTTTTAAGTGATTCCACTTGGAGATGTTAGAAAACTCATATATCTAACTCTAAAAATTGACCACACTCAAAAATTCAAAGTAGAATGAGAGATATGGTCATTTCCATATCATACTTGGTTTTGTCAAAAATCTATTTTTCAACTCTTTACGTTTTGTATGAAAACTTTCATGCTCTCTCATAAAACCAAACACCGTGAATAATTTACAAGATGCTTACAGTTGAAAATGTCCATCACGAGAACCGAATCTAGATTCAGTGAACTGAATTTGTGATCACATGATTCTTAGGCTCACATGATGCTGCAATTGATATGAACGCAGTAAGTAGTTATATATATAAAAGCTATAAATATATAAACAAACATGATCAACCACCACGAAGCACCTCCATGGGGGACCAGAAATGTGAATAAAGCTGTAAAAATGATCAACCGCCACGGAGGAAACTCCAGGCGGGACGAAATGTAAAGAAAGTAGTAAAAACTATCGACTGACACGAAGTGAACTCCAGGTAGGACGAAATGTAAATATATATATACAAGCATGTAAACGCACCGGATATAAAATTCAGGCTCATCGAACAAAGTCCGACAACAGTTTATATATATATATATATATATATATATATATATATATATATATATATATATATATAACTGTGCGTCGAACTATGTTCGATGAGCCTGGATTTTGCATCCGGGCTCATCGAACATAGTTCGACGCACAGTTCATATATATATATATATATATATATATATATATATATATATATATATATATATATATATATATATATTATATACGCAATTAAACGCTCCAGACGTGAGTCTAGGCTCATCGAACAGAGTTCGACACACAATTCATATATATAAGTGTATATATATATATATATAGTATATACAAAATAAATAAAAGCCACGGACCGAAGTCCGGGCAAACACACGCAACACGACTCTCAACGTGAAGAATAGTGTGTGCAAAGATGAAGAGAAAGGCTTGAAAGTGTGTAAGAAGGCATACATTGGGCTGCCAAAGAAGACTTCTATAGCTTCAAGTGGATGAACACTCGGCACCCGCCGGTAAAAAGTAGCTATATATGAGCTTATAAGTGTTTAAAATGAGAAAGCACTCAGTTTAGGGTGTGTACATAGCAAATTGGACAGGGCTTCCTCGCCTTTTTCTCTTGCAAAATGTCTACCCCAAGCTCTCTATTTATAGAGGGAGGAGCCGCAGGTGTACCTGCGGCTGCCCGGGGTGCCTCGGGATCCGCGGGTCCTGCCGTCTCGAAATACGTGCATGCATTCAATTCGGGCATCCGACTGAGATATGTAAGACCTATTTCGTACCACTGTTGTCGAGAGTTACGCAATGACATGGGATTAGAGGTTGAACGAAGTCAGGAAGATGGGACGATTGTGACGCCCCCAAAATAGGTATACATCACCTATCTTGAGTCGCCAAATACATGGTACAGAATATAAATACAAACTTAATTATACAACCGTCGTGTAATATACGACAATACATAAACTGAGAGTTTTAATAGGAATATTGTCATCTAGACAATATCCACACTCAAAGGAGTCCTCATTACATTTATTGTCACACTACTTAACAGAATAGTGAGGACTACTAATGCTATCATCTGGACCGTCACTCCTTTCCTCGACTCATCCCAGCTATATTCTCATTTCCTGAAGAGAACAGTGAAAGAAAGGGTGAGCTCAACTAGCCCAGTAAGAAATATTATGACTAAGATAATGCAGAATAAATTATCAATAGTCTTCAATAATGTTAAACTGATAAAATACAATAGACATCAAGTTTAACTACAACGGAATAAGCAATCCATTAGAAGGGTCAAGTAGAGCATGATATCTACTATCTTATATGATTTAAAATATTTTCATCAATTTTTATCGCTGAGACTCATCTTAATAAATAAACCACATCATCTAATCATCCCTATATTACGGGCCAAGGATATTCATTAAATCATCAATGATCATGACTATACTGAATAATCCCTGGTCATAATCATACCAAAAACTGTCCATCAATGCATTACAGGCCACTGAGGACTTTTACCACATCATTTATAACATTACAGGTCATGATTATACCGAATGATCCTTGGTCATAATCATACTAAGTCCATCTATGCACGTAAGCCAAAGATGACTTTCATCACAATATGAGCATGAGGATGATGACAATGACATAATAATTCAATAAAACAAGTTCAAGAATAAATTTTAAAGATTTATAAGTTAATTTATCCTGAACTCAATAACGTCCAAATTGTCAACATGATACTGCTTTATGGAGTAAAATTTAAGAATTCTCAAAACAATATTTTCACAAAAAGATACTGGATGAAGCGCAAATATCCAGGATATTCCACTAATTTCAAAGAATATAGAAGCCAAAACTTTAACCAACTGAGTATAATAGAATGTATGACACTGTAAATAGATTTTCACCCGTCATGCGGTAATCCACGTATACAGATCATTTCCATAATTTAATAAAGAATGAATACAAAGGATCATTCACCATGCATGTGGTAATCCACATAGAAAGGTTATTCCAACAGAATAATAAAGAATAGAATAACAGAAGGATTCACCATGTGTGTGATAGACTGCACAGACAGGTTATTCACAATAGAATAATAAATAATGGAACCAGGTAATGCGTAACGCACAGACAGGATATTCCGACAGAATAATAAATAATGGAACTAGGTCCAGCGTAAACGCACAGACAGGATATTCTGAAAGAATAATAAATAACGGAATAATAGAAGAATTTCACCATGTATGCGGTACTTCGCATAAACAGGTTATTCTAACAGAATAATAAGGAATAGAATAACAGAAGAATTTCACCATATATGCGGTACTTCGCATATACAGGTTATTCCAACATAATAATGAAGAATGGAATAACAACTCTTACGAGTATTGAAAGAAAGTAATTCTCTTCATGAATACGAAAGAATAATACCCCTTACCTTAGAAGAAACTGGATATTGAAAAAGTGGAGTAGCAGAATACTTTTCTTCTTTCTCTCTATAGTTTCTCTCTCTAGAGTTTCAGTGAATTCGTAAGAAATAATGAAGGAATGAGCTTCTATTTATAGAAGAACTAAAAGTGGCTCTTGGTCTTAACGAAGGGTCAAAATGACTCTTGGTAATATTGAAGAGACAACTACTATTTACGAAGGGGCAATTAAATCTTGAAACACCAAAGGGACAAATAACTCTTGCAAAACTGAATGGACAAATAACTCCTGAAAAACTGAAGGGACAAATAACTCTTAGAATGTGTGATATATGAATAAATGAGAAAGAGTATTTTTGTTGCAAAAAATATTTAACACATGTTTTGTGTGTTAGTGGACCTTATTTTTGACTGAAGTTTGACTATAGCCTGCAAAATCGTCCGTATGTAGATTTCGGTCAATTTATGTTTAGAATTTAGAAAAGCTTAAAGCTACAAAGTTGTAGATAATTGAATTTCCTATGGAATGGACTTAACATTTGAATTTTTCTAATAAAATGGCTATTTATTAGAAATTATTGAAGTTCCAGAATATTGGGCCTGAATTGATTTTGTTACAAAAAATGTTTAAAACATGTTTTTCATGTTGGAGTGCCCCACTCGCATGTTTAAAATTTTGAAATTTGATTTCAAAGAGTGCGTATGATATTCTTATAAATAATAATATTTTATTAAATTTTCTGCTTTGGTGTTCTAAGTATTTTCCTATAAATAGAATGCTTAGGTTAGAATTGAAAATCACACCAGAAACTGAAGTTTTCTCTCTCTATATTATCGAGCGTATTTTTGTGAATATTTAGATATCTTGAGTGTTGCTATACAGTGCAAGTTCCCCTCAGCGTTATATCCGATATTTCAGTCTGAAGTACTGCTCTTTTGAGGTAAGGAATAGTAAGGAATTGTAAGGGTTATTATGTTTTTCAGTTTCGTAATTTTTTTGGACCTTCAAAAATTCTAAAAAAATTTGAAATGATAATTTGATGAGTTTTCTAGATTGTGTCCAAAAATGGTGATTTTTGGATGTATAGATTAGGAGTTATGAATTTTATGGAAAAAGACTATTTTAAAAGTAAATCCTTATAACTCCTTGTGGTTAACTCTAAAATTGGTAAAATTTATATTGGGAGTACATGTATATAACAGCAGTATACTCTGTAAATTTCAGAATTTTTGAACAAAAATACAGTTTATGATAAATGTCTAAATATTCGGCAGTTTTGGCCATATGAAAAATAGTAAATGAATTTTAAAAATTCCGAGAAAAATATATGTTCAATATGGGATTATATTCTACTAAATCCCAGAAAAAAAAAATTTCTGGGACTGATTTGGTATTTTTTATGAAAATTGACTAGTTATGAGTAAATGAATTAAATATGTTATGTGAAGTAAGAAAAGTGGAAAATAGGATTTTATAGCTTGAGAATCCTATATAAGGTATATACAGATTCTTTATGAGGGTTTTGGTTATTGGTGATGAAATCTTATGAGTTTGGCATTTTAAGATGATTAAATGCATTAGTTAGTAAAGTGTAAACAATTAAAATAAATTGTTTATAAGTTTAAGAAATGATTAAAATATTATTGTAATATTAATAATACTAGATTAAGAGATTATTAAGTGATTTATAACATTTGGGTTAAGGTGTTATGAAATCATTGATTTAAAATATTATTTAATGATTAAAAATATTAATGAATTTAATGTTATTATGAATAATGTTATTATCTTCGTTAAATATTCATTGAAATATTATTTTATGTTCGAATCATTTTTGATATAATATTATTCCTGAATTTTACTCCATAAAGCAGTATCATATTGACAATTTGGATATTATTGAAATCTGGATAAATTAAATTGTTAAAGTCTTTCAAATTTATCCTTTATCTCATGAGATTGATTCTTTATATCCTTGTCATGATCCTCATGCTTATATTGTGATGAAAGATATCTTTAGCATGTAGTGTAAAGATGACCTGTTGTTGATTATATTTGGCCTATAGTGCAACGATGATATGTTGTTGAATATCTATAAAACCCCCAAATTCAGGTACTTAAAGCCCGAACTCGATGCTTTACGATACTATTTCTATGAGCGAAATAATACTAATAATAATAACAATAATATAGATACCAACTTAATTTACATATTTCTCAAAGTCTAAATCTCAAGTACGCAACCTTTAATACATTCCTCACAATACGTGATAGGTAATATATATCATACTTGTCTTAATAAAGATAACTATTACATAAAATGGCATTGAATTCATTCAGCAACCTTTCCTTTCCCTTTATTCTTAGCCGAGCCTTCTACTTGTTCACACTTAGCTGAAAATATTTAAATTAAGCAAGGATGAACATTTGATTGCCCAGCAAGTAATAGCAATTATATATATATATATATATATATATATATATATATATATATATATATATAAGCTGAAAGAATTTAAATGTTTTCTTTATACTATCCTTCTACAACAAATCAATAGTTGTTAAGTAATCTGAACCGATAATATTAACATAACAACCCTCTTTTATATTTTAAAACTACGCACTGACTATATATAGGGTTAAGGGGACATACTATGAACATTATTTTTATTTTCGAATAGGTTTAGCAGAACTTCATCCGCAAACCGTTATAACTTACGGGCACGAGGGTGTACATCCCATGGACCCTGTATTGATCAATACTGCATGCAAGAACGATAGGATCATTCACTCTGTCTGCCTTGGGTGCATAAAAGTGGGGACACTCGTATAACCATTTATAGAAATTATCGAACAGAATATATATCTGAATTACCATATACTAACATGTTGATAATCAATGAGCGAATATAATATAGGGTTAATAATATGTACAGTAATAATATAATTCTGAAACATTGTTACTCATGTTCATTGCATAAAGAAAATGCAAAGGTAGGATACTTACCTGATGCGCTGCTTAAAATACGCAACTTAGTTTTATCTTTTATATCACGACCTATCATTAATCAGATCATTCATTCTATTAGAACAATATACTATAACATATAGTACTGCATTTCGCAGTCAGCACATAACCTAATCATATTATCACACATGTTCAACAGTTATTGCATCACAAACAAAATTAATACAGTCAAAATATCTACGTCCAGATAAATTTTTGAAATATGTCGGTGTACCGACAGCTTTATCGGGTAATTATCAAGTCTAAGACCCTATTCCGAAGCTCAATAACTATAAGTATCAGTTATATCATTTTAAATGACTTAATAAACATTTAATATAATTTATCAACAATTTCAAACAACAGAATCATTATCAAATGATTTAAGTATTAAATAATTCTATTATCATTTAGTTATTATTTAACTATTAATGAAACCATTGCCAAAATATTAAAGTTATATATAATAACTCAAAATATTTTTAAAATATTTATATTACCCTTAAATGATTTTTAAAACGTTTAAGATCATTTTTAAATAATTACCATTAATATTAAGATATTAATGTACTATTTCTTAAAATATTAAAAGTCATTAAGTATAACTTAAAATATTTTTAATTCACTTAATATTATTAATCTTGATAATATTTAATTCACCTCTTAGTATTATTAATTCACTAATAACACTTTTATTCACTTACTAATATTATTAACATCTTAATAATATTTTAATACATTACTAATATTATTAATCCTCTTAATAATATTTTAATCATGCATTAATATTATTACCTTAATAATATCTTACTTATGCTTTAATATCATTAATCAATTAATAATATTTTTAGTCATTTACCAATCGTATTAATATTTTATTTATTTACTAATATTATTGATCATTTAATAATATTTTATTCCTTTACTAATGTTATTACATTAATAACATTTTATTTAATCTTGTAAATTATTATTTACTTAATAATATTTTAATCATCTAATAATACTTTAATTTAATATTATTAATCTTTTAATAATATTTTAATCTAAGATTAATATTCTAATATAATATTATTAATCATTTAATAATACTTTAATCATTTATTAATATTTTAAATCAAATATGATTAACCATTTAATAATATTTTAATAAAGTTTTAATCTTAATATTTTTATTTAGTTAACAATATCATATTCTAATATTATTAATATCCTAATAACATTTTAATAATTTATTAGATCAATAAACAATTTATTTTAATTGTTCACCCTTTATAAAATCATTTATTTAATATCCATAAAAGGTCATAAATAATATTTCTTATTATAAATTGCCAAAATGCCCTAAAATAGTCATAATATTATATATTAGGAGTATTCTATCATTAAAATCATATTTTTCTTATTTAAGACATCATTTAACTATTTATTTTTTTTATTCATAACTTAATCATTTTTAGGAAAATAGCAAACTGATTCCAAAAATTCTCATTTTCTGGATTTGGACAGTATATGACCCAACCATGATCTCCAAATTTTCTGGAAGTTTAGAAAATGATTTACTAATTTTAAAGTGCCTGAAACACCCGAATCTTGCTTTATTTTTCATAAATCGAGTTTTACTCGGAAAACTCTGAAATTTTTTGGGTATACTCTCCTAACATATATGAACCTACTGTAAAAATTTCGGAATTTTCCAGTGTATACACAGTGAGAAATTCGAGTTTTAATATTTAGGAGTCCTTTACGGAAATAGCCATTACTCACAACTTATAAATCGAAACGCGTCCGTTCTTTTTCTTACACGTAGATAACTTCTTAAGGTACCTCTGTGATTTTTCCCAGATTTTTAAAAGGCTTGCAACTGCCTGAGACAGCCTCAAACAAAACGGGGACAGTAGCTTTTTAGGGTTTTGAAACTTTAACTTTCCAAGTGGACTGTTTTGGGGAAAACAAACCTCATGGCTTCAATACTTGCTAGATTTGTGTTCTACCACTTGGGTTTACTAGATAACTCATGTGTCTAGCACCCCCCTTTGACGAATCACAAATCCAAGTTGTAAAACTTGAGTTACACAAGATTTAGTGGAAGAAAAATAAGAGTTTCACCCCTTGGAGAACATATGCTCATTTCCTTCCTCTAAGCCTTTGATCTTACACTCAAAATACTTAGTTCCACACATGATAATATGTAGAACTAGGGTATCTTGAGTATTAATCCATATCTCCAACAAATCATGCTATAACACAAAATAAAAGAAGAATAAAAAAAAGAATGGATGAGAACCTCACCTAGTTTTATTTGATATCCTTCTTGATCTTCCAAAGTAATGTATAATCTTAGGGTGCATTAAGCAACTAGCAGACCTCTCTCTCTCTCACACAAAACCAAAACTCTCTCTCTCTCTCTCTCTCTCTCTCTCTCTCTTTTGTATGTTGCTAGCTTGGGAGAAAAAGAAGAAGGAGAATAAGAGAAATGAAAATGATCTAGCAAATGAATGGGTGATTAACTATTATCCCCCGTACTTTTATTGTCCCATGGATAAAAGACTACACCTTATCTCTTCAATTAGTCTAATCATGTGATTAAGGGTGCTTAATAAATTTGCAACTAATGAGAGATTGACACACATGTACATGTGTGTAAGACTTCTACTTATGGACATTGATTAGAAAAATTTGTTACCTTAAAAGGCTTAATGGGGCCAGCTATATAAATGCCCACTAATTCCTTCATTTAGCCTTTATTTTAATGCATAAATTAGATAAATCAAAGGTCTAAAATACCCTTAATCAAGTGGACTAAGTTTGGGCTTGTATTTTATTTCTTTTGGGCTTCTCCTTTCATTGTTTTGGTTCATGTAATGAACATAGTCTAACAATTTTAATACATGCTACCCAAATTGTTTATTTAGGGTTTCCATTCCCAATCTTATGAAATTTAATTACTTATACATTTGACTTTAGCTCATAACCTAATTAGGTTTACTAGAAATAGGTTTAAAATTATTAATCACTTGAAATAACAAGATTATCCACATAAGTTAGTATACATATTAAATACTAACCTTTCCTTATTACCATAACCCTTAGGTTATTTAATTGTCTCACCTAATGTATAATTAGGTTACAAAGCTTTCATTTAGGGTTTAAAATAAAATAAAATTAGTTCCTAAAATTTATAACTAGGGTTTCACACAGTAATACAATGGTTTGACATAATACACCATAACTGACCAATCATTGTCAGTCCACATACATACAGTATATAATTATAGCACTAAAAATCAAAATATAAATAATATTATATTATTATTCTCATTCCTTGATCAAAATCCAAAATTACGGTTTAGATTCCATATCTGATTTATCTGTCATACTTAACATTATTAATTAAGCTAAAATAATTAACTTAATAATCTGACCTAAAATTCATATAATAAAATAATTATTATAATAATAGTTTATAAAAATCAAAAAATTTTAAAATAAAATTATTTAAAATCATTCATGTAATAAATATATCACATAAATACATACACACATTATCTTGGCACATATTCGCCATATTTAAAAAATAAATAAATAAATCTATACGCAAAATTTCTAATTTATTTGTATAGAAAATATCGGGTTGTTACATTCACCCCCCCTTATAAAGATTCCGTCCCCGGAATCACTGTTTTAAAACCAACACATACTGAACTGGAGTTGCATCCTTCGTTGCCATCGTATCTTGAACTGTCATACTGAAGACTCCTGTGGTTGGTTCTATTATTTCGTTTGTTGAAGTTGGTCCCGTTGTTGCCAATATCCTGTCGCTTTTTCCCTTATTCACATTTCTTGCCTCCCTTATCCTTTTTGGACAGTCTTTCACCTTATGCTCCATTGATTCACAAATAAAACATCCACTATACATTCTCGGATTGGGGCAATTGGGAGAGATATGTCCCTTCTACCCACACTTATAACACGCAAACTTACCTTCTATATCTTAGGGTATTTACATAACGCGAAATTTTCTACTCGAATAATCATGTATTCAAAATATTAGATTTCAAAAACTTTGGTTTACTGTATTAACCAGTGCTCAGATGATTGATTACTATCTTTATACCAACTTATTTCATTAATCCATCATAGATTCATATTTATAACACTTGACATTCTATAACACATACTGCTTTAAACATCCACTATCCCTTTGTGACTATAAAAGTCGGGATTTACAACCTTGACCAACACAAAAGTTGAGAATATTTCATTGCATAGACATACTTAACATTAAATAGACCTACCCAACAGAACCTATACTACCTATTCACTACCATCTACCCCTCTATCAAATAAAAGTTGGGGTCTAACTGCCATCCTATGCATACAGCAAGGCATAAGGATTTACAACAACTAAACAGTCCCTAATAGAAACAAAAAGTGGGACTATATCGAACATGAATACAAATCAACGCCTGCTCTCTCTGCTGGAGGGCAGCTCCATCCACTCAGCGTCGAATTGCATAAAGGCGATGTCTAAAGCTTGCTCCAAAGTATATATCATCACATCTTTAGCTTACACCTCAACTCTCAACTATCCTAGCTGTAGCTCTCTCTGCTCCAACCTCCCTCGCAACTCGACTAACTCAGTCTGTGCCTGGTAAGCAGCGTCCTTGTACTGCTACTCTAAAATCTGGAGGGTGTGGTTCTGCGCCTCCACTCGCTCAGCCCTAACCTTTAGCTCGTCGTTTTTGGCCAACAAATCTCCTATCATCACATGCTCCATGGATTCCTCACTAGAGTCCCTCGACTCCTGGTTCACTAAATAACTGTCTTGACTCTCGTCAGTCATCCTATGACCACAATAGACAATCAAAACAACATTAGTACCACAATAAAATATATTCATTGATAAAATGAAAGGATATTTTATTCAGTACAACTAAAACTTGATGGATCTCCTCAACCCATCACCTAGCTAACATACTCTATAAAAATTTTCTACTAAGGTTATAACCTAGGTTTCGCATTCCTAATGTTTATAACCTACAGCTTTGATACCAACTTATAAAGCCCCCAAATCCAGGTACTTGAAACCCGAACTCGGTGCTTTACGATACCATTTCTATGAGCGGAATAATACTAATAATAATAATAATAATATAGATACCAACTTAATTTACATATTTATCAAAGTCTAAATCCCAAGTACGCAACCTTTAATACATTCCTCACAAAACGTAATAGGTAATATATATCATATGTGACGCCCCCAAATCCGGGTTCCCTAACCTCGGGTTTGGTGCTCACGATCCATCATATATAGCACATCTAACTACTCATTCATTAACAAAAAACATCATTCATAGTATTCCTTAATACAACTTATAACAATATCCCAGGTTAACTAACCTTGACATAACTTACATACCCTTATATAATCAAAAGGTTTACATAATTAATTACATAATAAAACATAACCATTAAAAGTTGACATTAACTACTCTTGAGCCTTGCCTTTGCCTTTGTCCCTATTAGGACCTTCTGCTACATCGGCATTAACTGAAATATTTTATTTAAGCAAGAGTGAGTAACGAGTTTGCCCAACAAGTTAAAATATACAACAAATGATATATATATCATGAATAGAAGAGTCTAGCTTCTTTAGAACTTCAACAATAATCAAAAGATTTCGAAGTAGCTGAATAATAATTCAATCTCAATAATAAAACTTTCTCCCATTTCATACTGAATAACATATCAAAGATGAAAGAGTAAAATTCTTTCAAAGATTCAATAATATTCAATTGAATAATAAGAATTAACAATACTGTAACAATATTCAATAAAGTGGGATATACCCAGATTTCATGTTGAGTGATCACAAAAGGATCATGAACTACTAGAGGAATCATTTAGTTATTAAAACTAAATTTCCACAAGAATATAAATTAGTTATAAAAACTAAACTATACTCTTCTGCAAGTACTTGGAGCGGCCAACTCCTTTGTACCCTATATTATGCATAATACTCAATAATAGCGCACATGTCGATTTATGACATTAAAACTTGTTCATCTCAGTCTTACATCACGAGTCCGTATCACAACAATATGATTTGGATTACTTTCAAAGAAATACTATGATTTCAATAATTAATAACAATACTAATCTAGCCGAAACCAATGGCATAGATCTTCCAATAACAATTCAGTTCATAATAAATAGAACATTTCATGATTTAACAAATATTAGTCTCGCCAAAACAATTAGCTGAGACATGATTTATAAACAATTCAAATAATAGAACAAGAATCAATTGCACTACGTGCGAATTACAATAATCATTATAGATATGAATAACTATCAATAATTATTCACTACCATGCTTGAAAAATAGTAACTCAAGTTGAGTTAGGAAACTTGCCTGATTCGTTGACTGCTGCTACGCAATTTAAGTTAACTTCTTTTGTAAGACCTATCATTGATAAAATCGATCTCTTAATTAGCATCACATATCTTACTCATAGCAATTTAACATGAAATCACATAACCAATCATTTATCCGTTCATTTATAAGTTCGTAATATAACTTGATAAACTATTTATGAACTCAGTAGACTTAATATATCATTTCAGTTTCTATTTCAGCAAGCTAAAACAAAACTGACTTCACTTCCTGACATTTCAGTTTCCCTTTTCAGCAACCTGAAATGTTCATTTCGGGAAGCTAAAATACACTATTCACGAAAATATGAAATCAGCTTATTTTTTTCTAATCTTTTTTCCAATCATATATACATATATTCCATACACAAAAAGTATTTTTCTGGAATTTTTCAACTCCCTCAAGTATTTTTCAAAAATCAATTTCTAGTTAATTCCTTAAGAAATTAGCTACCTCATACTTAACTCCAAAAATTCCCAACTCTTGGCGGGATCTTACACATGTTAACGTGAGCTTACAGTTTAAATTTCAAGGCCATCGGAGTTATATAACTCCGGTTATAACAATTTTTGTTGGGAAAACGCAAAAATTGAAATAGTCATAACTTGCTCAATTTAAGTCGGAATGAGCTCATTTTTTGACACAACCTACTTTATCGCATATATCTTCATCCCCCAAAAGGCCGGATTTTATCTCATTAAATAAGTGGCCGAAACAACCCTTCCAATTTCTTGGCAGCAGCTTTTTAAGCATTTCTAGATTTTTCATCCTTTACTAAAATCATTCCACACGAAAATGTGTAAATCCTTTTTTAAGTGATTCCACTTGGAGATGTTAGAAAACTCATATATCTAACTCTAGAAATTGACCACACTCAAAAATTCAAAGTAGAATGAGAGATATGGTCATTTCCATATCATACTTGGTTTTCTCAAAAATCTATTTTTCAACTCTTTACGTTTTGTATGAAAACTTTCATGCTCTCTCATAAAACCAAACACCGTGAATAATTTACAAGCTGCTTACAGCTGAAAATGTCCATCACGAGAACCGAATCTAGATTCAGTGAACTGAATTTGTGATCACATGATTCTTAGGCTCACATGATGCTGCAATTGATATGAACGCAGTAAGTAGTTATATATATAAAAGCTATAAATATATATATACAAACATGATCAACCACCACGAAGCACCTCCATGGGCGACCAAAAATGTGAATAAAGTTGTAAAAATGATCAACCGCCACGGAGGAAACTCCAGGCGGGACGAAATGTAAAGAAAGCAGTAAAAACGATCGACTGACATGAAGTGAACTCCAGGCAGGACGAAATGTAAATATATATATACAAGCATGTAAACGCACCGGATATAAAATTCAGGCTCATCGAACAAAGTCCGACAATAGTTTATATATATATATATATATATATATATATATATATAAGCAGTAAACGCACCGGATGTAAAATTCAGGCTCATCGAACATAGTTCGGCCATGATGGCCTTCTTGGGCCCCTTTTTATTATCTTTTAAGCTCCATTTAGCTTACTTAATGGTCCAAAAGGTTCCCTCCCAATTGGGCTAAGTGTTGGGCCAATCAATTAATTACTAAGGCTATAAATTCTAATTCTTTGGGCTTGCAATTCAACATAGTTTATACTTATTAATTTTTTATCCATTCCCCATTATTTAATTAGGATTCCCTTACACACATTAGTAAGTTAATTTCTTACTCATATATCTTTAATTTCATAAACCAATTAGACTTGTTATTCTTAGATTATAAAATTAATTAATGGAGGCGTATAAAATAAATCTCTAAGGATTAGTATATGCTTTTATATATTATCATTCTCTTAAATCATAACCCATTAGGTTATTTAATTATCATACCTAACATATGTATTAGGTTATATAACTTTATTCTTCATCTCTTTACAAAATAAATGTACACACATTATAAAATACATATTTACGCAATCACGTACTTAATTCACATATGTCCTAACATATTTCTCCTAGTTTATTAACTTATTATCACAAATTGAATTAATAAGTTATAAACACATAGATACTCATATCAATAATCAATTACTTAAGGATTGTAAATCCTTTTAATTTAGTAATCAAGGCTAACATTCAAGCTATGTTAATTTCTTACATAACTTTCATTACTCTTCCTTGAAAATGATTAAGTATACTTCTTAGTTAAAAAAATTAACTATCTAGCTTAATTATCATATATACTTATATGATTCAAATACTTTCTCTTTTAAGAAAAAAAAAATTATTCGAAAATTTTGAATTATATGAAATTCTGGGTTCTCACATCATACTTGTCTTAATAAAGATACATATTACATAAAATGACATTGAATTCAATCTGCAAACTTTCCTTTCCCTTTATTCTTAGTCGAGCCTTCTACCTGTTCACACTTAGCTGAAAACATTTAAATTAAGCAAGGATGAGCATTTGAGTGCCCAGCAAGTAAAAACAATTATATATATATATATATATATATATATATATATATATATATAGCCGAAAGAATTTAAATATTTTCTTTATACTATCTTTCTACAATAAATCAATAGTTGTGAAGTAATCTGAACCGATAATATTAACATAACAACCCTCTTTCAAATTTTAAAACTACGCACTGACTATATATAGGGTTAAGGGGACATACTATGAATATTATTTTCATTTTCGAATAGGTTTAGCAGAACTTCATCCGCAAACCGTCATAACTTACGGGCACGAGGGTGTACATCCAATCCCGATGCCGCATCAATACTTGCTCTGATATTTCCATGTAGCCCGTTATAGAAGGTGTTCATTTGTAGCCATTTGGGCAAACCATGATGTGGGCACTTCCTGAGTAATTCTTTGTATCTCTCCCATGACTCATATAGTGACTCTCCACTCTGTTGCTCAAACAATGTGATGTCACTTCTCATTTTTGCAGTCTTTGCCGGTGGGAAAAATTTGGCAAGAAATTTTTGAACCAAATCCTCCCACGTAGTGATCGAACCCGGCGGTAAAGAGTGTAACCAACTTTCGCCTTGTCCCGTAAGGTAAATGGGAACAAGCGAAGTCTTACTGCCTCGTCCAACACCCCGTTGTACTTGAACATGTCGCACATTTTCGGAAAACTGAGCAAGTGCTCATTTGGATCGTCGTGTCCCACTCCCCCAAACTGACATGAATTCTGCATCATCTGAATAGTCCCAGGCTTTATTTCAAAAGTATTCGCAGCAATTGCAGGCCTAGTAATGCTTGACTGCAGATCAGTCACCTTAGGTGTGAAAAAATCCCTCAACGCTTTCTGGTCTTCGGCAGCCATCGTTCCTTCCTTATCAGAATTTTCAAATTCGGTTCTCGTTTCCTCAATCCACTTACTCAACTTTTGAAAGCGTCTGTCAATGTCGTCCTCAAAAGGTAGCAAGTCTGGATGTTTAGACCATGTTTGCATAAACCGATGTCGAAAACCTGAAATAGAGAAAACAAAAAAAATGTTTAAGTAAAAACAGGACTAATTAAACTGATATTGTAAAAATAAATATTAAAATCTCGGCTAAATTGTCCCCGGCAACGGTGCCAAAAACTTGTTGGGTAAAATTAATACGCACAAAACACGCAAGTGTACGTGGTCAACAAGTAATATAGTAATGAATAAAATATCGTTCCCACGAGGACAAAATACCAAGAATCTTAACTTCACAATTATCAATTTTATATTAACCCTAATTTTATTAAACTAATCAATTCAATGGTTTTCAAAGTAACTAATTAAAAGCAACTAAATTAATGAATAATTAAATTATCACAAAAACAATCACCAATAACGAAATTATAAATTTTTCAAACAATTAATGGAGAATTAGACTTATGATTTCACCCTAAACCTCACTCTGATTTTCAAACCTTTATTCCAACTCAACTCAATATTCCAGTTTATTAATCAAGAACACGAACGTAGTAAGAGCCACCTCTCGATGCACTAATACCATATTAACAGAAATCCACAATTAAGATAGAAATCCGTTAAACACCTAATTTAACCAACTCACTATATCTCTATATGAACTGCAATCAAAAAGGTTGAAGCTTAAGCTCTCTATACGATTACATGAGATTTCAAGCGTATCTCAACCTTAACAATAATCACAAATATGCTATCGACATAATTTATGACACATGCTATATTAACTAGGTCTAGATTCGAATCTCCTCTCTCGATTCCTTTCAAATCCACAAAGAACTGTTGATCGGGCAATTCATAAATTCACGCACAAATTAACATAGATAAAAAATATCTTATTGAATTAGAAATCAAAGTTATAGAATCATTTTTACGCTCAAAGATCCATCACAAGTCTAATAAATAAATTAGTTCATAACGAATGAATTAAAAACTGAATAATTTGTTGAAAACATCATCCCAATTACAAACAAATGGAAGAGAATAAGAATTATAGAAAAACCCATTCACGTAGCCTCGATTTGCAACTATCGTGACAATCTCTGAAAATTACTCCTTCAATGCTCGCTCTTCAATTCCTTGAATTCGCGCTGAAAATCTTGCCTTTGTGTTATAGGATTGTTGTTTTTCCAAGTGGTAGCCAGCTCTCCTGACTTCTGGACGAATTTTCCTTTTATTAGAGTCCAAAACGCACCAGCCAAGCCCACAAACCGCGCCCTAGCAGAAGTCAAAACAGAACAGGACAGTTCAGGAAACAGGACCCCCGCCCCGGCGGGGGGTATAGTGTAAAACAGGCCCGCCCCGGCGAGCTAGTGCACTGACTTCAAAAATCCTTAAGTTCCAATTTTTTTCACTTTTGCTCCAAAAAGACCTCCTTTTCATACCAAATGCATCCATGACCACCCTACACATAAAATAATATGAAACAAGTAAAAACGAACACAAAATATGAAAATAAATACTAATTTAAACTTGAAATGAATATCGATTCGTGTATATAAAATCCACTTATCAAAATCCCCCAAACTTAAACCGTGCTAGTCCACGAGCACAAACAAACTACATGCAATGCAATAAAATGCAATAACAATCTAAATGTCTAAAATCAAATAAAATCCAACAACATCGCATAAACTGATTTATCCCATCAGCCTCAGAGAAAACAAGCAACTTTACAATACAAATTATCAAAACCAATCCATGCTTACATATTAATTCTCAATTCTTGAACAATTATCACTGGTATAGCGTGCGTGTGTGATCAACATCTAAGATAACTGATATTGACCCAAATTCAGTATATAAACAACTTCTTAGAAGGAATTATACAGTGCAAACTTAAAAATCTCAAAAAATAGGCACGATTCAACTAAAATTAAACTTAACCAAATTCAAGGGTACATGCAGGATACTTATACTTCCTTTTTCTTGAATTTCTTTTCTTTTCTTTTCTTTTCATACGGGGCTTCTTCTTTTTTCTTATCTCTTTTTTTTCATAGATGGTTAGTGAGTGCGTTTTACGCTCCATCTCACGCTTGTGTTTATGGGGAGTACTTCACCTCAACCCACCACAAGACTCAACATATTACATTCTTCTTCTTTTTTACAATTTTTTTTTCAAAGCTTATATATCCCACATATATTCCCCCAAACTTAGGTTATTTCCTAATTCCAGCCTTCACAGCCTATCCTTGTCATTTCCTGGTTCACGCTAGCAGTATCCTTTAGAAACCCTTTATATACCAATTTGAACTAACCGGTCAACAAAGATGTTATTAGTGCTACCCTTTTTATAACCGTTTCAAACAAATCCAAGAATCGATTCATAACAGTAATTATATCACAGTTCTAATAATCTATACTATATTGGTTACCTTGTTCACAATCTCATCATTGGCCAGAATAACCTGTAGAATGTGACACCATTGGACATATGCAAAAAAATTTTTTTTAACATATGAAAACAATGCAAACTCCTAACTAATATGCAAAATAATATTTATAAAACAGCATGCATGCACCTAAACAAATATAACTCCCCCAAACTTAAATAAGACAATGCCCTCATTGGATAAAAATATAAGGCACGAGGACTTCCCTGAAACTGTTTATTCTGAGGCAGTGGTTGGTGCACATCCTCATCAGAATCACTAGGAGGAAATCGAGGTAATGGACCGGGTTGTTCATATGGAAATTGAGCCGTCGGGTTGAAACTTTGGAGTGTTGTATTCAATGAGGCGAAAGATGCGTTCATGGCATCAAACATGTGGTCTTGGCGCATCGCCAATCGCCGCATTTCCCGATGTGTCACCCTATGCTGTGCAGTCATTTGGTGCTGTAACTCAAGGAACTGAGTACTAGAAAATGCCTCAGGCTACGGATCCTGCTCGATTCCTTGACCACCCATTGTGTCATCCTCGTCCTCCGAAGTATCTTCGGCTTCCGCCTCATCCTCCGAAGCTGATGGAAAAATAAATCCTAGACCTATAGGATGCGATTCGCCGCCAGGCCATACTGAGTACCGCACTATCATCCGAGTATCTAAGAGCTGCAGCTGCATCAGAGTAGGTTCATCATCGGACCAACGCACTCCAGCTTGACGACACAACCCACATATGAGAGATGGGTGTGGTAAGCCGCCAAAAAAGTTGCCCCGGAGACATCGTCGAATAGAAAAACTAATAATTGCCCCGATGTCGATGAGGAAGTCTTGCACGATGGCATACAGGAGAAGTGCCTTTTCCTTGGTCACATCCGAGGTGTGCGTGGACGGTAGCAATTTAGCACAGAGGAAGGCATACCAGATTTTTCCGTACCGACTTAAGTCCTTGCTGTGAAACAATGTGCCTCCCTTTCTACCCTTTATCCATGTAGTACCTGGCTTAGTCATGTTTTGAATAACCTCCTCAAAGTCGGGGTCGAAATCCCGCATATAGGAATACTGGCACTGGTGGGGCACCCTCAGCTGATAATATGTATTGATTTCATCAGCACTGAATGGGACCGTGCGACCCCGCACGAAGGCCTTGAATGGTGCCTTGTCCTCGGCGTTCGCATAGAATTCCTTGACGACATTCACAATGGCGGGCTCGGGCTCCACCGTTAACTATAACCACCCTTGCTGATAAATTTGTTGCATCATCTCCCCATCATTTCCCTCGGGAGCCAGCCCCCGCTCCTGTGTAAGAGCCTTAGTAACCATTTAATCGTACCGGTCGGCAGCGGCGACACTTCTGAATTTTCGGCGGTCATAAATTCGTGTCGGTGGAGCGGAACTTGAACTCGCCCCCCGTTGGCGTTTGGGTGTTGGTTGAGATGCCATTGCGTGTTAGCAGTGAACTCTTGCTAATAACCACTTCCTCTCCCGAAAACTTGTTTCAGTTAATCTGTCAAACACTTGGCGTGCACAGCTCGTTCGGATCCCCCCAAACTTAGATTATTTCTATGGACTGTCAGGAGAGAGAAGATGAAAGCTTGATGTTAATGCTATGTAACTTACCCTTAAGTGTGTGTAGCCCAATTGCTTGAAGAATTTGGGTGTAATGGAATTGGTATATTGGAAATAGGAGTTAGGGTTTATATAGAGTGATATAGGGTAGAGAAGGTGGTGAATGTGATTGACATAGTGTGGAGGATGTGGGGTAGAAGGTGGGTAAACTGATTTAGGTGGTGGTAGTAGGTTAGGATCATGGGTTATGGTGAGGAGAGAAAAAATACTGAAGTAGCAATAGTTGTTAAGTGAGGGGAAAGTGGTTGGGGCGTGCGGTTTTAAAGTACTTGTCTGCCCAGAAATCAGGACCCCCGCCCCAGCGGGGGGTGCTAGGCCAAACAGGCCCGCCCCGGCGGGCTAGTCCCCTGCTAAAATTTTTGGTCCAAAATTTTGGAGATGAAAAATTTTCCAATTTCCCTCCATTGCGTAGGCCTTGTTGCTCTGAGTCGTGTTTGACCTCTCCTGAAACCAAAAACAAGCAATACGTTAAATTAATGATGACTTCGAGTTTTGATAGATTTTTAGTATTTTTTAGAGAATTTTAACAAACTTAATAATTGACAAGTCCTAACTACTACTTCATAACTATATCCTAACAAATTAAATGTGAAATATGAAATATAAAGAAATATTGGGTTGCCTCCCAATTAGCACTTGATTTTAAGTCGTTCAGACTGACTACTCCCTATTTTACTGAGTATCGGCGAGGATGATGTTGTCGGCGTCCCAATTCGACTCGCCACCCCAGTAGTGTTTTATCCGTTGACCATTGACTTTGAACGTTTCTAGCGGATTGCGACTGTAGAGTTCAATGGCGCCATGAGGAAATACTCGTTTTATAGTAAACGGTCCCGACCATCTTGACTTAAGCTTTCCGGGGAACAAACGCAGCCGCGAATTGAACAAGAGGACTGCTTGACCCGGCTCGAATGTTCGTTGCACAATTTTCTGGTCGTGCCATTTTTTAACTTTTTCTTTGTAAAGCTTGGCATTCTCGTAAGCTTGGAGGCGAAATTCGTCGAGCTCATTAAGTTGGAGTAGCCTCTTTTTTCCCACTGCGGCTTGATCGAAATTTAATTTCTGTATTGCCCAATAAGCCTTGTGTTGTAGCTCTACCGGTAAGTGACATGCCTTTCCGTACAAGAGTTGATAAGGTGACATCCCGATTGGTGTTTTGTATGCAGTCCGGTACGCCCATAATGCGTCGTCCAATCGAAGTGACCAATCTTTTCGACTCGGATTTACGACTTTCTCCAAAATTTTCTTAACTTCTCTGTTCGATACCTCGGCTTGCCCATTAGTTTGAGGGTGATACGCTGTAGCCACTTTGTGATTGACCCCATACTTAGCCAAAAGAGCTGTAAACGACTTATTGCAGAAGTGACTTCCTTCATCACTAATTATTGCTCTTGGCGTGCCAAACCTCGTGAAAATATTTTTCTGTAGAAACTTGAGGACCACCTTGGCATCATTAGATGGCAATGTTGCAGCTTCAACCCATTTAGATACGTAATCCACCGCGAGTAGAATATACTGATTTCTCAAAGACGATGGAAATGGTCCCATGAAATCGATGCCCCATACATCAAAGATTTCCACTTCCAGAATTGTTTGTAGGGGCATCTCATTCCGTTTCGATATGTTTCCCACCCTTTGGCATCTATCACATGTTTTCACAAATTGGTGGGCGTCTTTGAACAACGTAGGCCAATAAAACCCAGATTGAAGAACTTTCGCTGCAGTGCGCTCAATTCCGTAATGTCCACCGTACGCCGATGAATGGCATTCTTGTAGTATGGTTTGGATTTCACTGTATGGAATACATCGTCGTATCATCTTATCGGCTCATTGTTTAAACAAATACGGCTCATCCAACATGTACCACTTGACGTCATGAAGAAACTTTTTTTCTGTTGTCGTGTGAGATCTGGGGGAAGAATCTTGCTTACCACATAATTCGCGAAGTCTGCATACCACGAAAATTCTGCATGCACCCCAAATAACCGCTCATCCGGGAATGTCTCATTAATCACGCCTCTATCTTCATTCGTTTTCTCCAGATTTTTCAGTCTTGATAAATGGTCGGCAACTTGATTCTCCGTCCCCTTTCTATCTTTAATTTCTAAATCAAACTCTTGAAGTAGGAGAATCCATCGGATAAGGCGTGGCTTAGCGTCTTTTTTCGCTATTAAGTACCGAATCGCCGAGTGGTCTGTGTAGACTATTGCCATAGTCCCGATCAAATATGCCCGGAATTTGTCGAACGCGTATACTACTGCAAGTAATTCCTTTTCCGTAGTAGTGTAGTTCATTTGAGTTTCAGTTAGTGTTTTGCTTGCATAGTATATGGCGTGAAACACCTTGTCTCGTCTTTGGCCCAAAACAGCCCCAACTGCATAGTCGCTTGCATCACACATGAGTTCGAATGGCATTTTCCAGTCTGGTGCGATTATCACGGGGGCTGTAGTTAACTTCTTCTTCAATAATTCAAACGCGGATTTGCATTCCGCAGTAAAGCTAAAAGTCGCATCCTTCTCTAAAAGACTGCATAGAGGTTTTGCAATCTTAGAGAAGTCCTTTATGAACCTCCGGTAGAATCCAGCATGCCCCAGAAAACTGCGAATACCCTTAACTGAGCTCGGTGGAGGTAGTTTCTCGATCGTGTCCAACTTTGCCTTGTCCACTTCCAATCCTTGAGCCGACACCTTATGTCCCAATATTATGCCCTCTTCAACCATGAAGTGGCATTTTTCCCAATTTAGTATGAGGTTGGTGTCCTTACAACGCTGCAATACCTTGACCAGATTCTTTAAGCAAGTGTCAAAAGTGCTTCCATAGACCGAGAAATCGTCCATGAATACTTCAACACTTTTCTCCACTATGTCCAAAAAAATAGCCATCATACACCGCTGGAAAGTTGTCGGTGCATTACACAGTCCGAATGACATCCTCCTGAATGCAAAGGTGTCGTAGGGGCAAGTGAATGTTGTCTTTTCTTGATCCTCAGGAGCGATAGCAATCTGATTATATCGTGAATATCCATCCAATAAGCAGTAAAACTCATGTCCCGCTAACCTGTCTAACATTTGATCGATAAAAGGTAGGGGGAAATGGTCCTTCCGGGTTGCCTTATTCAATCTCCTATAATCAATGCACACCCTCCAACCTGTTACTGACCTTGTTGGAATTAACTCATTATCCTCATTCTGAATTACTGTCATTCCCCCTTTCTTCGGCACACAATGAATCGGACTTACCCATTGACTGTCGGAAATTGGATATATGACTCTGGCATCCAATAATTTTAGAATTTCCTTCTTGACCACTTCCTTCATGATTGGGTTAAGTCGACGTTGATGCTCTACCGATGGGCTTGCATTACCCTCCATCAGAATCTTGTGCATATAAAATGACGGGCTAATGCCTTTTATATCCGCAATCGTCCATCCAATTGCTGATTTGTGATCCCGAAGCACCCTCAACAACTTTTCTACCTGCAATTCGTTAAGTGCAGCAGAAATAATTACCGATAAAGAATTTAAATCGCCTAAATACGCATACCTGAGATGTTTAGGGAGTGGCTTAAGTTCCAATGTCGGTGGCTCCTCCAATGATGGTTTCAATTTTTCTGCAACTGTATCCTCAGTGTGCAGAGGTTCAACCGGTGCTCTGAATCGGCTAACTCGTGGCAATGAGTCTAGCATCTGTAATAAGTCCACAATTTTCGGGTCGTCTTTTTCCTCATCCCCCAGTAAAGTTGTTTCTAACGGATCATTGCTTAAACTCTTGCTCATATCTTCGCTGGTAATCTGCTCAATTAAGTCCATTCGATTACACTCTTCCTCGTCCGTAGGATATTTCATGGCCTTAAACACATTGAATTTTACTTCTTGATCTTGGACCCTCATTGTAAGTTCTCCTTTTTGCACGTCTATGAGTGTCCCTCCTGTGGCCAAGAAAGGTCTTCCTAGGATGATCGGGATGTTCTTATCTTCCTCGAAATCCAGTATGATAAAGTCCGCAGGAAATATAAACTTATCCACTTTTACCAAAATGTCCTCTACAATGCCTCTCGGATATGTGACTGACCTATCTGCCAACTGTAATGAAATATTCGTAGGCTTTGACGCGGGCAAACCCAATTCTAAATATACTGATAATGGCATCAGATTTATGCTTGCTCCCAAATCACATAGGCATTTGTTGAATGACATCTTCCCGATCATGCACGGGATAGTAAAGCTTCCCGGGTCTTTAAGTTTAGGTGGAAGCTTTTTCTGTAACACTGCACTGCACTCCTCTGTTAGTGCCACTATTTCGAAGTCTTCCCATTTCTTCTTCCTTGACAGAATTCCCTTCATAAACTTCGCGTAACTCAGCATTTGCTCCAGGGCCTCTACAAATGGAATGTTAATCTGGAGTTTCTTGAACACATCTAAAAATTTCGCGAACTGCTTATCGGACTTCTGTTTTTGGACTCTCTGCTGAAATGTCAGTGGAGGATGAACAATCGGCTTACTGTTTAGCTTTGGTTCCTCTGATTTGTTCCCCTCTACTGCATTACTGTCGTCGGCTTTTTCCTCCGGTGTTGCTGAATTTTCCGCACTAATCCCACCGAGGTGTTTTTCGCTTCTCAACATAACTGCCTGACATTGCTCATGATTACCCTTCAGATTTCTTTCGGTGTCGCTAGGTAATGTTCCTTGTGGTCTACTATTCAATGCCAACGCAATTTGCCCTATCTGATTCTCTATATTCTTGATAGCCATAGCTTGATTCTTCAAAGCCAAATCGGTGCTAGTTCTGTACCTTGCCCAGGATTCCTCATCATCGGATTTCCTGTCATGCTGTTGAATCTGTTATGGATGACTATGAAATCTAAGGGGATATGATGGTCGTGGAGCTTGATTTTGCTGATTATTGCTCCACGAGAGGTTTGGGTGGTTCCTATTCCCCTGGTTGTAGGTATTTTGGCATGTATTTTGTGGATTTCTGTTGTAGTTGCCTATGTACTGAACGGAAGCTGGATTTATTACACACTGCTCTGTCAGATGATCCCCCGCACATAATTCGCATACTGCCATAACCTGCTGAACTTGTTGAGTTTGAGCCCCTACTAACGTCTTCACCGTCTCATTCATCTTATCAAACTTCATGGATAGTGCAGAAATGGTTACGTGTATAGATGTTAATCCATCTATTTCTAAGATCCCAGCCGCCTTTTGTGACGCCCCCAAAATAGGTATACAACACCCATTCTGAGTCGTCAAATACATGGTACAGAAAGCAAACTACAACTTCAATAATACAATTGTCGTGCAAAATACGACAACAAATACTGTGAGTTTAAATACAAATATTGTCTTCTGGGACAATATCCACACTCAAATAAATCCTCATTACAATTATTTAAACACTATTTTACAGAAATAGTGAGGACTGCTAAAACATCTTTCTAGAACCATCACTCCATACCCCGACTAGATCCTGCTATGTTCTCACCTCCTGAGAAGAAAAATGGAACAAAAAAGAAAAGGGTGAGCTTAACTAGCCCAGTAAAGAATATTATGACTAAGATAATATACAACAAATTATCATTAGTCTTCAACAGGGAAAAATCTGATAGAATATAATCGATAACAAGTTTTAGATCAACAACTGCAGCGGAAACAGCAAACCATTAGAAGAGTCAAGTAGAGAAAGAATTCTACTATCTTCTAAGATTTAAAAGTCCATCATCAATATTTTATCCCTGTAACATCAATTAATAATCATCTTTATCCAAATATTCATCTTTGCACTACAGGCCAAAGATATTCATTTGTATCACCTGTCAGTCATGTTCATCTCAACACCTGTTCATCTTTGCACTACAGGCCAAAGATATTCATCAGGTAATCATACATCTTTGCACTACAGGCCAAAGATATTCAGTAGTATCATCATTTAGGACTGAGGATGATAAAAAATATTTTAAAGAAAACGAATCCAGTGAGATAAAAGAACAAATATTAGGGATTCGTATTACAATTTTTCCAAGTTCAATAATACTTCATAATACTCAATTGTGAAGCAGAATTCAAAAATAAAGATCAAAACATGGATACAATCAAAGATAGTAACCATAATAGACATCTTGGACAAAAAGGGAAAATTTTAATTTTCGATGAATAGTGCCGTATTCGTGAATAGTAACGTATACGTGAATAGTAACCCCAACACAAAAAGTTCTAAATTTGATAAAAAATCATGTTAATATTTCAGCATAATGATATTGAAGAAAATAATATCATTTAAGAAAAAAATAATATCCCTTACCTCAAAATATCAGTACTTCTGGTCGGAATACCGGTATAAGGCTGAAAGAAACTTGCTCTGATGAATAGAAACTCTC
This sequence comes from Panax notoginseng, assembly GCA_016801055.1. Taxonomy (NCBI): domain Eukaryota; kingdom Viridiplantae; phylum Streptophyta; class Magnoliopsida; order Apiales; family Araliaceae; genus Panax; species Panax notoginseng. The sequence goes on from CM029015.1 coordinate 171,850,316, forward strand.
AAAGTATCTAAATACTCACAAAATACACTCAATAATCTAGAGGGAGAAAGAGAGAAAACTTGTTTCTGGTGTGATTTTCAATTCTAACTTAGCCCTCTATTTATAGGAAAATTTTAGTAGGTTTGACCTGCAACCTGATGGCTTTACCTGCTACTATTCCCACCCACCACATTTGAAATATAATTCAGCGTATTTCTTCACCAACCACAAGTGGGGCCCACCAATTCTAGAATTTTCCATCAAAATTATAAACTCCGAAAATTCAACAATTTCTGAACTAGTCATCTCGTAAAATTCATAATAAATCATACGTTCATTTTTAACGGTTTAAAATTTGTGGACATATACTCAACTTATATATGTATAACATATCCAAAAATTACCACGATCCAACGGTCGGATTAAAAATTATAACCCCCGCAAAATATCTCAAAAACCCTGATTTTTAATACCTCCATTCCGACAAAAATACTGATAAAAATCTCAACATTAACTCCTTCATTTTTAACCACAAAAATATATCCCTCATTTATATCCACATAAAATAAATATTTTCTTATCATATGAATCAATAATTAATTATTCACAAATAATATTACAGAATCATATTTATGACAACCAGGCCGTTCCCAAGAAAGAGGGGGCTTTCCAATAAGGATTTCTCCTTACTGGCGCGCAATTAGATGACCAAACCTCTCCTTAGACAGAACTTTCTAGACATTGCCAATAATGTTATCTAATAATATTATTCAAATAATATGAATTATTGATCTGATAATGGAAAATACTATGCAACAACAATTATTGAAACAATAATAATATAAAATATCAACGCAACAATTATTGAATCAATAAAATAAAATATTGAACAATAACTACTGTAACAATTATTGAGTAGTGCCTTCTTACGTAAGAATCAATAATTGGTGCAATACCGTGTGCTACTGTTAATTAACCACCGGGTATTCCAACAGTATTAACGGTAACAACTACGCCGTTATTTATAAATAACTTATACTTGTCGTTTTCTTCATCCAATCACTTTTCGTTATGGGGCCCACACAAGACTGCGCCGTCGTACGAATATTCCCCGACAGCAAGAATATTCCACGACCAAACGAATATTCCCCGACAAAATGAATATTTTATAACCACTTGCTTATTTTGCAAAAATTTGCACATTTCACCCATAACCAAAGTATTATATCAAATTAACCCCTTATTATTCACAATAATATTTAGAGAAAATTTGATTTTATTCATTAATAAGTTGGGGTCTTACAACCTCCCCTCCTTATGAAATTTCTTCCTCGAAATTGACGTACGTACCTGATATTTCGAAAAGGTGAGGATACCTTGCTTTCATTTCTGATTCCAACTCCCAGGTCATTTCTTCAATAGCATAGTTTCTCCAAAAAACCTTAACTTGTGGTATAACCTTTGTGCGTAGGACATGCTCTTTCCTATCTAAGATCTTAACAGGTACCTCCTCGTACGTTAAATCTTCAGCTATCTCGTCTGGTTCTAACTCAGTAATGTGGTTCGGGTCTTTAACATATTTACGAAGCATAGATATGTGAAAAATATTATGAACACGAGACATGCTTGGAGGTAATGCGAGTCTATATGCCACATTTCCTATTCGCTCAAGAATCTCAAATGGACCAACAAATCTTGGATTGAGCTTTCCTCTCTTCCCAAATCTTGTAACTCCCTTCCATGGTGCAACACGTAACAATACATGATCCCCAATATTAAATTCCACGTCCTTCCGATGAAGATCCGCATAACTCTTTTGTCGATCCTGTGCCATTTGTATACGTTGTCGAATCGTTTGGATCTTCTCTATAGTAATGCGTACCAACTCTGGTCCCAACAATGTTGCTTCACCCACCTCGTCCCAACATACTAGAGAATGACATTTTCTTCCATACAACGCCTCAAATGGAGCCACACCTATGCTCGCCTGATAACTGTTGTTGTAGGAGAATTCCACCAATGGTAGGTACTTATCCCAACTCCCTTTGAGATCTAGGACACAAAGTCTTAATAGATCTTCAAGAGTTTGAATAGTCCTCTCTGATTGTCCGTCCGTTTGAGGATGGTATGCCGAACTGAATCGTAAATCCGTGCCTATAGCTTTCTGCAAGCTAACCCAAAATCTTGAAGTGAATCTTGGGTCACGATCCGAAACTATGGATACTGGCATGCCATGCAATCTCACAATCTCGTTCACGTACATACTAGCAAGACGTTCAAGGGAATAAGTCTCACGTATCGGCAAGAAATGAGCGGACTTGGTTAATCTATCAACAATAACCCAAATCGCATCTATGCCTTGAGAAACCTTGGGAAGACCCGTAACAAAATCCATAGTAATGTGTTCCCACTTCCATTTCAGAATCTCAAGTGGTTGCAATGGAACCTTTGGTACTTGATGCTCCGCTTTTACACGTTGACAAGTTAAACATCTCGAGATAAACTCTGCTATCTCTCTTTTCATATTGCTCCACCAAAATGTATGTCGAAGATCGTGATACATTTTGGTACTCCCAGGATGGATTGCAAACGGTGTGTTGTGTGCCTCCATCATTATTCTATGCTTCAAGTCAAAATCGTTAGGAACACAAAGTCCGGAGTTGACTCGAAGTATTCCTTCTTCATCGATTCTTGCTTCTGGAATAGCACCTTCTTGCACTTTCTTCTTCATACGCATCAGCTCTATGTCCGTAGCTTGAGCAGCTTTAACTTTATCGATTAAAGTTGATTCTACGCGTATACTTGACATCATCGCACTCGTTCCTACATATGATCTTCTACTCAATGCGTCAACTACTACGTTCGCTTTTCCAGGATGGTATGGTCAGAACAGGTTCCAAATGAGTTGCCTCTTGAGTTCTTGGAAACTCTTCTCGCATTCCTCACTCCATACAAAGTTTGTATCTTTTCGAGTCAGCTGAGTTAATGGAGTAGCGATTCGAGAAAATCCTTTTACAAATCTCCGATAATAACCAGTTAAGCCTAGAAAGCTATGTATTTTGATTACTAACTTAGATTGCTCTCAACTGTGACTCATATCCCAATCTTGGATATCACGTCACAATGACACCTATTAGTTTACTACCGCATGAATATGGCGTCCCCTACGGAGAGTCTGGATTCAGTGCATTCCACAAAGGAAGTCACCAGATAAAGGCTCGGGTACAAACTTCTACAGTTAGGTTTTTAACTCCTGAAGTTCAATAGGAGCCATTCGATATGAGATTTTAGAAGTGAGTTTTGTACCAGATTCAAAGATGATACAAAATTCAATATCACGCGTAGTCCAAGAAATTCTTCAGGAAATATGTCAGGGATTTACTAACAATAGAAATATCATTCAAATCTGACGTATTTTTGTTCAAGTCCATAACATAGCTAAGAAAGCTTGACATCCGTTTTTCAATAAACAAATGACTTTACGGCTTGATCTGAAAGAGTTTGACTTCAATAGTTTGGTTGCTTAAATTTGAATAACAGGTTGCTTAGGAATATGAAAACTAACAACCTTACGAAAGCAATCAATTTTGGCATGATGAGTAGTTAACCAATCAATTTCTAAAATCACATCAAAAGCAAGTATCTTTAAAGAGATAAGATCAACAGGTAATGTGATGGTGCCAACTTGGATCAAACAAGATTTATAAACAGTGGATGTAACGAACGTTTCTCCTAACGGAGTTTCCACAGATAAATCAAAATCTAAATTCTCCGGAGTCAAGTTTAAACGTTGAGCACAAGCAGGAGAAATAAATGAATGGGTAGAACCGATATCTAATAAGGTATAGACTTCGCAAAAATTTATAATTAACTAACCCGTGCTAACTTCGTTCGAGTTCCTCACATTCTGACCAGTCACGAAAAACGCTCTTCCAAGAACCGTTGATTTCGACTTATCCGGGGCAACTTTTGGAGTCACCATCCCCGCAGAACTTGGTTTTGCTACAGAACACTCTCGAGCTATATGACCCTCCTTTCCACAGTTATAACATACCTTAGATTGTTGTGGACAGTTTGGGCTGATATGTCCCTCTTTCCCAAATTTGTAACATACGACCGGTGGTCGTTCTCCTCCCCTAGAAACAGTTGATGTTTGTGCTGACGTCTTCACGTTATCATTGTTGTACCTTCTCTTCTTGAAATTTCCTCTCGACTCGCTCCTTCTATTATCACGACCACGATTACCACCAGAGTGGTTACCACTTTTGTCCGAATGTTTTCCTCCCTTCTGGTTTTCATTGCTTCGATAACTGCCGCCACCGGTATGACCCTGGTTGTGGTCCCTCGGTTGCACATACTCATTATCTCGCTCTAATAATTGAGCCCTGTTTACAACATCTGAATATAAAGAAAATTTATGAGAGATAAGATATTGCCGAATCTCGGGTTTTAGACCTCTCAGAAATATCCTTGTCATTTGTTCCTCATTTTCGACCAAATGAGGTGCAAACCTGGATAACTCTACAAACTTCGCCTCGTACTGGGACACCGTCATGTTGTTTTGTTCTAGTTTGATAAACTCCACCTCCTTCATATGACGAATACTTTTAGGAAAGTACTTGTCATTGAACAGTTTTTTGAAATGTTTCCCAGGACATGTTGAGTGCGTCAAGCTGGGTACGCTTCACAGACTCCCACCAGTAGTCTGTCTCACCGCGGAACATAAAGGTGGCGAATGGAACCTTCTGTTCCTCCGTGCATCCCAAGACATCGAATATCTTGGTAATTTGCTTGACCCACGTTTCCGCCATGATCGGATCCTGCTTTCCCTTAAATTCTGGTGGTCCCAATTCTTTGAACTGCTTGGCTGTGACAAATCGCGCATTGTTTTCATTTCCACCCGTATTATGCACACGAGTCTCCCTCGTCTGATTTTGCATGAACTGCAAAAAGCTCTTAAACATTCCATCATTCATCGTTTGCTCGGTAACGTTGTTTATAGGAGGAATATTGCCTTCCTGTTGCACGTTCCCCTGGGTGGTGATCAAAGGTGTCTCCACGGTTTGATTTACTCCATTATTAACGTTCTCAGCTGCCATTCTTAAATACTGCCATAAAACAAGGGTTAATAGTCATGTCATATATTATCCCTATACTCTGACCGACCAAATAAACTTAGTCAGGTCATACTAGCGAAGGAATTTCCCGTCTCTCCCCTCCTAGTTCTTGTCTCACATCTCAGCCAGGGATCAAATCTCTAAGCTCTGATACCAACTGTGACGCCCCCAAAATAGGTATACAACACCCATTCTGAGTCGCCAAATACATGGTACAGAAAGCAAACTACAACTTCAATAATACAATTGTCGTGCAAAATACGACAACAAATACTGTGAGTTTAAATACAAATATTGTCTTCTGGACAATATCCACACTCAAATAAATCCTCATTACAATTATTCAAACACTATTTTACAGAAATAGTGAGGACTGCTAAAACATCTTTCTAGAACCATCACTCCATACCCCGACTAGATCCTGCTATGTTCTCACCTCCTGAGAAGAAAAATGGAACAAAAAGGAAAAGGGTGAGCTCAACTAGCCCAGTAAAGAATATTATGACTAAGATAATATACAACAAATTATCGTTAGTCTTCAACAAGGAAAAATCTGATAGAATATAATCGACAACAAGTTTTAGATCAACAACTGCAACGGAAACAGCAAACCATTAGAAGAGTCAAGTAGAGAATGAATTCTACTATCTTCTAAGATTTAAAAGTCCATCATCAATATTTTATCCCTGTAACATCAATTAATAATCATCTTTATCCAAATATTCATCTTTGCACTACAGGCCAAAGATATTCATTTGTATCACCTGTCAGTCATGTTCATCTCAACACCTGTTCATCTTTGCACTACAGGCCAAAGATATTCATCAGGTAATCATACATCTTTGCACTACAGGCCAAAGATATTCAGTAGTATCATCATTTAGGACTGAGGATGATGAAAAATATTTTAAAGAAAATAAATCCAGTGAGATAAAAGAATAAATATTAGGGATTCGTATTACAATTCATCCAAGTTCAATAATACTTCATAATACTCAATTGTGAAGCAGAATTCAAAAATAAAGATCAAAACATGGATACAATCAAAGATAGTAACCATAATAGACATCTTGGACAAAAAGGGAAAATTTTAATTTTCAGTGAATAGTGCCGTATTCGTGAATAGTGCCGTATACGTGAATAGTAACTCCGACACAAAAAATTTTAAATTTGATAAAAACTCATGTTAATATTTCAGCATAATGATATTGAAGAAAATAATATCATTTAAGAAGAAAATAATATCCCTTACCTCAAAATATCAGTACTTCTGGTCGGAATACCGGTATAAGGCTGAAAGAAACTTGCTCTGATGAATAGAAACTCTCAAAGTATCTAAATACTCACAAAATACACTCAATAATATAGAGAGAGAAAGAGAGAAAACTTGTTTCTGGTGTGATTTTCAATTCTAACTTAGCCCTCTATTTATAGGAAAATTTTAGTAGGTTTGACCTGCAACCTGATGGCTTTACCTGCTACTATTCTCACCCAACACATTTGAAATATAATTCAGCACATTTCTTCACCAACCACAAGTGGGGCCCACCAATTCTAGAATTTTCCATCAAAATGATAAACTCCGAAAATTCAACAATTTCTGAACCAGTCATCTCGTAAAATTCATAATAAATCATACGTTCATTTTTAACGGTTCAAAATTTGTGGACATATACTCAACTTTTATATGTATAACATATCCAAAAATTACCACGATCCAACGGTCGGATTAAAAATTATAACCCCCGCAAAATATCTCAAAAACCCTGATTTTTAATACCTCCATTCCGACAAAAATACTGATAAAAACCTCAATATTAACTCCTTCATTTTTAACCACAAAAATATATCACTCATTTATATCCACATAAAATAAATATTTCCTTATCATATGAATCAATAATTAATTATTCACAAATAATATTACAGAATCATATTTATGACAACCAGACCGTTCCCAGGAAAGAGGGGGCTTTCCAATAAGGATTTCTCCTTACTGGCGCGCAATTAGATGACCAAACCTCTCCTTAGACAGAACTTTCTAGACATTACTAATAATGTTATCTAATAATATCATTCAAATAATATGAATTATTGATCTGATAATGGAAAATACTATGCAGCAACAATTATTGAAACAATAATAATATAAAATATCAACGCAACAATTATTGAATCAATAAAATAAAATATTGAACAATAACTACTGTAACAATTATTGAGTAGTGCTTTCTTACGTAAGAATCAATAATTGGTGCAATACCGTGTGCTACTGTATTTTAAACCACCGGGTATTCCAACAGTATTAACGCTAACAACTACGTCGTTATTTATAAATAACTTATACTTGTCGTTTTCTTCATCCAATCGCTTTCCGTTATGAGGCCCACACAAGGCTGCGCCGTCGTACGAATATTCCCCGACAGCAAGAATATTCCACGACCAAACGAATATTCCCCGACAAAATGAATATTTTATAACCACTTGCTTATTTTGTAAAATTTGCACATTTCACCCATAACCAAAGTATTATATCAAATTAACCCCTTATTATTCACAATAATATTTAGAGAAAATTTGATTTTATTCATTAATAAGTTGGGGTCTTACACCTTTGCATGTGTCATTCTTGATGTGGGCCACTGGTAGTTATTTGCCGACATTATTTCTATCAAAGTGTAAGCATCCTCGTAACTCTTAGCCAAGAATGCACCCCCCGATGTCGCATCAATACTTGCTATGATATTTCTATGTAGCCCGTTATAGAAGGTGTTCATTTGTAGCCATTTGGGCAAACTATGATGTGGGCACTTCCTGAGTAATTCTTTGTATCTCTCCCATGACTCATATAGTGACTCTCCACTCTGTTGCTCAAACAATGTGATGTCACTTCTCATTTTTGCAGTCTTTGCCGGTGGGAAAAATTTGGCAAGAAATTTTTGAGCCAAATCCTCCCACGTAGTGATCGAACCCGACGGTAAAGAGTGTAACCAACTCTTCGCCTTGTCCCGTAAGGTAAATGGGAACAAGCGAAGTCTTACTGCCTCGTCCAACACCCCGTTGTACTTGAACATGTCGCACATTTCCAGAAAACTGAGCAAGTGCTCATTTAGATCGTCGTGTGCCACTCCCCCAAACTGACATGAATACTGCATCATCTGAATAGTCCCAGGCTTTATTTCAAAAGTGTTCGCAGCAATTGCAGGCCTAGTAATGCTTGACTGCAGATCAGTCACCTTAGGTGTGGAAAAATCCCTCAACGCTTTCTGGTCTTCGGCAGCCATCGTTCCTTCCTTATCAGAATTTTCAAATTCGGTTCTCGTTTCCTCAATCAACTTACTCAACTTTTGAAAGCGTCTGTCAATGTCGTCCTCAAAAGGTAGCAAGTCTGGATGTTTAGACCGTGTTTGCATAAACCGATGTCGAAAACCTGAAATAGAGAAAACAAAAAAAATGCTTAAGTAAAAAACATGACTAATTAAACTGATATTGTAAAAACAAATATTAAAATCTCGGCTAAATTGTCCCCGGCAACGGCACCAAAAACTTGTTGGATAAAATTAATACGCACAAAACACGCAAGTGTACGTGGTCAACAAGTAATATAGTAATGAATAAAATATCGTTCCCACGAGGACAAAATACCAAGAATCTTAACTTCACAATTATCAATTTTATATTAACCCTAATTTTATTAAACTAATCAATTCAATTATTTTCAAAGTAACTAATTAAAAGCAACTAAATTAATGAATAATTAAATTATCACAAAAACAATCACCAATAACGAAATCCGGAATTTTTCAAACAATTAATGGAGAATTAGACTTATGATTTCACCCTAAACCTCACTCTGATTTTCAAACCTTTATTCCAACTCAACTCAATATTCCAGTTTATTAATCAAGAACACGAACGTAGTAAGAGCCACCTCTCGATGCACTAATACCATATTAACAGCAATCCACAATTAAGATAGAAATCTGTTAAACACCTAATTTAACCAACTCACTATATCTCTATGTGAACTGCAATCAAAAAGGTTGAAGCTTAAACTCTCTATACGATTACATGAGATGTCAAGCGTATCTCTACCTTAACAATAATCACAAATATGCTATCGACATAATTTATGACACATGCTATATTAACTAGGTCTAGATTCGAATCTCCTCTCTCGATTCCTTTCAAATCCACAAAGAACTGTTGATCAGGCAATTCATAAATTCACGCACAAATTAACATAGATAAACTGAAAATATCTTATTGAATTAGAAATCAAAGTTATAGAATCATTGTTACGCTCAAAGATCCATCACAAGTCTAATAAATAAATTAGTTCATAACGAATGAATTAAAAACTGAATAATTTGTTAAAAACATCATCCCAATTACAAACAAATGGAAGAGAATAAGAATTATAGAAAAACCCATTCACGTAGCCTCGATTTGCAACTATCGTGACAATCTCTGAAAATTACTCCTCCAATGCTCGCTCTTCAATTCCTTGAATTCGCGCTGAAAATCTTGCCTTTGTGTTATAGGATTGTTGTTTTTCTAAGTGGTAGCCAGCTCTCCTGACTTCTGGACGAATTTTCCTTTTATTAAAGTCCAAAACGCACCAGCCAAGCCCACAAACCGCGCCCTAGCAGAAGTCAAAACAGAACAGGACAGTTCAGGAAACAGGACCCCCACCCCGGCGGGGGGTATAGTGTAAAACAGGCCCGCCCCGGCGGGCTAGTGCACTGACTTCAAAAATCCTTAAGTTCCAATTTTTTTTCACTTTTGCTCCAAAAAGACCGCCTTTTCATACCAAATGCATCAATGACCACCCTACACATAAAATAACATGAAACAAGTAAAAACGAACACAAAATATGAAAATAAATACTAATTTAAACTTGAAATGAATATCGATTCGTGTATATAAAATCCACTTATCATCCATTGCATAAAAAAAATACAAAGGTAGGATACTTGCCTGATGTGCTGCTTACAATACGCAACTTAGTTTTATCTTTTATATCACGACCTATCATTAATCAGATCATTCGTTCTATTAGAACAATATACTATAACATATAGTATTGTATTTCACAGTCAGTATATAACCTAATCACATTATCACACATGTTCAACAGTTATTGCATCACAAACAAACATAATACAGTCAAAATATCTATGTCCAGATCAATTTTTGAAATATGTCGGTGTACCGACAGCTTTATCGGGTAATTATCGAGTCTAAGACTCTATTCCGAAGCTCAATAACTATAAGTATCAGTCATATCATTTTAAATGACTTAATAAACATTTAATATAATTTATCAAGAATTTCAAACACCAGAATCATTATCAAATGATTTAAGTATTAAACAATTCTATTATCATTTAATTATTATTTAACTATTAATGAAACCATTGCCAAAATATTAAAGTTATTTATAATAACTTAAAATATTTTTAAAACATTTATATTACCCTTAAATGATTTTTAAAACGTTTAAAATCATTTTTAAATAATTACCATTAATATTAAGATATTAATGTACTATTTCTTAAAATATTAAAAGTCATTAAGTATAACTTAAAATATTTTTAATTCACTTAATATTATTAATCTTGATAATATTTAATTCACCTCTTAGTATTATTAATTCACTAATAACACTTTTATTCGCTTACTAATATTATTAACATCTTAATAATATTTTAATACTTTACTAATATTATTAATCCTCTTAATAATATTTTATTCATGTATTAATAATATTACCTTAATAATATCTTACTTATGCTTTAGTATCATTAATCAATTAATAATACTTTTAGTCATTTACCAATCGTATTAATATTTTATTTATTTACTAATATTATTGATCATTTAATAATATTTTATTCCTTTATTAATGTTATTACATTAATAACATTTTATTTAATCTCGTATATTATTATTTACTAAATAATATTTTAATCATCCAATAATACTTTAATTTTAATATTATTAATCATTTAATAATACTTTAATCATTTATTAATATTTTAAATCAAATATTATTAATCATTTAATAATACTTTAATCATTTATTAATATTTTAAATCAAATATGATTAACCATTTAATAATATTAAGTTTTAATCTTAATATTTTTATTTACTTAACAATATCATATTCTAATATTATTAATATCCTAATAACATTTTAATAATTTATTAGATCAATAAACAATTTATTTTAATTGTTCACCCTTTATAAAACCATTTATTTAATATCCATAAAAGGTCATAAATAATATTTCTTATTATAAATTACCAAAATGCCCTAAAATAGTCATAATATTATATATTAGGAGTATTCAAGCATTAAAATCATATTTTTCTTATTTAAGACATCATTTAACTATTTATTTCCTTCTACTCATAACTTAATTATTTTTAGGAAAAATAGCAAACTGATTCTAAAAATTCTCATTTTCTGGATTTAGACAGTATATGACCCAACCATGATTCCCAAATTTTTCTGAAATTTTAGAAAATGGTTTACTAATTTTCAAGTGCCCAAAACACCCGGATCTTGCTTCATTTTTCATAAATCAAGTTTTTCTCAGAAAAATCTGAAGTTTTCAGGGTATACTCTCCTAACATATATGAACCTACTGTAAAAATTTGGGAATTTTCTAATGTATACACAGTGAGAAATTCGAGTGTTAATATTTAGGAGTCCTTTACGGAAATAGCCATTACGCACAACTTATAAATCGAAACGCGTCTGTTCTTTTTCCTACGCGTAGATAACTTCTTAAGGTACCTCTGTGATTTTTTCCAGATTTTTAAAAGACTTGAAACTACCCGAAACAGCCTCAAGAAAAATAGGGACAGTAGCTTTTTAGGATTTTGAAACTTTAACTTTCCAAGTGGACTATTTTGGGGAAAACAGCCTTCATGACTTCAATACTTGTTAGATTTGTATTCTACCACTTGGGTTTACTAGATAACTCATGTATCTAGCACCCCTCTTTGACGGATCACAAATCCAAGTTGTAAAACTTGAGTTACACAAGATTAGAAGAAAAATAAGAGTTTCACTCCTTGGAGAATATATGCTCATTTTCTTCTTCTAAGCCTTTGATCTAACACTCAAAATACTTAGTTCCATACATGATAATATGTAGAACTAGGGTATCTTGAGTATTAATCCATATCTCCAACAAATCATGCTATAACACAAAATAAAAGAAGAATAAGAAAAAGAATGGATGAGAACATCACCAAGTTTTATTTGCTATCCTTCTTGATCATCCAAAGTAATGTATAATCTTAGGGTGCATTAAGCAACTAGCACACCTCTCTCTCTCTCTCACACACAAAACCAAAACTCTCTCTTGTATGTTGCTAGCTTAGGAGAAAAAGCAGAAGAAGGAGAATAAGAGAAATAAAAATGATCTAGCAAATGAATGGGTGATTAACTATTATCCCCCATACTTTTATTGTCCCATAGATAAAAGACTACACCTTATCTCTTCAATTAGCCTAATCATGTGATTAAGGGTGCTTCATAGATTTACAACCAATGAGAGATTGTCACAAATGTACTTGTGTGTAAGACTTCTACTTATGGACATTGATTAGCATAATTTGTTACCTTAAAAGGCCTAATGGGGCCAGCTATATAAATGCCCACTAATTCCTTCATTTATCCTTTATTTTAATGCATAAATTAGATAAATCAAAGGTCTAAAATACCCTTAATCAAGTGGACTAAGTTTGGGCTTGTATTTTATTTCTTTTGGGCTTCTCCTTTAATTGTTTTGGGCCATGTAATGAACATAGTCTAACAATTTTAATACATGCTACCGAAATTGTTTATTTAGGATTTTCATTCCCAATCTTATGAAATTTAATTACTTATACATGTGACTTTAGCTCATAACCTAATTAGGTTTACTAGAAATAGGTTTAAAATTATTAGTCACTTGAAATAACAAGATTATCCACAAAAGTTAATATACATATTAAATACTAACCTTTCTTTATTACCATAACCCTTAGGTTATTTAATTGTCTCACCTAATGTATACTTAGGTTACGAAGCTTTCATTTAGGGTTTAAAATAAAATAAAATTAGTTCTTAAAATTTGTAACTAGGGTTTCATACAGTAATACAAGGGTTTGACATAATACACTATAACTGACTAATAATTGTCAGTCCACATACATACAATATATAATTATAGCACTAAAAATCAAAATTTAAATAATATAATATTATTATTCTCATTCCTTGATCAAAATCCAAAATTAGGGTTTAAATTTTATATCTGATTTATCTGTCATACTTAACATTATTAATTAAGTTAAAATAATTAACTTAATAATCTGTACTAAAATTCATATAATAAAATAATTATTATAATAATATAGTTTATAACAATCAAAAATATTTAAAATTAAATTATTTAAAATCATTCATGTAATAAATATATCACATAAATACATACACACATTATCTTGGCACATATTCCCCATATTTAAAAAAAAAAAATTTATACGCAAAATTTCTAATTTATTTGTATAGAAAATATCGGGTTGTTACAATATCTATAGTCAGTAGTGCAAAGATGAACTGTTAATAAATATCTTTGGCCCGTAGTGCAAAGATGAACTTATTAGTATGATTATGAACAGGAACTGTGATTTGGTATAACCATGATCTTTGATGTTTCAGGTAAAGACAGGTGATGAAAATTATTTTCGTCCTGGATGCGAGAAGAGGAATTTAGAACCATAATTATGATTATGAGTTATTCACATGATTGTGGACAAGAACTGTTGATTGATGTTACAGGGACAAAGCATTGTTGGTGGACTTTTAACATGGATAAGATAATAGACTTTATGGTCTATTTGACTCTTCTAATGGATTGCTCGTTCTGCTGCAACTATGGTTGAAAAGTTTTATCATCTACCATATATTCTAAATCTCTGATTTATTATTGATGGAGGCTATTGATAATTTAATTGTCTCTAGTCATGATATTCTTTACTGGGCTATTTGTGCTCACCCTTTTGCTTCACAATTCCTTTCAGGTAACAAGAGTGTAGCTGGATCGAGCGGGGGTAACAAGGGAATAGAACGGTGGTCTATAGCTGTTAAGGTTCTCCCTAAACAGTGTGAAAATAATTTTATTGAGAACTTTAGAAAAGTGTGTTGTATTTTATACGTCATTTAATATTTATATTTGGTAAATCAAATAGGGTGAGGCGAACTCAACTTTGAAAGGGTATTTTGCCACTATCATACAAGATGTCTAATGACATACAACCTCATGTTATCATAAGACAGGGTTGTGCACATCCACTTGCTGAGTATATCTACGAGCACTACCTATATAACCTTGGAGTTTGGTTGAAATATAATTCACGATTGGAAACAATGGAGATAATTATATGTCAAGAAAAGACTCACCATTGAAAAGAACATGATAGTAATCTTCTCATTTTTTTGGGGTCTATTGGGTCAACTAAGGATAATTTTGTGGACATATGATATCTATCATAACCTAGACGCATGGCCTCCCATGTATGAAGGTTTCCTTGAACACTTTCTAAAGATTTTAATTTCTAAAACAGTTATTGACTGTACCTTTATGTAAGGTGCCATTGTGACGTGCTATCCAAGGTTGGAATGATAATCACAGTTGGTATATATTTGTATCAAAACTCACAACATATGTGTTGTTGTATTTTGCACAACAATTGTAGTAATAAAGTTATAATTATTTTCTGTACCATGTATTTGGCGACTCAGAATAGGTTGGATGGATTGGACCTATTTTGGGGGCGTTATGTTTGGTATCAGAGCTTAGGCATATGATCTCTAGCGGAGATCATCGGAGAATAGAACTAGGAGAGGAGAGACGAGTAATATCCTTTGCTAGTGTGTCCTACCTAAGCTAAATTTTCTTACTTAAGTTGACAAATTGTGATATGTTAATTAACCTTTGTTTTGAAGCTGTATTCTAAAATGATATCTGAAATACAGGAGATGAGTAATGGAGAAATTATGATGACAGAGAAGATGAAATCTGAAATGAAAGTAAGGTATTCTCAATTCTTTGAAATACCATGTACATAAATTTCTGGGACGAAATTTCATAAGGAGGGGAGATTGTAAGACCCCGAATTTTATGAAATAAAAGTATTCAATTTTTTTATAATTATTATTCAGTAAATAGTTAAATTGATAAAAGTTAAAGTTAAGGGTGATATATGTAAAGTTTACAAAATACGCAAGTACTTATAAAATATTCATTGTTGTCGGAGAATATTCGTTTGGTCGTAGAATATTCTTGCTGTCGAGGAATATTCGTACGATGGCGCAGCCATTTGTGTGCCCCATAATAGAATGACTGTCGGATGAAGAAAATGATAAGTATAAGTTTTTATAAATAACGACGTACTTGTTACCGTTAACACTATTGGAATACCTGGTGGTTAAAATACAGTAATACGCGTGGTTGCACAATAGCACACGGTATTGCACAGTATTTTTTATTCTTACGTAAGAAGGCACTATTCAATAATTGTTACAGTAATTACTGTTTAATATTTTATTTATTCAATAATTGCTATGTTGATATTTTATATTATTTTGTTTCAATAATTGTCATGGCAAAGTATTTTCCATTATCAGATCAATAATTTATATTATTTGAATAATATTATTAGATAGCATTATTGACAATGTCTAGAAAGTTTTGTCAGGGAGAGGTTTGGTTGCCTAATTACGCGCCAGTAAGGAAAAATCCTTAGTGGAAAGCCCCCTTTTTCCTAGGAACGGCATGGTTGTCATTATTGTGATTCTGTAATATTATTTGTGAATAATTCATTATTGATTTATATTATAAGAAAAATATTTATTTATGTGGATATAAATGGAAATTTTTTTAGAAAAGTGATAATTGTTAAAAATTGATATTTTATATTTTCTGATAAAATATATTATTATATTACAATAATATAATTATGATGATATTTTTATAATGAATGTGTGATATATGAATAAATGAGGAGGAAGAGCATTTTTGTTACAAAAAATGTTTAACACATGTTTTGTGTGTTAGTGGACACTATTTTTGACTGAAGTTTGATTATAGCTTGCAAAATCGTCCGTATGTGGATTTCGACCAATTTCTGTTTAGAATTTGGAAAAACTTAAAGCTACAAAATTGTAGAGAATTGAATTTTCTATGAAATGGACTTAAGATTTAAATTTTTTTTGATAAAATGGCTATTTATTATGAATGATTGAAGTTCCGAAATATTGGGTCTGAATTGATTTTGTTACAAAAAAAATGTTTAAAACATGTTTTTCATGTTGGAGGGCCCCATTTGCATGTTTAAAATTTTGAAATCTGATTTCAAAGAGTGCGTATGATATTTTTATAAATAATATTATTTTATTAAATTTTCTGCTTTGGTGTTCTAAGCATTTTCCTATAAATAGAATGCTTAGGTTAGAATTGAAAATCACACCAGAAACTGAAGTTTTCTCTCTCTATATTATCGAGCGTATTTTTGTGAGTATTTAGATATCTTGAGTGTTGCTATACGGTGCAAGTTCCCCTCAGCGTTATATCTAATATTTCAGTCTGAAGTACTGCTCTTTTGAGGTAAGAAATAGTAAGAGATTGTAAGGGTTATTATGTTTTTCAGTTTCATAATTTTTCCGAACCTTCAAAAATTCTTAAAAAATTTGAAATGATAATTTGATGAGTTTTTTAGATTGTGTCAAAAATGACGATTTTTGGATGTATAGATTAGGAGTTATAAATTTTATGGGAAAATACTATTTTAAAAGTAAACCCTTATAACTCCTTGTTGTTAACTTCAAAATTGGTGAAATTTTTATTGAGAGTACATATATATATACTCTGTAAATTTTGAAATTTTTGGACAAAAGTACAATTTATGATAAATGACTAAATATTCGGCAGTTTTGACCATATGAAAAATAGTAAATGAATTTTAAAAATTCCAAAAAAAATATATGTTCAATATGGGACTATATTCTGCTAAATCCCAGAAAAGAAATTTTTTGGGGACTAATTTGTTATTTTTCATGAAAATATACTAGTTATGAGTAAATGAATTAAATATGTTATGTGAAGTAAGAAAAGTGAAAAATATGATTTTATAGCTTGAGAATCCTATATAAGGTATATGCAGATTTTTGATGAGGATTTTAGTTATTGGTGATGAAATCTTATGAGTTTGACATTTTAGGATGATTAAATGCATTAGTTAGTAAAGTGCAAACAATTAAAATAAATTATTTATAAGTTTAAAAAATGATTAAAATATTGTTGTAATATTAATAATATTAGATTAAGAGATTATTAAGTGATTTATAACATTTGGGTTAAGGTGTTATGAAATCATTGATTTAAAATATTATTTAATAATTAATAATATTAATGAATTTAATGTTATTATGAATAATGTTATTATCTTCGTTAAATATTCGTTGAAATATTATTTTATGTTCAAATTATTTTTGATATAATATTATTCCTGAATTTTACTCCACAAAGCAGTATCATGTTCACAATTTGAATATTATTGAATTCTGGATAAATTAAATTGTTAAAGTCTTTAAAATTTATCCTTTTTCTCATGAGATTGATTCTTTATATCCTTGTCATGATCCTCATGCTTATATTGTGATGAATGATATCTTTGGCATGTAGTGCAAAGATGACCTGTTGTTGAATATCGTTGGCCTGTAGTGCAAAGATGACCTGTTGTTGAATATCTTTGGTCTGTAGTGCAAAGATGGCATGTTATTGAATATCTTTGGCCTGTAGTGCAAAGATGAACTGTTAATGAATATCTTTGGCCCGTAGTGCAAAGATGAACTTATTAGTATGATTATGAACATGAACTATGATTTGGTATAACTATGATATTTGATGTTTCAGATAAAGACATGTGATAAAAATTATTTTCATCCTGGATGCGAATAGGAATTTAGAACCATAATTATGATTATGAGTTATTCACATAACTGTGGACAAGAACTGTTGATTGATGTTACAAGGATAAAACATTGTTGGTGGACTTTTAACATGGATAAGATAATAGACTTTATGGTCTATTTGACTCTTCTAATAGATTGCTCGTTCCGCTGCAACTATAGTTGAAAAGTTTTATCATCTACCATATGTTCTAAATCTCTGATTTATTATTGATGGAGGCTATTGATAATTTAATTATCTCTAGTCATGATATTCTTTACTGAGCTATTTGTGCTCACCCTTTTGCTACACAATTCCTTTCAGGTAACAAGAGTGTAGCTGGGTCGAGCGGGGGTAACAGGGAATAGAACGGTGGTCTATAACTGTTGAGGTTTTCCCTAAACAGTATAGAAATAATTTTATTGAGAACTTTATAAAAGTGCGTTATATTTTATACTTCATTTAATAGTTATATTTGGTGAATCAAATAGGATGAGGGAACCCAACTTTGGAAGGGTGTTTTGATACTATCATACAAGATGTCTAATGACATACAACCTCGTGTTATCATAAGACAGGGTTGTGCACATCCACTTGCTGAGTATTTCTACAAGCACTACCTATATAACCTTGGAGTTTGGTTGAAATATAATTCACGATTGGAGACAATAGAGATAATTATATGTCAAGAGAAGACTCACCATTGGAAAGAACATGATAGTAATCTTCTCATTTTTCTTTGGGGTCTATTGGATCAACCGAGGATAATTCTGTGGACATATGATATCTATCATAACCTAGACGCATGGCCTCCTATGTACGAAGGTTTCCTTGAGCACTTCCCAAAGATTTTAATTTCTAAAACAGTTATTGACTGTACCTTTATGTAAGGTGTCATTGTAACGTGCTATCCAAGGTTGGGATGAGAGTCACAGTTGGTAAATATTTGTATCAAAACTCACAACATATGTGTTGTTGAATTTTGCATAACAATTGTAGTAATAAAGTTATAGTTGTTTTCTGTACCATGTATTTGGCGACTCAGAATAGGTTGGATGGATTGGACCTATTTTGGGGGCGTTACACTACTAATGAAGTTGATTCTTCCCAAAATCCCCGTACTTCCTTCTCTATCTGAGGAATGGGCATTTCCGTAATGCCCTGGATTTTGGTGGGATCCAGCTCAATCCCTTTGTGGCTGACTTGAAATCCTAGCAACTTGCCTGATTTAACGCCAAAGGCGCACTTGGCTGGATTCAACTTCAAGTTGTACGTACGCAAAAGCATTCTGAGATGGTCTAGGTGGTCTTCTTCCTTTCGGGATTTGACAATAATGCCATCCACGTAGGTCTCTATCTCTTTGTGCATTAAGTCATGAAAAAGAGCCATCATGGCTCGCTGATAGGTAGCTTCGGCATTAATAAGGCCGAAAGACAACCGTCTATAGCAAAAGGTTCCCCAAGGCGTGATGAAAGAAGTTTTCTCATGATCCTCTTCAGCAACCATGATCTATTGGTACCCCACAAAGCAATCAGCGAAGGAGTACATGTCGTATTGAGCAGTATTGTCAATGAGAATGTGGATAAACGGCATGGGAAAGCAATCTTTAAGGCAAGCTTTATTAAGATCTCGATAATCCACGCAAACTCGCACCTTTCCTCCAGGCTTAGGCACGGGAACAATGTTGGATATCCATTCGGGATATGTGGACACCATGATAATACCAGCTTGAAATTGTTTCACAATTTCTTCTTTCACCTTTAAACTCCACTCAAATTTCAATCGCCTGAGCTTCTACTTAACTGGCTTGAATCTCTCTTTAATGGGAAGGCGATGAAGGACAATGTCAGTTGACAAACCCACCATGTCTTCATGAGACCATGCAAACCCATCCTGGAATTAGGTTAATAGTGTAACCATGTCATTCCTTTGGTTTGGGGTAAGGTCTGAACTAATCAGGATTAACCTAGGGTTTTCTAAGGTTCCGAGATTGAAGGAGGTGGTTTGATCAAGGTTGGGTTTAGGTTTGTCTTCGACCCATTCTTTGATCTCTGGAGGCACCTCAATGTCCTCTTATATTTCCATCAAGTCTGAGTCCAACTTTTCATCAAAGTTACAATCCTTGTAGAGAAGAGGCTCTTATCAGCAAGTACAGGCACACCTAAGTTCAGAGTCCTGAAACAAAATATGCTTTCACTTAATATATATAAAACTATTTAATCATACAACTACTAATATTGTACAGAAAAGTAAGCAGTTATGATATCTACAGGGCAGAAAGAAGTCCTGCCCGTTTTACCCTTGTCGACCAATGCAAGGAGTGCTGCTCCAATTGGCAAGGGCAAAGTTCTGGTGGACCGCAGTGATGGAGGAGTTTTCATCGTCCTCCTTCTCCCGAATGATGACCATTACGTCTAGGCAATCATCGTCTGGGGTATATCTGTTTGTATGTTCATCATGGACAATGATGCGTATGCCTGACATCATTTGGACAATGTCTTGTTTAATTCTTCGTTCCTCTTCTTCCACCTTGGGATCTGGAACAAAGACTTCCTTCTCCTTTACCGGTATCAGTTTGGGAAATAACATAGCCATTACATTGGCTGGCACCTTTACCGGAGGTTGTGCAGACTATGGATTTACAAGGGGAGATAATCGTCGTGTGGCTGAAGTTGAAGGCATCTGCTTCTGCTTATGTGCATTCCTGTAACTGAAACTGGTAGAATAGCCTAGTCTGGCTGTCCCAGTTTGACTGGACACTTGAATCGGGTGCTTAATACCTTGATGGCTTTTACCCAGCCTTTATCCTAGTTAGTGACCCAATGACATCATTTCTTGAGTAGCTGCCATCACTTCGGCAGAAATCTTGGGTACGGGAAATGGAATTCCAATGGAATGGTATTGAGTGTTGCTTACTTCCAAAGCATGAAAACTGACCGGCTCAATATCGGAATTGAAACTGATGAGTGGCATGTCACCCTGTTGAGGACATTCCGGTTCAGCGTTGACTGTGATTATGCTATTGTTGATAATGTATTTAAGTTGTTGATGAAGAGTGGAAAGGACTGCCCCTGCCATATGAATCTATGGTCTCCCCAGAAGCAAGTTGTATCCTGTATCTATTTTGAGAATGTGAAAAGATACACACAATGTATGGGGACCAATCTCAATTGGCAGCTCAATCTCTCCGACTGAATTCCAGCGGGATCCATCAAAAGCTTTGATAATCGTATGGCTACTTCGAATCCGCTTAAGATTTACATTCATCTTCAGCAACGTAGCGTAAGGACAGATGTTTAGAGACGAACCTCCATCTACTAAGACTCCAGCTAACATGTATTCGGAGGATAAAACCGTAATGTGTAACGGCTTGCAATGACCGGTCCCTTCGAGCGGTATGTCATCATCAGTGAAAGATATCACATTGTTGTTGAAAATGTGATCAACCAGATGTTGAAATTTTTTCACATCCAATGATTTCGGCAAATAGGCTTCTTCCAAAACCTTCAGTAGAATCTTTTGTTGATCTTCAGAAGTTAAAACCAAGTCCAATATTAAAATTTGATGTGGAGCTTCTCTTAAGCTTAAAACCACATTGGCTTCATTATGACCCATAGCACGGAGGAATTTTCCCCTTTGATTTGATGACAGGCTTCATCACCCTTTGGGGAAGACACAATGGATTTTCCTTCGACACTGCAGCAGTTGTATGAGAGGTAGATCTGTCAGCTTCTCCATAATTCCAGGGGACTTTTTGTAAGCAGATAACAGGATATTGTGGTCTAAATGGCAAGGTGATTGGCTCTGGCGCAGCCACTTTCAAAGGATTATTAACTCCTTTGAGTTGAATTATGAATGGTCCAACAGTCCCATCAGCATCAGAGGATATAACTGCTACCAGTTCCTTCCATTTAGTAGGACAAGTATTTTCACTCTCAAATAGTATTGTATCGTGGGTCAATGTGCTGTTATTTGGAAGTAGTGCTATGCCTCGTTCGCACCTATATACAAGGGTTTGAATTTGTGTAAAAATTCAATTTTAAACAAGATATAGCAGTGATGTTTTGTAAAAAGAGGTTTTTCAAGCCCTATGCTCAATAGTAATTGAGGCCTTTGATACTTCCATTTTATTTAATGTTTAGCTCGATTGCTTTTATTTTCGAGATGCGAAGCATCTTCGAGATAATAATGTACAAAACAGTGTCGAACTCCTCGTGGGTATGAAAACCATCTGAGGAAATCTAAACACCATGAATAATTTACAAGCTGCTTACAGTTGAAAATGTCCATCACGAGAACCGAATCTAGATTCAGTAGACTGAATCTATGATCACATGATTCTTAGGCTCACATGATGTTGCAATTGATATGAACGCAGTAAGCAATTATATATATAAAAGCTGTATATATATATATATATATATATATATATATATATATATATATATAGACATGATCAACCACCACGAAGCACCTCCATGGGGGACCAGAAATGTGAATAAAGCTGTAAAAACGATCAACCGCCACGGAGGAAACTCCAGGCGGGACGAAATGAGAAAGCAATAAAAACAGTCGATCGCCACGAAGTAAACTCCAGGCGGGACGATATGTAAATATATATATAAAAGCATGTAAACACACCGAATATAAAATCCAGGCTCGTCGAACAAAGTCTGACAACAGTTCATATATATATATATATATATATATATATATATATATATAAAAGCAGTAAACGCACCTAATGTAAAATCTAGGCTCATCGAACATAGTTCGACACGCATTTCATATATATATAAATTGATATAAATATATATATATTTAAAAGCAATTAAACACTCGAGATGTGAGTCTAGCCTCATCGAACAGAGTTCGACACACAGTTCATATATATAAGTACATTTATATACGAAAGCAATTAAATGCTCCAGACATAAGTCTAGGCTCAATCGAGGCATAACTCGATAATGTTAATATATATATATATATATATATATATATATATATATATATATATATATATATATATATATAATATACAAAATAAATAAAAGCCACGGACCGAAGTCTGGGCAAGCACACGCAACAAGACTCTCAATGTGAAGAATAATGTGTGCAAAGTTGAAGAGAAAGGCTTGAAAGTGTATAAGAAGGCTTACAGTGGGCTGCCAAAGAAGACTTTTATAGCTTTAAGTGGATGAACACTCGGCTCCCGCTGGTAAAAAGTAGCTATATATGAGCTTACAAGTGTTTAAAATGAGAAAGTACTCAGTTTAGGGTGTGTACAGAGCAAATTGGATAGGGCTTCCTCGCCTTTTTCTCTTACAAAATGGCCACCCCAAGCCCTCTATTTATAGAAGGCAGAGTCGCAAGTGTACATGCGGCTAGCCGCAGATGTACCTGCGGCTGCCCGGGGTGCCCTGGGCTCTGCGGGTCCTACCGTCTCGAAGTACGTGTACGCATGCAACGTGATATCTGCTTGAACTTTCAGAACTTCAATCCGGGTGTCCGACTGAGGTGTGTAAGACCTATTTCGGACCGCCGTTGTTGAGAGTTACGCAATAACATTGGATTAGAGGTTGTACGAAGTTAGGAAGATGGGACGATGCTCTCTGGTATTCAAGCTTCAAATTCTATCCGTTACCCTGTGTAATAGTCACTCGGGACTAGACTTCCTTGGTTCTTGTGGGACATTGCTGTGTAGAAATGTATGTCTGAAATGTTGAGACGGCGTGATATGGCGTCAAGGTCGCAAGATGACGACTGTGCCCCTCACCGGGGTTATCTCTATTTTGGGTTGATAAAGCAGACGTTGCTTAGCGTTATCTCTGAGATTGGACTACTGCAACTGTTGAAGGTCCTCAGTGTCATCTCTGAGGTGTACTTGTCTTCCCGGTGTTATCATCGGGTTTTGTACTGAGTAGCTCGGTGTAAATGCCGAGGTTGAAGCTGATTGCATGTATTTGAAACAAGCATTTCTGGGGTTATCTCCGAAACTGCAATTGCCTTCCTTGGGGTTATCTCCAAGGTTGGAATTTCCTACTCCCAGTGTTGGGACTGAGACTGAATATCTCGGGGTTATCTCCGGGATAAAGCGGTCTTTTACGGTGGAATTTTCGGTATCGGAACTGCAGGCCTCGAGATTATCTCCGAGGTTGAAACTGATACTCCCGGTGTGTGTTTCGGGGTTGAGACTGAGCTTCTGGTAGTATCCAGACTGGATATGAGCAGTCTTCCAGGGTTATGTCTGAAAGACGAATCTCCCCTCCTGCAATGTCAATAACAGGTGTGCAGAAAATTTTGAGTGTCTATACATAGTATCTCATATTATTGATTCAATTATTGTCACAGTATCATCTGTACAATATTTTATATTATTAAATCAATACTTGAGACGACAAAGTTATTCATATTATTATTTGTATTATTGGTAATGTCTAGAAAGTTCTATCGATGAAAGGGGTTTGGTCACCTAATTGCGCGCCAATAAGGAGAAATCCTTATCGGAAAGCCCCCTCTTTCCTGGGAATAATCTGGTTGTTAATATTGTGAGTTATAATATTAATGATGAATAAATGTTATTAAAAATGTGTTTAGTAAAGTCAGGTGAATTGAGATAAATAGAGGGGATTTTTATGAAGTATTTATTATAAATTTGGCTTATTACATGGACCCCCACTTACTCATTTTTCAAAATCTTTGGTGGAAAGTTATCTTAATTTTGTTTTATTACTTATATATATATATATATATATATATATATATATATATAGTTTTATTTTTTATACAAAATAAAATATATTATATTTTATTATATGCATAGTACTGCATAGCGTTGCATAGTACTGCATAGTATTTGCATAGTGTTGTAGAGTGCAGCATAGTAAAATCAAAAAAAAATTAGTCGTATGCGCCCGTGAACTCGTTCGAATCTTACTGTGTAGTCCGTGATTATTTTTCTTAAATAGTATCCTGCCATTCTCCTATAATTAGGATGCTTAGTTTAGAAATGAAAATCACACAAGAAAAAAAGAATTCTTCTTCTATAATATTGAGCATATTTCTTTTGAGTTTAAGAAAGCTTTGAGTGTAGAAAACAGTATAAGTTTTCTTTAAGAACATCACCGCCCTATCAGTCAGAAATATTCTCCTTTTAAGGTAAGAGATATTATTTTTGTTCAATACTCGTATGAAATAATATTTTCTTCCATACTCTATAGTGTGTAAGTAATATTATTCTTTTCGTATTCCTAATTCTACACTCATTTTGTTAAGTATTGCTTCTATACTCGAAATTAGTAGAATATATTTGAAATTTGCGCTTCATCGAGTATCTTTTCACGGGAATATTTTGCTGAACATTCTTGTTAAATTTTAATCTTTTCATGTCGGGGTACTATTCACGGGGTACTATTCACGAAGTACTATTTGTTAGGAGGTTGCATATTTAAATTTGATGTTGAAAGTAAATATTCATGATTATATGTAAAGTACTTCAAGGAATATATGTACAAGGACTTAGTGGTAGATCAAATCTGTTAGGTTGATCTAAGCGTTTAATGTTTTATCATTCTGTAAATGAATGTATAGATGAAAAGATCAAAGTTGTTAGGTTGATCTATGTCTTAAGGTGTAATAGATAGGCTTCAACAAAATCGCAGTCTATCGAGCTAATCAAGAGATTGCAGAAGCCAAGGCAGAATTGTAGAGCATCGAGAATCGAAGTGTGTCTGCTTTGGAGGGCCTCTCCCGTAATCGTAGAGTGGTCCAAACG
Source organism: Panax notoginseng (assembly GCA_016801055.1). Taxonomy (NCBI): domain Eukaryota; kingdom Viridiplantae; phylum Streptophyta; class Magnoliopsida; order Apiales; family Araliaceae; genus Panax; species Panax notoginseng. The sequence continues at coordinate 171,876,201 of CM029015.1, forward strand.
TTTGCCGAGCCAACTCAGAGATCGTAGTGTGCTCTCGAAAACGTAGAGTCTGCAAGACAAGCAAGTGAAGATCGTAGTGTGTCAGTCCTTAAGAGAAATGGTAATGTTCTCATTTGCTAGTATCGAATCAAGCACCAAGGTGGCTAGACACCACGATCAGAATTGTAGAGCATCATCTGTCTGTGTCAGAAGCATCGAGCATTGCCCATTCGTTTAAGAATAAACCCCAACAAATGTGGAATGGATTATTAACGTTGAAGCCCTCGGCATTCCCAATGACACAACAGTCATCCTTAGTATACAACAAAGAAACGTATTAAAGAAGCTAAGGAAAGTACTATGGGTCAGCAGAAAATACTTTTTTAGGTGTTAGGTGAGATAGCAGTCTGTTGTGTCAGTGGGGCAGACTGCTAATCAGAAGATGTGCAGAAAGTTTCCATCAAAGCTCAGAAATGTCAAAAGCATTTAATGCTTCAACGGATGTCTTCAACGGATACATTTCAAAGACTTCATATATGCAAAACATCAACAGATGATACAACTAAGCAAGCATTGAACAAGAACGCTGAAGAACACTCAACGCTTAACTCTACGATCCGAAAAGAGAAAGCTTACTCAGCTACTCAGTTCTTTCGAACACGAGCTTAACGGCAACTGAGTAGCACCAATCAAGAACTCATCAACTACTATCAAGTGAAGTAAGAAGTTCCAAGTCAGAAGGACTTGAAGAGTTCTAAGTGAACTGTAAAGAACCAAGTCTGCTGGACTTGAAGAGTTCAAAAGTGAACTAAGAAGTCCCAAGACTGCTGGTCTTGAAGGAATCTGTGAGATTCAGAAAGTGTAAAAGATATCCATAGTGGATTTCCTACTCGAGGAGTAGAAGAGTGGACTAGGAGCTTTAAGTGCTTTGAACCACTTAAAAGTGTTGTATTTCTTATATTCTTGCTGTAACTGCTATAACCGTCATAACTGTCTCACTCTTATTGACTCACTATATCTTAAAGGGAAAATAAACAAATCTTAATTCCGCCGTATTTAAACCATTATCAAAACTAACAAAGTATTTCAAAAAGAATTTAAAATATCTATTCAACCCCCCTTCTAGATAACTTGTCAGGAATAAACATGTGAATGATATTCCTATTTAATATATGATTTGATTATGACATATATGAATGAATATGCAAGTATGCTTGCATCAAGAAAAGTTGTAAAGTCCTTTGATAGATAATAGAAATATATGTACAAGGACTTAGAATGAATTGATCAAATATGTTAGGTTGATCCTACATAAGCAAAATAGCTTTGTAAAGTCCTTAGAAAAGAAATGATGTACAAGGACTATAAATATAGAAAGATCAAGCTTGTTAAGTTAATCTTATGTTGTAATAGATAGGCTTGTCTGATCGTCGAGCACTGCACCAGAAGTCGTAGTCTGCCAGAAGAGTCAGAGTTAACTCAGGAGCTATCGAGGCAGAATAGGAGTATGCAAGATTGTGAGATCTCGGAGTTCGTAGACTTCCAGGGGAAACGAAGAAGGATCGTAGTGTGTCGAGAAGAGCTTTCTCGGGATCGTAGTGTGCTGAGGAAGTCACGTTCAGAATCGTAGAGACAGTCTGTCTATAAGCCGAACGATCATCTGCCCAAGCCAAGTATGAAATGAAACTACACTCTGAGATCGTAGAGTCCACTGAATGAATGCAGAGGTCGTAGTCAGGCTAGATCAGATGAAGACAACGAGCTCAAGGCAGAATCGTAGAGTGTCAAGATCTGATCTCGGGATCGTAGAGTCTGCAAAGCCAAAGCTGAATCGTAGAGTGCAGGACTACATCTCGGATCATAGAGTTTGCACAGCCAAAGCTGAATCGTAGAGTGCAGAACTACATCTCGGGATCGTAGAATCTGCACAGCCAAAGCTGAATCATAGAGTGCAGAACTACGACTCCAAAAGAAGTGCTCACAATGCTAAGTCAAAATCGTAGAGTATATATGATTCTCAACAAATGAGCACTCCCAGAATATCCAAAGATACGACGCCTCTGGTTGGTACTGCAAAGATGAAATCCCAGTAAGGGAACCAGAGAGCACTCAACGAATGGCATGAAGGCTATCAGAAGATCTAAGCATCAACCCAACCAGCATCAAGGTTGAGCTGAAAGGCCATTCGTGATGAAGTCTTCCACAAGGAGATCCAAAGAAGACTTCAGCAGCTGACTAAGGAAAAGTCAGCTAATGCAGTTGCTGTCAAGAGAACAGAAGACAACGATCTTGGAAGCAACCAAGATCGTAGTGCTTGCCAAACAAAGAAGGAACTGATGGAAGGTGAACCGGATACTGGTCAGCCTCTGAAGAGCAAGACTAAAGTGATTAAGTACTGGGTCAGATCATTGAGGATAAGTGAACGGGAGATCACAAGGAGAAAGCAAGCTGGACGGACCACTAATCTGAAATGTCTTAATATTCAGAAGGGGACCAGAGCAAGGAATTAGGCCATCAGTGTCTGAGAATAGTTGAAGCAAGCAGAAGTATTGAAGCACTGCACAATACAAGGAAGAGGTGTACTAAGGTGACGATCCAATCAACACTCTTCCAGATCGTAGTGTTAACTCTACCAGTCAACGAGCAACACTCAACATGACACTACGATCAGGTCCTTGAAGACGTGCATCAGAATCGTAGACTTCAAATACCGAAAGACTGAAGCATTGGCAACGGTTCAAGCTGAAGGGTAATATTCGAACAAGTGCTTAGTGAGAGCATCGATGCAAAAGGACAACCTCTGATCAAGAAATCAGAAGAAATAAAGTCTTCAACCTGCCCAAGACAGTAAAGTGATACATCTGACAGGGTAGGTGAAACAGTAGACTGCAGCGTCAGAAAAAGTATGACAAGTCACATCAAGTAGTCTCCATCAAGCAACTCGAGATCTGTGAAGAAATTTGAATAGCTTCCAACAGCTACTTTCCAACGGAAGGATTGGAAAAGTGTATAAATGAAGAAGAGCGTCAAAGATCAAAGCTTGCTGGAGTTGTGACTTTTGGAGAAAAGGTGGACTGATCGAATCAAGCGATAGTGAGTCAAGGGGCTCATTCTACGATCCACCAAGAACACTCAAAGTCAGATCAACAAAGCAGTAGAAGTGTGAGTTCTACTATGTAGAAGTGAGAGCTCTACTACATGAAGAGTGTTCTGAACTGCCAAGAGAAAGAAGAGCATCATGCTATCTGGATGTCCATCATGGGAAGACTCTAAGTACATTAGAGAAGAGCCTACAGTCAGCTTAGCAAGTCCATCATGGGAAGGCATTCAGTAGCAAGAAGGGAGATCACAAAAGCCATCTTGGTGTCAAGCATGAGGAAGCTTCTAAGTACCTTGCAGAAGAGCTTACAGTCATCTTAGAAGCCTCTCATGTGCAGCCATTAAGTACCAAGAAGAAAGATCTTCAAGGCAGTTCAACAAGGGGTCATCCGGAGTAGTTGAGAAACCTGAGAAGCCGAACATCATGCAACACTCAACTGCTCTTCAAGGATGATCAAGCCATGCTGCTAAGTATAGAAGATGTTCAGAGCATAAAGACATCTTAGCAGCTCAGCAACGACTCCAACAACAACAAACAAACAACTCAACAAAGCCAGGGCCTGAGGGGTCCTTCTCCAAAGGGGCTAAATGAAGCAGGGCCAAGAGGGTCCTTGTCCGGAGGGACTAAACAAAGCAGGGCCAAAGGGTCCTTGTCCAGAGGGACTAAATGAAGTTCCAAGCCTGCTGGGCTTGAAGAGTTCCTAGGGAACTAGAGGAGTCCCAAGGCTACTGGCCTTGAAGAGTTCTTAGTAAACTGAAGTCCCAAGGCTGCTGGCCTTGAAGGAATCGTAGAGATTCAGGGTGCTGCCCTTCCTTAGTGGAAATCCTGCTAGTTGAAAGCAGAAGAGTGGATTAGGAGCTTGAGTCTCTGAACCACTTAAAACCCTTTGTGTCTTTTACATTATGTCATTTACATTATGTCTATAACTGCTATAACTGCTATGTATATTTTAACTGCTTACAACTAAACTAAACCAATGAACAATGTATGTATGAATATGAATATATCAATGAAGGGGAATCTTTTACTTATTTCGCTGTGCTTGGAAAGATTCTATGTTTGTCATATACTCTAATATGAACAATACATCATAAACCAGAAAAGTATTTTTGAAAAGAAAAAGAATCTATTCAACCCCCCCTTCTAGATTTATTGTGCCCTCTGGGAACTAACAATTGGTATCAGAGTAGGTTCTCATGCTATATTCAAAAGCTAATCACTTTGAGTATGATCACAGGCACTAACATTGTTCTAAACTTAGTTTAGTAGTAAGTAACCTGTTATATGAAGAAGAGCTCACAAGTTGGAAATATTGTGTATAGGTAAAAATGTGTATACATCTGAAGCTGCTCAGATTGGTCCATATCCTCGATTGCTATATCAACAAGACCAATCCTAGCCTGCAGTCAATCTTGTAGTCTGAAGACCAGACGAGAGAATGAGAGCAAGAGACATCAGTTACAAGGAGTAAAGCATTCATCAGGCTGAAAGATGAAGAGGTCACGCGTACGAAGAAATGCTGATCGAGAGAAGATAGAAGATCCTCTCAATCTTATGAGTGACTAACCAACAACTGAGTGCTGTCCCTGAAAACTCAAAGATGTCAAAGATCTCAATGCCATGACTCTCTTGATCTACATCTTCAAGACCACTACTGATTGATGAAAGGACAACAAGAGCATTAAGCTGAAAGGAGCAAAAGTAAAAGCTATGCACATCAATACCTGAACTCAGTATATCTAAGGTAAATGACTGTTGAGTAACTGACCGTAAATAGGTACAATTCCTCTCCATTATTAATGTTACATCATTATTGCACCATCTTATGAACTATGACAGTCTTCTGTCAAGAAGTCATAATCTACCACAAAAAAAAGTGAAGAGAGAATGTAGTCTGAAAATGGCTTTCTCTCTAACCAAGTTATAGGCTGAAGATGAAATTTTGAAGAAAAACTGAAATAGATCATAAGAGTATCACAGACCAAATGTACTTCATGTTAAGTAATCATTACTGGTGTGCCAGTATGTATGTACAAGCTCATGTTCTAAGTGTTTAACAACACACAGAGAATTATCAGTTATACGAAAGGATCTTGCTGATTTGTAGAAACTGATCACCTCCATGAATCAACCAGACTCGTAAATCGTAGAGTTGATTCTTACTCTGTGAACGCTTAAACACTGTGACCACAATCCAGTAAACGATGAAACCATTACAAATACAGAGTGTGTCTTTAAATGTCATTTCCTAAACTCACTCATCACCATGCATCTCAAATGTATTATCTCTAGATAGGTGTATGCATGAATATGTCTGTTGGTGATAAACATGATGATTATCCTGTTAAGAGGAATAGGGGTTTAGAAAACTAACCTAGCAGGACCCATTCAACAATGGGGACCAAAAGTAGAAATTACTTAAACCTGCAGGTACTTGGTCAGATTGACCACACTAAGGAATGCTGAAGCAAAAGACTTCACTCATTAGGACTCAACCAGCAGAAGGCTAAGGACGATTCAGAAATGTATCTGATAAAGTTTCTATTTGTCCAAGCCTGTCCTTGAAGACCCTCTGAGCTAACCGGAATGGAGCTCACATGGCTGCAAATCTGTAGATGAAAGCATGCCATGCAACAGAAGAAAAAGAGGACTCTATGTGCCCATATCAAGACAGATATGCTTTATGAAAAGGATCCTCAAGGGAAGCTCACAACAGAAGATCATTGAGCTTAAGACAAAAGGAGTTCTCTATGTAGCAGAACTTCTCAAAACAAAGGACTGTCAAAGAAGACTACGTTCTTAGTGCTGTCGAATGATCGTAGAGTGATTAATCCTGAAAATATCCATCTCTACGATACAAGGAAAATTAAGCAAGGGTGATGATTCCAGTCAAAAGGAGAATTGCTGGGCAGCTCTCAAATGAACATGCAAAAAGAATCACATCCATCTTAGATGGCAGCATCAACAATGGGGGAGCAGTGATCTGTTAAGGAATAACAGCACTATTAAACCTGGAAGAAATGTACCAGCTACAGAGTCCCAAAACTTTGTGGTTGATGAACCAAAATGAAGATCCATAGTCAGTAGGAACGTCTCAAAACATACTACTGATAACCCTTCAGCCACCTAATCCATAATCGTGAAATGCCTACGATCGAACATACGATCGTAGAGTAAGAGCAGGAGGACACCACGATTTCAGCAATGTAGATACTGAAAGCTGACAGAAGATCTTCCCATCAGAAAAGTTCTAATGAGATGTCATTACACACCACTGCCATAGTATTTCATCTGAAAAACACCTCAGGGACAAACCTGACCCTTAGCTCTCTCTAAGAGGTTTGCCCTTCCTGAGCTACCTTATCACAGAAGGAATACTTATTCAAGCTCATCTCAAAAGAATCAAGTCAGTCAACGATCGTAGAGTTGAGGTTGAAAAGGGCTAAACGATCGTAGTGCAACTGCAGCGATCGTAGACTACAACTCAACTATCGTAGTTCTCCAAAGAGAGTACTTCAGTACAAGGAACATGTAGAGTGAGACATCTGCTAAGACATTCAAGTTAAGGAGATAAGTTCGAATACATCAAGTGATTGAGCTATGCTGCATCGAAGTAAGGAGGAAAGACAAAACCATCCACTGCAGCATCTCTCAGAAGTTGATCATTGAGTCAACAAAGGAAATCGTAGAGTCTATAGCTGTTTCATCACACGACTCTACGAATCAAAAGGTCAACGGTCAAAGCCACGTCAACTAAACGCCCACTCCTCTAATAACTGAAAAGTTATGGGGGGGTTACAGCTCATTACTAGGCAACGTGCAACCAATGGATAGTTGACACATCACTGAGTATGCAGAGTTAGAAGGAACTGCCATAAAGACAAGTTCAAATCTGCAGACAGTTACCAAAAATCTATCGAACCGTTCTCCCTCCCATTTTTAAAACCCTAGAAAGCTTTTCAAGAGCAAAATCAGTTAACCTCCAGAGCCTTACCAACCAGACAGCCATCTCGCGTAGATCTCTCTATATCTAACATCCACATTCTTCAAACTACTCAAAATGGAAAACTGGCAAGTAATCACTGGTATTCAGCTTGGAATCAAATCGTTTGTGAAATCTGAAAAGAAGTTCAGGGATATTCTCGAGCTTGTAAAGAAGGCTAGATTTTTAGAATGCCTTGAGGTAAATACTCGAGTCTACTACAACCTGGTCAAAGAATTCTACTCAAACGTCTCTATAAATTCGGAAACCCTGACTACCAAGGTTAAAGGTCAGTCTCTAAAGTTAAAATCTTCTGACCTCAATCAATGCCTCGGGTTTCCTAACCAAGGGCTAAAGAACCTTGATAATGTCAACTCTGAACTAGCAAAGGAAGTTATGGGGTATCAAAGAAACCCTAGCTTCAAGGACATGAAGAAGAAGGAGTTTCCTGAGCAATATGAGTTCCTTGCTGAAATAGTTGGAAAGTGCATACTGTGTAAGAACACTGCACATGACACAGTGATCGACCAGCAGTTGAAAATCATGTCAACAATAGTTCTGAAGAAACAAATCGACTTTGGAGCTATCTTGTTTGATCAGATCTCCAAGTGGGTAGAGAAGGCTGAGAAGAAACCACTGACCAAGGTGTTTCATGGAAGGTTGCTGAGTATCATTCTGAAGAAAAAATTAGGGGGGAAAATCAAGGAAGATGAGGGAGAAGCCCTGAATGTGCACAAGGTGATGTCTCCACAATTATTTGAAAACTGGAAGAAGAACCCCAAGGAGAACAAAAGGCTGACAGCTGGGAGCAGCAGTAGAACCTCTGCAAAGAAGAGGAAGACAGTAAAGGCAGAGAGCTCTGAGTCCAGTGACTCTGAAGCAGCTGAAATCACACCAGCCAGGAAGAAATCAAAAGTGGTAAAAAGAGCTGGTGAAGTGAAGAAAGCCCAGACCCTACCAAGGAGAGTCTCCTCCTTAAACAAAGACAAGGAAGAAGAGGCCCAAACTGCTGAGACCACAAAAAGAAGAAGCAACAGGCTGCTTCAAGGGCCATTCAGCAAGAAAGCTAAGGTAGAAGACAAATCAGCCTTAGCTTCTCAAATCAATATATCTGCTGAAGAAAGGGACGTAGAGTCAGAAGAAAAGAAGGAAACTGAAGATGTAGTCCAGTCCCCACAATCAGCATTCAGCAAGGAGAATGAAGCTAAAAAGTACTCAAGCCCCGTACTCAACTCTCAGAGCTGTCACTCTGATGAAGAAAAAGAAAGTAATGATGATCAAGGTGCATCCTCAAGTGTAACTGCCCCAACCAGCCCAGTGAATGAGTCAGATAATTGTGTAGAAGAAGAAGAAGAAGGAAATGACCTCTCAAACCAAAATGGCTCAGACAGTGATAATGCCAAGGCAGAAGAGTCTGCCCCTGTGAGTGATGATCCCCAAAGAAGTCTATCTGATGAGCAAGAAGAGTCAGAGACTGAAGATGGAAAGTCTGTCTCTCCAGTGGTTGAACCTCCAAGAAGAAGAAAGAGCTACAGGCTGCAAGCCCAGTTTGCTTTCAACAGGAACAGAAATCAATCAAATGCCATCATTGAATTAAGTGATGATGAGTCTGTGTCCTCAGGAGAAAATGCTGAAGAAGAAACCAGAAATGGAGAAGAAGAATCTAAGGAAAGTCTTGCTGAAGAAAGTTCAAATGATGAAACTCAGCAAGAAGGATTCTCTGTTAAAGGTGATTAAGAAGAGTCTGCTAATGGAACACAGCTAGAGGAGTTCTCTGCTGAGAGTAACCAAGAAAGCTCAGGGTCTGTGAGAAAAGAGACTAGAAAAGATTCTGATTCTGCACCTCTAGGAGCAGACGAACAAGAAGACTATCAAGTTCCCTATCCTGAAAGATTTGACAAGAGTATAGTAAAGGAAGTGTCAAATGATCTGAAAGATGCTTCACCAGAAAGCTGGTTCAATCAGTGGATGAAATGGCTCAAGGCCCACGCTGAAAAAGATAAAAGTTCCTTCAGCGAGTGTTATAAGACCTTTCCAAGCTTGGAAATGGTGGCTCAAAACATTCCAAGAGTAAAGACGTTTGCCACCAAGCTGATCACCAACGAGCCTCACTTCAAAGTCTACAGACAAGCTGAAAATCTCTACATACCCTACAATCGTAGAGTAGACTCTGAAGGAAGAAGGGTCATGACCAAGGAGCCGATCGTAGAGTCTGTTCACTCTACGACTAATGATGTTCAAGACCTATCTTAGATGCATCCTAATGTTCAAACACTGCTGTCAGATACTCCATCATCTTCCACAAGTGATTGGTACTCCACGATTTTACAGATCATTCACACTTTTGAAAATCTGTCCAAAGATAACAATCGTAGAGTCCAATCAATTGCTCAACCTGAAACTGCCAGTCAAGAGGATCAAACTGCTTTGGAGCAGGAACTACAGCAAAGCTCTGTTGATTTAAGCAAGAAGATATCCATGCTTACTAAAGAATCATAGAAGCAGACAGCAGCAGGAGATGACTCTTTTCAGAACAAGCTTCAAGCTTTGGTGGCTGATGTATATCTCAAAATGCAAGAGAGAGATAGCATCTATCAGAAAACCATCCAAGACCTGAAGGCTGTGGCTCTACAAGCTCAGAAGGAAAATGCAGAGCAGCTAGCAGCTCTCTCTGACAAGATTGATGATATGAAGCAGACCTTCTCAGTGCAACTTGAGCTCGGCCAGCAAGAGCTAAAATTTGAAGTTGCCAACTCCTCCTACCTGATGGAGCAGCTTAATTCCAACATGGAGCAGCTGTCTCAAATGATTGATGACAAAAAGGGGGAGAAAAAGAGGCAAAGAAAGAAGAGGAGCAAGAGGCATCAAAAGAAGAGAATGCAGATAAGGGAGAAGAAGTCAAAGCAGAAAGAAGCAGCAGTAGATAAAGAATCATCATCTGAGGGGGAGCCTAAAGGTGATGATCCCATGATAGCACATTCTGAGGGGGAGCCAGATAAGAAAAATGATGAGGGCAAGCCAAGCAAAGATGGAAGATCATCATCTGATGGGGAGCAAGAAAAAGAAGCAGGATCAGATGAGTAGCTGATCAACAAGCATCCTAGAAACATACATGGAGCCAAGGAGGTACATCTCTAGTCTGTTAGTATGTTCTGGATCCAGGATGTAGAGTGTCTGAATATATAAACTGTCATATTAATATAAATGACATTCATGATTATCTGCTTAGAAATACAGTTGCTCACTGTATATAAGATTCATTCATAACATGCATATGCACTTATTGTTTTTGTCATAATCAAATAGGGGGAGATTGTCAGGAATAAACATGTGAATGATATTCCTATTAAATATATGATTTGATTATGACATATATGAATGAATATGCAAGTATGCTTGCATCAAGAAAAGCTGTAAAGTCCTTTAATAGATAATAGAAATATATGTACAAGGACTTAGAATGAATTGATCAAATATGTTAGGTTGATCCTACATAAGCAAAACAGCTTTGTAAAGTCCTTAGAAAAGAAATGATGTACAAGGACTATAAATATAGAAAGATCAAGCTTGTTAAGTTGATCTTATGTTGTAATAGATAGGCTTGTCTGATCGTCAAGCACTGCACCAGAAGTCGTAGTCTGCCAGGAGAGTCAGAGTTAACTCGGGAGCTATCGAGGCAGAATAGGAGTATGCAAGATAGTGAGATCTCGGAGTTCGTAGACTTCCAGGGAAAATGAAGAAGGATCGTAGTGTGTCGAGAAGAGCTTTCTCGGGATCGTAGTGTGCTGAGGAAGTCACGTTCAGAATCGTAGAGACAGTCTGTCTATAAGCCGAACGATCATCTGCCCAAGCCAAGTATGAAATGAAGACTACACTCTGAGATTGTAGAGTCCACTGAATGAATGCAGAGATCGCAGTCAGGCTAGATCAGATGAAGACAACGAGCTCAAGGCAGAATCGTAGAGTGTCAAGATCTGATCTCGGGATCGTAGAGTCTGCAAAGCCAAAGCTGAATCGTAGAGTGCAGGACTACATCTCGGATCGTAGAGTCTGCACAGCCAAAGCTGAATCGTAGAGTGCAGAACTACATCTCGGGATCGTAGAATCTGCACAGCCAAAGCTGAATCATAGAGTGCAGAACTACGTCTCCAAAAGAAGTGCTCACAATGCTAAGTCAAAATCGTAGAGTAGATATGATTCTCAACAAATGAGCACTCCTAGAATATCCAAAGATACGACGCCTCTGGTTGGTACTGCAAAGATGAAATCCCAGTAAGGGAACCAGAGAGCACTCAACGAATGGCATGAAGGCTATCAGAAGATCTAAGCATCAACCCAACCAGCATCAAGGTTGAGCTGAAAGGCCATTCGTGATGAAGTCTTCCACAAGGAGATCCAAAGAAGACTTCAGCAGCTGACTAAGGAAAAGTCAGCTAATGTAGTTGTTGTCAAGAGAACAGAAGACAACGATCTTGGAAGCAACCAAGATCGTAGTGCTTGCCAAATAAAGAAGGAACTGATGGAAGGTGAACTGGATACTGGTCAGCCTCTGAAGAGCAAGACTAAAGTGATTAAGTACTGGGTCAGATCATTGAGGATAAGTGAACGGGAGATCACAAGGAGAAAGCAAGCTGGACGGACCACTAATCTGAAATGTCTTAATATTCAGAAGGGGACCAGAGCAAGGAATTAGGCCATCAGTGTCTGAGAATAGTTGAAGCAAGCAGAAGTATTGAAGCACTGCACAATACAAGGAAGAGGTGTACTAAGGTGACGATCCAATCAACACTCTTCCAGATCGTAGTGTTAACTCTACCAGTCAACGAGCAACACTCAACATAACACTACGATCAGGTCCTTGAAGACGTGCATCAGAATCGTAGACTTCAAATACCGAAAGACTGAAGCATTGGCAACGGTTCAAGCTGAAGGGTAATATTCGAACAAGTGCTTAGTGAGAGCATCGATGCAAAAGGACAACCTCTGATCAAGAAATCAGAAGAAATAAAGTCTTCAACCTGCCCAAGACAGTAAAGTGATACATCTGACAGGGTAGGTGAAACAGCAGACTGCAGCGTCAGAAAAAGTATGACAAGTCACATCAAGCAGTCTACATCAAGCAACTCGAGATCTGTGAAGACATTTGAATAGCTTCCAACGGCTACTTTCCAACGGAAGGATTGGAAAAGTGTATAAATGAAGAAGAGCGACAAGGATCAAAGCTTGCTGGAGTTGTGAGTTTTGGAGAAAAGGTGGACTGATCGAATCAAGTGATAGTGAGTCAAGGGGCTCATTCTACGATCCACCAAGAACACTCAAAGTCAGATCAACAAAGCAGTAGAAGTGTGAGTTCTACTATGTAGAAGTGAGAGCTCTACTACATGAAGAGTGTTCTGAACTGCCGAGAGAAAGAAGAGCATCATGCCATCTGGATGTCCATCATGGGAAGACTCTAAGTACATTAGAGAAGAGCCTACAGTCAGCTTAGCAAGTCCATCATGGGAAGGCATTCAGTAGCAAGAAGGGAGATCACAAAAGCCATCTTGGTGTCAAGCATGAGGAAGCTTCTAAGTACCTTGCAGAAGAGCTTACAGTCATCTTAGAAGCCTCTCATGTGCAGCCATTAAGTACCAAGAAGAAAGATCTTCAAGGCAGTTCAACAAGGGGTCATCCGGAGTAGTTGAGAAACCTGAGAAGCCGAACATCATGCAACACTCAACTGCTCTTCAAGGATGATCAAGCCATGCTGCTAAGTATAGAAGATGTTCAGAGCATAAAGACATCTTAGCAGCTCAGCAACGACTCCAACAACAACAAACAAACAACTCAACAATGCCAGGGCCTGAGGGGTCCTTGTCCAAAGGGGCTAAATGAAGCAGGGCCAAGAGGGTCCTTGTCCGGAGGGACTAAACAAAGCAGGGCCAAAGGGTCCTTGTCCAGAGGGACTAAACGAAGTTCTAAGCCTGATGGGCTTGAAGAGTTCCTAAGGAACTAGAGGAGTCCCAAGGCTACTGGCCTTGAAGAGTTCTTAGTGAACTGAAGTCCCAAGGCTGCTGGCCTTGAAGGAATCGTAGAGATTCAGGGTGCTGCCCTTCCTTAGTGGAAATCCTGCTAGTTGAAAGCAGAAGAGTGGATTAGGAGCTTGAGTCTCTGAACCACTTAAAACCCTTTGTGTCTTTTACATTATGTCATTTACATTATGTCTATAACTGCTATAACTGCTATGTATGTTTTAACTGCTTACAACTAAACTAAACCAATGAACAATGTATGTATGAATATGAATATATCAATGAAGGGGAATCTTTTACTTATTCCGCTGTGCTTGAAAAGATTCTATGTTTGTCATATACTCTAATATGAACAATACATCATAAACCAGAAAAGTATTTTTGAAAAGAAAAAAGATCTATTCAACCCCCCCTTCTAGATCTATTGTGCCCTCTGGGAACTAACAAAACTGTTGTGCCTCTAGGAACTAATAATTGGTATCAAAGCAAGTTCTATCAAATAGCCTACAAAGCTTAAGTAGATCCAATGGCACATCTGATAAGCGAATCAAAGACTAGAGGAGGCAGCAAGCCACCCATGTGGAACAAAGACAAATTCGCCAACTGGAAAGTTCGTATTCAAGCATACATGGATTTAATAGATGAAGATCTATTTAAAACTATTCAGAATGGGCCCTACATTCCTACAAAGCTTGCACCAACTACAGACGACCCAAACAGAATTCAGATCAAGGTCAAAGAAGAATGGGCAGACAACAAAAAGAAGATGTTCAACTCGACAAAAAGGCCAAGAACATTTTGTTTTAATTTTTAAAAGATGATCTGTTCGAGAATGTGGTCAATAGCAAAACAGCAAAGGAGGTATGGGAAGCATTGCTCATCATGCATAAAGGAACAGAAGAAGTCAGAGAAAATAAGCAATCTCTTCTGACTCAGCAATATTAGATGTTTGCACACGTTCAAGGAGAAAATGTCACTTCCACCTACAAAAAATTCAATGTACTGCTCAACTTTCTCTGAGCCTGTGGAAAGATCTATCCAAATAAAGATCTAGTCATAAAGTTCATGAGAGCTTTACCTAGCAAGTGGGATGCCAAAACCACTGCCATCAGAGAATCAAAGAATCTCCATAAAATGACTGTTCAATAGTTATATGCCAACCTTCTTACATATGAACTAGAGCTGACTCAACGAGCAAAAATTCTATCTGAAGGAAGAAAGAATGATAAAGGGGTTGCTCTCAAAGCAACTGACAACATCCCCAAAGTCAATACTAAAAATGACTATGACTATGATGAAGATAATGATGAGGACTTTGCAGTGCTAGTGAATAGACTCAGAAGGTTCATGCGTCAAGGCAGAATCAGTAAACCAAAGAAAGTCAACAACTACAGCAGCCAGGAGCAGATAAATGACCTATGCTACACTTGCAAGAAGCCTGGTCATTTCATTGCAAACTACAACAAACCTCTTAGAGAAGAACTGAAGAAGAAATCACATTCAAAGAAGGAATTCAAAGGCAACAAAAGGCCTCAAAAGAAAGACAAAGGTCTTGTAACTGGAGGATCGTGGAGTGACTCAGACAACGACTCAACTCCCGAATCTGGAGATGATGAAGATCCTCAAATGGAAAATCTTTACCTGATGGTCAACATGCAAATGATAAAAAGAACTCTAACATTCATGAAGTAAGTATAGATAATGTATTTGACTTTAACTCTCCTGATATAGACATTGATGATTGAAGAACTGCACTACATGGCATAACATCTGATCTGCATCAATACATAAAATGGTTCAGAGTTCTGTCTAAAGATTATTCACTTCTTCAAAAGGAGAAAGAGAAAGTTCAAAAAGAACTGAAAATAGCCCTTCTAAGTACTTAATCTCTCTCCAAGTTTGAAGCTAAGAATAAGCTCTTTAAACAGACCAATGAGCTCAATGCACAAAGAGAGTCAAGTCTAACCTCTAAAATTGAGGAGCTAGAAAGGACAATCTCTACATGGAATAAATCATCTTCATCCATGGACTCCCTGATCTCTAGTCAGAGAAGTGCATCTGACAGAACAGGTTTAGGCTTTGGGAAATCCACCTCAGAGCCATATATGAAAAAGATAAAGGAAACAAGCCCTAGTAATGCTTCAAGTTTCAGTAGAGACATTATATTTATGAAATTCACATAGAAGGAAGAACCAGTCCAACCCTGCTCTTCTGATTCAATCCATATTCCAAGGAATAAAGGATCTCATGTTGGCCTGGTCATAAGTGGGTTTTATATACGCGAATTAATGTCCATTTCTTGCTTATTTGTTGCGTATTTCTTGAGTTCACGTTCATTTTTACTTGTATTATGTTATTTCTTGTGTAGGATGGTTGTTGTGACGTTTAATGTGAATTTGGAGTTATTCGGTATGATATGGAGTCAATTGGTGCAAGTTTGGAAGAAATCATGAAGTGCAGCAAATTCAGTTAGCAGAATAGAGGCCCGTCGGCGCTGGCTTATTTGTACGATATACCCCCGCCGGGGCGGGGGGTCTTCATTAGCAGTTAGCATAAAGGTAGCCCGCCGGGGCAGGCTTGTTTTACTCTTAAACCCCTGTCGGGGCTGGGGTTGTCGAATTCTAGTGTCTTCTGCTGAGGTTGAAACACTTGTTGGTTACGGTTTCTAACATTTTGGATTACACATGGACTCTATTTGATGGAGAATTTTGGCTGGGACTTGTGGTTGGACATCTATTACTCTATTAACAACAAAATTTTACAACACACAAGATACATTACGAAGATTAATCTCAGTTTTTCTTAGCAAGCTTGGGAGTAGTATTTCGAGGAGATTTTCAAGACGATTGCAATTTAGGCTACGAGAAGGGTGTTTTTCAATATTCTTCGTCTTAGGCTATTATTTGTAATTGAAAGAGTGTTTTCTATGATTTATTCAGTGTTTATTTCGTTTATGATGAACTAATTCACTTTTTAGGCTTATGATGGACCTTTGAGTGAATCGATGATTTTATAACTTTGATTTCCATTTCAATAATCCATTTCCAGTTTATCTATATTAATTTGAGCTTGAATTTATGAATTGCCTGATCAACAATTCTTTGTAGATTTGTGTGGAATTGAGAGAGGATATTCAAATCTCGACCTAGTTGATTTAGCGTGTGTTCATGAATTTTGTGAATAGCAGAATCTTGATGAATGTTAAGGTAGAGATATGCTTGACATCGCATGTAATCAGATAGAGAACTTATTCTTAAACCTTCTTTAATTGTAATTCACATAGAGATATAGTGAGTTAGTTAATTAAGGTGTTTAACTTGTTTCTATCTTAATTGTGGATTTAAGTTAATACGGTATTAGTGCATCAAGAGGTGGTTAATACTACATTCGTGTTCTTGATTAATAAACTAGGATAGTGAATTGAATTGGAATAAGGTGTTAAGATCAAAGTGAAGCTTAGGGTGAAATCATAAGTCTAATTCTCCATTAATTATTTGAAATTCCAGATTTTGATATTTGTGATTGTTTTGTGGTAGTTTGTTATTCTTTAATTTAGAATCTTTAATTATAAACATTGAATTGAATAGTTTAATAAAATTAGGATTAATAGAAAATTGGTAATTGTAAGTTAAGATTATTGCTAGTTGATCTCTATGGGAATGATACTTTACTCATCACTTTATTACTTGTTGACCACGTATACTTGCGTGTTGTGTGTATATTGATTTTACCCAACAAATTTTTGGCGCCGTTGCCGGGGACCAATTTAGTATAGATCTTAATATTTTTACAATATCAGTTTAATTAGTCCAGTTTTACTTAAACATTTTTTTTGTTTTTGTTTTTGTTTTTCTTATTCCAGGTTTTTTGATATTGGTTTATGCAAACACGATCCAAAAATCCAGACTTGCTACCTTTTGAGGACGACATTGAAAGAAGATTCCAGAGGTTAAGTAAGTGGATCAAGTAAACAAGGAACGAATTCGAAAACTCTGACATAGAAGAAGCAATGGCAGCTGAAGATCAGAAAGCATTAAGGGACTTCGCCACACCCAAGGTGACTGAACTGCAGTCGAGCATCACCAGGCCTGCAATTGC
Source organism: Panax notoginseng (assembly GCA_016801055.1). NCBI lineage: Eukaryota > Viridiplantae > Streptophyta > Magnoliopsida > Apiales > Araliaceae > Panax > Panax notoginseng. Next base: position 171,893,371 of record CM029015.1, read on the forward strand.
TGCAAATACATTAGAAATCAAGTCTGGGACGATTCAGATGATCCAGAATTCAGTTCAGTTTGGGGGATTGGCCAATGACGATCCGAATGAACATCTAGTCAACTTTCTAGAGATTTGCGACACCTTCAGGTATAATGGGGTGTCGGATAATGCGGTGAGACTTCGTTTGTTCCCTTTCACCTTACGGGACAAGACAAAGAGTTGGTTACACTCTCTACCACCGGGATCGATAACTACGTGGGAAGACTTAGCTCAGAAATTCATCGCCAAATTTTTCCCACCGGCGAAAACTGCAAAGATGAGGAACGAGATAACGATGTTTGAGCAGCAACACGGGGAATCATTGTATGAGGCATGGGAGCGATACAAAGAATTGCTCAAAAAATGCCCACATCATGGATTACCTAAGTGGCTGCAAATGAACAACTTTTACAACGGAATGCATGGGAATCTCAGAACGAGTATTGATGCAGCGTCGGGCGGAGCATTCATGGCTAAGAGTTACGAGGAAGCCTATAATTTGATTAAAACCATGACGGCCAAAAACTACCAGTGGCCCACAGTAAGAATGACATAAACAAAAGTAGCTGGGTGTTATAAGTAGATGGGGTCCAAAAACGTACAAAAAGTTTATCCACCACCACCGTTTCAGCAGAGAGTCCAAAAACAGAAATTAGACAAGTAATTCGCAAAGTTTTTGGAAGTGTTCAAGAAAATCCAGATTAACATACCATTTGCAGAAGCCCTAGAGCAAATGTCGAGCTATGCAAAATTTATGAAGGGGATTCTGTCAAGGAAGAAGAAATGGGAAGATTTTGAGACAGTTGCACTAACAGAGGAGTGTAGTGCAGTATTACAACAGAAATTACCACCAAAAGTTAAGGACCCGGGGAGTTTCACTATCCCATGCACAATCGAGAATATGCATTTTAGCAAGTGTTTATGTGATTTGGGGGCGAGTGTGAATCTTATGCCATTGTCAGTATACACAAAAATTGGGTTTGCCTGCTCCAAGGCCTACAAATATTTCATTACAGTTGGCGGATAGGTCAGTCACATATTCGAGAGGCATAGTAGAGGACATACTGGTTAAGGTGGATAAGTTTATATTCCCCATGGACTTTATCATTCTGGATTTTGAGGACGACAAGAACATCCCAATTATCCTTAGGAGACCTTTCTTGGCCACGGGTAGGACACTCATAGACGTACAAAAAGGAGAACTTACTATGAGGGTTCAAGATCAAGAAATCAAATTTAATGTGTTCAAGGCCATGAAATTCCCTACGGATGAGGAAGAATGTTTTCGGATGTATTTAGTTGAGCAAATCATCAGTGAAGATATGAGCAAGAGTTTGGTCAACGATCCGTTAGAAACAACTTTATTGGGGGATGAAGAGGTCGACGACCCGGAATTAGTGGATTACTTACAAATGCTAGACTCATTGCCACGGATTAGCAGATTCAGAACATCGTATGAACCATTGCACACGGAGGAGATAGTTGCAGAAAAACTGAAACCGTCATTGGAAGAGCCACCAAAGTTGGAACTTAAGCCACTCCCTAAACACCTCAGGTATGCGTATTTAGGTAATTCAAATTCATTACCTGTTATTATTTCAGCTACACTTAACGAATTGCAGGAAGAAAAGTTGTTGTGGGTACTTAGGGAACACAAATCATCTATTGGGTGGACGATCGCGGACATAAAGGGAATTAGCCCTTCATTTTGCATGCACAAGATTTTGATGGAAGATGAGGCAAAACTAACGGTGGAGCAACAACTGTGACTTAACCCTATTATGAAGGAAGTTGGAAGAAGGAAATTTTAAAGTGGTTAGATGACGGTATCATCTACCCGATTTTCAACAGTAAGTGGGTTCGTCCGGTCTAGTGCGTGCCGAAAAAGGGAGGAATGACTATGGTGCAGAATGAGGACAACGAGTTAATACCAACTAGAACAGTGACAGGTTGGAGGGTTTGCATGGATTATAGAAAATTGAATAAGGCAAGCCGAAAAGACCATTTCCCGTTGCCCTTTATTGATTAAATGTTAGATAGGTTGGTGGGACATGAATATTACTGTTTGTTGGATGGGTACTCGGGCTATAACCAGATAGTCATCGCTCCGGAGGATCAAGTCAAGATGACATACACTTGCCCTTACGGCACATTTACATTCAGGAGGATGTCATTCGGGTTATGCAATGCACCTGCATCCTTCAAACGGTGTATGATGGCCATTTTTTCAAATATGTTGGAGAAGAATGTTAAAGTCTTCATGGACGACTTTTCAGTCTATGGGGACAACTTTGATACTTGCCTAGGGAATCTGGTCATGGTGTTGCAACGATGTAAGGATATGAATCTTGTACTCAATTGGGAAAAATGCCACTTCATGGTTGAAGAGGGCATAATTTTTGGCCATAAGGTATCGGCTCAAGGATTGGAGGTTGACAAAGCAAAGGTGGAAATAATCGAGAAACTGCCCCCCCCCCCCGAGCTCAGTTAAGGGTATTAGAAGTTTTTTGGGACATGCTGGGTTCTACAGGAGATTCATAAAGGACTTCTCTAAAATTGCAAAACTGTTGTGTAGTCTTTTAGAGAAGGATGCTACTCTCAGTTTTGATGAAGAATGCAAGTCAGCGTTTGAATTATTGAAAAAGAAATTGACTACAACCCCCGTGATCGTCACACTAGATTGGAACATGCCATTCGAGCTAATGTGTGATGCAAGTGACTACGCGGTAGGGGCTGTTTTGGACCAACGACGAGACAAGGTGTTTCACGCCATATACTATGCAAGCAAAACACTCACAGAGACTCAAATCAATTACACAACCACAAAAAAGGAATTACATGCAGTGGTGTATGTGTTTGACAAATTTCAGGCATACTTGATCGGGACTAAGGTGATAGTTTACACAGACCATTCGGTGATTCGGTACTTAAAAGCGAAAAAGGATGCCAAGCCATGCCATATCCGATGGATTCTCCTACTTCAAGAGTTTGACTTAGAAATAAAGGATAGAAAGGGGACGGAGAACCAAGTAGCCGATCACTTGTCTAGGCTGGAAAACCAAAGGAAAGCAAAAGAAGACAGATGTGAAATTAATGAATCATTCCTAAATGAGCAACTGTTTGGGATTACTACAGAGATTACGTGGTATGGGATTATGCAAATTTTCTTGTGAGCAACATTAATCTACCACCTGACCTCACAAGACAACAAAAAAGGAAGTTTCTTCATGTTGTGAAATGGTACATGTGGGACGAACCGTATTTGTTCAAGCAGTGCGCCGACAAAATGATTAGATGGTGCGTCCCCTATAGTGAACTGAAGAACATTCTGCATGAGTGTCACTCAATTGCGTATGGCAAACATTATAGGAGTGAGAGGACAGCAGTGAAGGTGTTGCAATCTGGGTTTTATTAGCCCACATTATTTAAGGATGCCCACCATTTTGTCAAACAATGCGATAGGTGTTAAAGGGTGGGCAATATTTTGAAATGGAATGAGATACCTTTACAAACGATTCTTAAAGTCGAAATCTTTGATGTCTGGGGTATCGATTTCATGGGGTCATTCCCGTCATCTTTGAACAATCAGTATATTCTACTCACAGTGGATTACGTATCGAAGTGGGTTGAAGCTCAGCACTACCATCCAATAATGCCAAGGTGGTCCTCAAATTCCTACAGAAAAACATTTTCACGAGGTTTGCCACGCCAAGAGCAATAATTAGTGACGAAGGTAGTCACTTCTGTAATAAGTCTTTTACAACTCTTTTGGCCAAGTATGGGGTTAACCACAAGGTGGCTACAACGTATCACCCTCAAACAAGTGGACAGGCTGAGGTATCAAACAGAGAAGTTAAGAAGATATTGGACAAAGTAGCAAATCCGAGTCGAAAAGATTGGTCACTTCGGTTGGATGATGCATTATGGGCATACCGGACTGCATACAAAACACCAATCAGGATGTCACCATATCAACTTTTGTACGGCAAGGCATGTCACTTACCGGTCGAGCTACAACATAAGGCTTATTGGGCGGTTCAAAAACTCAATTTCGATCAAGAAGCTGTAGGGGAAAAGAGACTACTTCAACTAAATGAGCTCGATGAATTTCGCCTTCACGCCTATGAGAACTCTAAATTATACAAAGAAAAAGTAAAAAGATGGCACGACCAGAAAATTATGCGTCGAACATTCGAGCCGGGGCAATCAGTCCTTTTGTTCAACTCACGGCTTCGATTGTTCCTAGGAAAACTTAAGTCGAGATGGTCGGGACCATTCACTGTCAAGCGGGTATTCTCTCATGGCGCAGTTGAACTCTACAGTCGCAATCCATTAGATACGTTCAAAGTCAACGGACATCGTCTAAAAATTATTGGGGTGGAGAAGCTAACACCGATGTGATCGCCATCACATTGGCCGACACAAACTGAACAGGAAGTAGTCAGGCTGAACGACTTAAAATCAAGCGCTAATTGGGAGGCAACCCAATCTTTAGTTTATTTCTCGTATTTGTCATTCAAATTTGTTAAAATATAGTTTTTATTCAATTACTATGTAGTAACATACAATAAAAGTCTCGCTAATCCCTCCATAATACATCATGTTATCAATAACTCACTAATTCTCATGTGTTATATCTTGCAAGATGGAAAATGGATCATTAAGTGAGTTAAAATGAAGCAAAGTGAGAAAACAGAAAAGTTTGGCAGTAACCATTCCCGCCGGGGCGGGCCCCTCTTGTACTACAACCCCCGCCGAGGCGGGTGTATCCCAGTTTTTTTTAACAGTAAGTATGCCTGCCGGGGTGGGCTCCATTAGCCTTGTACCCCCTACCGGTGCGGGGGTCCTGGAACTTGGGCACTTCAAATTAGGCAGTTACATATGCTAGGCTCCACAACTCCCATAACTTCTCCCTCAATTAAGACTCCTCATAACCACCACCCACCATCTACTACCCCCACGGATTCCAATGCTCCACTACCTCTCCCCACCTCTTCAATCCACCAATAAACACCTTCACACCACCTCTATATATTACCACATCTCAACCCATATTCCTCACACCACTCTTCAATTACACTCATCATATTTCGAATTAGGGCCTTCATAGAGGATAGTTGTAACCATTTGAGAGGTAAGCATATCACTATTCTCAAGTTACCAAGCTGCATTCACCATATTGGAGGGCCAATTTCATAAGTGTGGTGGGTAACCATTTGTGCACACCAAGTGTTCGTCACTGTGTTTCAACCAAGTTTGGGGGAGAGCTAAGGCAAGTTAAGTAATAGAGAGAAACCATGGCTTCGCATTCAACATCAAAACGCCAAAGGGGAGAGAGTTCAAGGCCATCTCAACCAACTTTTGATCGCCGGGAATTCGCGAGTGCCGCCGACCGGTATGATTACATGCTCACCAAAGCCCTTACATCGGACTGGGGGTTGGCACCAGATCCTAATGATGGGGAGATGATGCCTCAAATTTCTCAAAAGGGGTTGACAAAATTCACAGAAGAGCCGGAACCCGCTGTGGTCAACATTATCAAAGAATTTTATGCCAACGCCGAGGACAAAGAACCATTCCACGCGTTTGTTCGAGGTCGGTTGGTTCCGTTCAGTGCCGATGCAATCAACACCTACTATCAAAGCCGGGAACATCTAGGCTACCATTATGCTCACCTACGAAACGCTGATCCAAACTATGATGAAATAATCACGGTGATGACTAAGCCGGGAACATCTTGGATGAAAGGTCGAAAGGCAGGCATAGTGTTCAATAGCAAGGACCTTAGCCGGCATGGAAAAATATGGTATGCATTCTTATACGCTAAATTGCTTCCATCCCAACACACCTCGGACGTCACCAAAGAGAAGGCATTGCTGTTGTTCATAATTGTGCAAGATTTTATTATCGACATCGGGGCCATTATCCGCTTCTCCATCCGCCGGTGTTTACGTAGAAATTTTTTGGGTTGTCACACCCATCACTCATATGTAGGTTGTTTCACAATGCAGGGGTGAGATGGTCCGACGATGAGCCCACACAAATGCCGCTCGCATTGCTTGATTCTAGAATGATAGAGCGATATTCTGTATGGGCAGGAGGCGAGTCACATCCACGAGGTTTAGGCTTTATTTTTTTGTCAGTTTTAGAAGACGACGTTGATGCTACAGAGGCATCGGAGGATGATGATGCAACTACGGGTGATCAAGGGGCTGAGCAGGTACCACAGACCGAGACAATATTCAGTCCTCAATTCCTTGAGTTCCAAAATTAAATGACTGCGCACAACAAAGCAGCACGTCGGGAAATGCGGCGATTAGCAATGAGGCAAGATTACATGTTTGATGCTATGAATGCATCTTTCACCTCACTCAACATAACCCTTCAAAGTTTCAACCCGGCAGCTCAATTTCCATATCAGCAACCCGGACCAATGCCGAGATTTCCACCAAGTGATTCTGATGAAGAAGAGCAATAACCACCTCCTCAGACTTAAGCAATAGCAAGGAAGTCCTCAAGTAATTTGTTTTGATTAATCATCTAATGAGGAGATTGTATTACTTAAGTTTGGGGGATTTTTATACATGTTTGCATGCATATGTAGTACTTTTAGGTTTGCATTTTGTCATTTTTATTTCAGTATTGCATGTTAAGTTCGGTATTGCATTATAGCTTAGGTGCATACATAGTAGTTTAGGTTATTATTGTCATTGAATAGTAATTAGTGTTGTAAATAGTGCATTTTGTTATAAAAAAATTTAGTTAGTGAAATATTGTGTTTGCATAAGTTCAGCAATGTTGTAGTTCATATTATTTGTAGGCCAATGATGAGATTGATAATAAGTTAACAAATACAGTGTTGATTATTAGAACTGTGATACAATTTCTGTTTTGAGTCAAATCTTGAGCTCGTTTGAAACTGGTATAGAAAAGGTTAGCACAATTAATAACATCTTTGTAGACTGGTCAGTTCAAATTGATACATAAATAGTCTCTAAAGGATAATGCTAGAGTAAATGAGAAAATGACAAGGATAGATAGTAAAGGCAAAAAATTAAGCAAGAACCCAAGTTTGGGGGATGAAATGTGGGGTATATAAGCTTTATCTATTAAAAAAAAGAGTGTATATATCGTGACTAGTCATGTTTCGGGGCCTTTGTTACTTGAGCAAGTACGCCCGAGGGGATTGCCTTTACACCTAGCGCCCTAAGGTCTTTTATGGTCTAGGAGTCGTTGGTTGAAAGCTAGCTAAGGGGTAGCATTGTCAGCCTAATGGGATGAGACATTGCACAGTCATGTTTATATATCTATTAAAAAAAGAGAGAGAAAATATATATATATATATATATATATATATATATATATATATATATATATATATATATATATATATATGAATAAGGTATAAGTACCCTGTATGAACCCCTAAGATTGGTAATTGTGTAGTTTTAGTTGGAGCTGTCTATTTTTGAAATTTTTAAGTTTGCACTGTATGATTCCTTCTAAGAGATTGATTATGTATTGAAATTGAGTCCGTAGCAGTTATCATGGATGTTAATCACACACGCACACTATACCAATGATGATGGTTTAAGATTTGAGGATTAAACGGAATTGTAGATTGGTTTTGGTGTTTTATATTGTATAGTTGCTTGTTTTCGCTGAGGCCGTTAAGATAATCTTGATTCTACGATACTGATGGACTCGAAAGCATATAAGTTAGATCATATTCATTTCATCTCATTGCATTGCATAGCAGGTAGTTGTTTTGTGCTCAAGGACTAGCACAATTTAAGTTTGGGGGATTTTGATAAGTGAATTTTATATACGCGAATCAATGTCCATTTCATGCTTATTTGTTGCGCATTTCTTGTGTTCACGTTCGTTTTTACTTGTATTATGTTATTTCATGTGTAGGATGGTTGTTGTGACGTTTAATGTGAATTTGGAGTTATTCGGTATGATATGGAGTCAATTGGTGCAAGTTTGGAAGAAATCATGAAGTGCAGCAAATTTAGTTAGCAGAATAGAGGCCCGCCGGGGTGGGCTTGTTTGTACTATATACCCCCGCCGGGGCGGGGGGTCTGCATTAGCAGTTAGCAGAAAGGTAGCCCGCTGGGGCGGGCTTGTTTTACTCTTACATCCCCGCTGGGGCGGGGGTTGTCGAATTCTGGTGTCTTCTGCTGAGGTTGAAACTCTTGTTGGTTACGGTTTCTAACATTTTGGATTACACATGGACTCTATTTAATGGAGAATTTCGGCTGGGACTTGTGGTTGGACATCTATTACTCTATTAACAACAAAATTTTGCAACACACAAGATACATTACGAAGATTAATCTCAGTTTTTCTTAGCAAGCTTGGGAGGAGTATTTCGAGGAGATTTTCAAGATGATTGCAATTTAGGCTACGAGAAGGGTGTTTTTCAATATTCTTCGTCTTAGGCTATTATTTGTAATTGAAAGAATGTTTTCTATGATTTATTCAGTGTTTATTTCGTTTATGATGAACTAATTCACTTTTTAGGCTTATGATGGATCTTTGAGTGAATCGATGATTTTATAACTTTGATTTCCATTTCAATAATCTATTTCCAGTTTATCTATATTAATTTGAGCTTGAATTTATGAATTACCTGATCAACAATTCTTTGTGAATTTGTTTGGAATCGAGAGAGGATATTCAAATCTAGACATAGTTGATATAGCGTATGTTCATGAATTTTGTGAATAGCAGAATCTTGATGAATGTTAAGGTAGAGATATGCTTGACATCGCATGTAATCGGATAGAAAACTTATTCTTAAACCTTCTTTAATTGTAATTCACATAGAGATATAGTGAGTTAGTTAATTAATGTTTTTAACTTGTTTCTATCTTAATTGTGGATTTAAGTTAATACGATATTAGTGCATCGAGAGGTGATTAATACTACATTCGTGTTCTTGATTAATAAACTGGGATAGTGAATTGAATTGAAATAAAGATGTTATAATCAGAGTGAAGCTTAGGGTGAAATCATAAGTCTAATTCTCCATTAATTATTTGAAATTCCAGATTTTGATATTTGTGATTGTTTTGTGGTAGTTTGTTATTCTTTAATTTAGAATCTTTAATTATAAACATTGAGTTGAATAGTTTAATAAAATTAGGATTAATAGAAAATTGGTAATTGTAAGTTAAGATTATTGCTAGTTGATCTCTGTGGGAACGATACTCTACTCATCACTTTATTACTTGTTGACCACGTATACTTGCGTGTTGTGCGTATATAGATTTTACCCAACACCTGGGTTTCAGAAAAGAGAAGAGTAACATATCCACTACTTTCCAACCTCGAAGGATTGTAGAGTCGAGTAAAATCAACTCCATGGACCAACTGGGATGAAACAGTAGAGGAAAGGTACACTCCTCACAAATCATAAAACACAAGGATACATGGAAAAAGGAGAACCAGTTTAAAAGAAGGATGGCTGAGAACCCACATAAGTCCAAATGGAGGAAGAATCCACATACACACACAAGCATGCATCATATTAGATGTTTTGTGTGCAATAAGGTTGGTCACAAGACTGCAATATGCTACCATAATCCTATGCATGTGAGACCCAAAATTAAGCAGATTTGGGTTCTCAAGGGTACTAACAAAGTAGGACCCATGCAAGTATGGGTACCAAAATGAAAGTTTAATGCTACCACAGGAACAGAGCTCCACGATCATAACCTGGTATCTGGACAGTGGATGCTCAAGGCACATGACTGGGAACAAAGCCCTTCTGTCTAACTACATAGAGAAGGAGGGTCCTTCAGTCATCTTTGGAGACAGTGGCTCTGGCAAGACAAGAGGATATGACTCAACTGGGAATGGTGCAGTGTCCTTCAGTAAAGTAGCCTATGTGGAAGGACTACAACACAATCTTCTAAGCATAAGCCAACTATGCGACAAGGGTCATCAAGTCACATTCCTCAACAATCAATGTCAAGTCAGAGATCTGAAGACATCTGCTATAAAGTTGATCAGAACAAGAGAAGGAAATGTCTACACTGTAAATCTTGGTCAACTAAGGTCGGACGAGACGATATGCTTTCTAGCTAAAGCATCTGAAGAAATGAGTTGGCTATGGCATAGAAGACTGTCTCATCTCAACTTCAAAAGCATGTCTAAGCTGGCCTCAAAAGATCTAGTTGCAGGCTTACCCAAGTTCAGCTTCGTCAAAGAAAGGTCGTACAATGCCTGTCAGCTTGGAAAGCAGACTAGAAGCTCATTTAAGAGCAAAACTGCCAACTCAATTGACAAACCTCTGCAGCTGCTTCACATGGATCTATTTGGGCCAATTCCAACAACAAGCCTTGGAGGGAAGAGATACTCACTAGTCATAGTGGGTGATTACACCAGATTAACATGGGTGTTTTTTCTAAACTCAAAAGATGAAACGAACTCCCAATTAATCAAGATGTTCAGACTAGTGATGAACGAGAAAGGGGAGAAAATCAAGGCTATACGGAGTGATCATGGTAGAGAATTTGACTTCTCTGAGATGGACCAATTCTGCACAGACAATGGCATCAGTCACAACTTCTCAGCTCCACGAACTCCTCAACAAAATGGAGTAGCTGAGAAAAAGAACAGAACGTTGATAGAGGTTGGAAGAACTCTACTAGCAACAGCTTATCTGCCTAAATAATTCTGGGTAGAAGTTGTCAACACTGCATGCTACACTCAGAGCAGATCGCTGATACACTCTACGATAAAGAAGACTCCCTATGAACTGTGGAAAGGAAGAAAACCAAACGTCAGCTACTTCCATGTATTCGGCTGTGCATGTTACATTCTCAATAATGGGAAGAAGTATCTGATAAAGTTCCAAACCAAGTCAGACGAAGGAATCTTTCTTGGATATGCCATAGACAGTAAGGCCTATAGAGTGTTCAACAAGAAAACGCTGAGTGTAGAAGTCTCGATTCACCTCATCTTTGATGAAACAGACTTGGATAAAATAGTGTCTCAAGACATTACGACCGACAGTTCAGACATTACGAACGACAGTTCAGACACTACGAACGAGGTCGTCGAGCTCAACACCACGATAGTAGTTCCAGACAATGAAATCGTTGAGTAAGGAAATGAGATCATAGAGAGGTCTACGCAAGATGACGAACCTCCACATCAAGAAGCAGAAATTGATCTTGAAGGTCTCAGACAAGAAGGCATCAGGACAGATGTTCCAACAAGAAATAGATGGGCAAGAGATCACACTCAAGACTTAATCATTGGAGACCCAAATGCAATAGCCAAAACAAGAGCCAAAAATGAGTGTTTCTATTTGAGCTTTCTGTCACAAATGGAACCCAAGAAGATAGAAGATGCTATGAAAGACTCAAGCTGGATAGAAGTCATGCAGGAAGAACTAAATCAGTTTAAAAGAAGCAAAGTATGGAGAAGAGTTCCAAGACCAAAGAGTCATCTTGTCATTGGAACCAAGTGGGTCTTCAGAAACAAGATGGATAAAGAAGGAGTAATAACCAAGAATAAGGCAAGACTAGTGGCCAAGGGTTACTCTCAGGAAGAAGGCATTGACTACGATGAGACCTTTGCACCTGTTACCAGATTAGAAGCCATCAGAATATTACTTGCCTTTGCTGCTCACATGAAATTCAAAGTCTTTCAGATAGATGTCAAAAGTGCATTCCTGAATGGTGAACTTCAAGAAGAAGTATATGTAGAGCAACCTCTAGGTTTCATTAATCCATCTCTCTAATTATGCCTATAGATTAGACATAGCCGTATATGGTCTTAAACAAGCACCTAGAGCATGGTATGAAACATTAACTATCTTTCTTATTGAAAATGGGTTCACTAGAGGTAGAGTAGATACCACATTATTTCTTAGAAAGCATAAAGACAAAATATTATTAGTTCAAATATATGTTGATGGCATTATCTTTGGCTCTACTGATGAAAATTATGTAAGAGATTTGCCAAGCTTATGCAGAGCAAGTTCGAAATAAGCATGATGGGTGAGCTGAACTTCTTTCTTGGATTGCAAGTGAAGCAAACTGATGAAGGAATCTTCATAAACCAAGCCAAGTACATTAAAGACTTACTCAAAAAGTATGGTATGGAATCAGCCTCTCCCATGAAAACCCCAATTGCTCCAGCAATCAAGCTTGACAAAGATGAAAAAGGTAAAAGTATTGATATAACTCAATATAGAGGTATGATAGGCTCTCTTCTATATCTAACTGCCAGTAGACCAGACATAATGTTTGCAACATGCATATGTGCTAGATTTTAAGCTAATCCTAAGGAATCACATTTAACTGCTGTAAAAAGAATTTTCAGGTTCCTCAAAGGCACACCTCACTTAGGGCTTTGGTATCCCAAGGAGTCCTCGTTTGAACTAACAGGATATATAGATGCTGATTTTGAAGGCTACAAAATAGATAGAAAAAGTACTAGTGGCACCTGTCAGCTACTGGGAAACAGACTTATGTCCTGGTTTAGCAAGAAGCAAAACTCAGTATCTACATTAACAGCAGAAGCTAAATACATTGTTGCTGGCAACTGTTGTGCTCAAATCTTATGGATAAAAATTCAGCTAGCAGACTATGGGTTTGATTTCAAATCTATACATGTTCACTGTGATAACACAAGTGCCATAGTAATAACACACAACCCTGTCATGCATTCTAGGCCTAAGCATATAAAAATAAGGTATCATTTCATTAGGGATCATGTGCAAAATGGAACCATATCTTTACAATATATCCCTACTGAAAATCAACTTGTTGATGTCTTTACAAAGCCCCTACATGAATCCAGATTTAATAAATTAATTAGTGAGCTAGGCATGCTTAATTTACAACCATAAAATCTATGCTCTAGTTTATGCTAACCATGCAGATATAAAGGCTATGTTCGAAATCGTAGACATAACCAAAGGAAGTCCACGATCGTAGAACTCCATCAATAGAACAAAGAAGCAGCCTGTGATAACAAAGTTCAACGAATCAAAATAATCTCTTTGTCAAGCGCCTCAAGAACAAACCTAACCCTTAATTCACTCTAAGAGGTTAGCCCTTTCTCAGCTACCTTGATTCGGAAGAAATGCTCAGTCAAAATTTATCACAAGGACCAGGGCAGACAACGTTCATAGAGCAAACTCAGCAGTGAACTTAACGATCTCAGTGCAGACTCAATGATCATAAAGACTACCTCAACGAACATAGTGCTACCTCGACGATCGTAGTCCTCCAAAGGAATACACTAGCTCAGGAGGAGCTAAGGGCAATTCAGTACATTCCACGTCAGTTAAATTCGTGGAGCCAAGAAGAACTTGACACATGCCCCACTTAGCAGATCAAGAGGAGGGAAGTTACGAGTATAACTTGAAAATATCTTTTTGAAATCAGAAATTTAAAAAGCTTATTCCTCGTTCTCCCTCTCTCTCTCTCTACCAGCAGAAACCCTAGTTTTAAAAATCGCTCTACCATCCTTAGTGCAAAGAAATTAATGGCAGCTTTCAAATGTCATCACTGGCTACTAACTCTATTTTGACGAGTTCAAGACAGCTGATCCCAAATTTCACAAAACTTTATCTCTGATAAAGAAAGTTGGTCTTAAAAAGGCTCTAGGTACAAGCACATGGATCTACCCTAAGCTGATAAAAGAGTTCTATAGAAATGGAACGTTTTAGAACGATGTCATCACCACAAAGGTCAAGAACGTGGAAATTAAACTCAAAGCTGAGGATATAAACCTAGCCCTAGGTTTCAAATCGAAAGGATTTCCATTCATACAGGGCATCGATTTTCATGAAGGTTTAAAGAAGATGCATCACAAGAAGTTTCCGACTGTTAGAGGGTACAAAAAGAAAGAGTTCCCTCAAAGGTATGAATTTTTGGCTGACACTATTGGGAAATGCATATGCTGCAAGAGCTCTAGCCATTACTCTATGAACGAAGTGCAGCTTAAGCTCATGATAACAATCAGTTGTGGGATTCAACTCAACTATGGAGCCCTACTCATCGACTGGATTGGGAAATGGATACTCAGTTCAAAGAAGTCAAAGAGCTTTGGAAAGATGCTCTACGGTCTATTCATAAGCATCATCCTACAGTCAGCATTGGGAGATAAGATTGGGGATGATGAAGGAGAATCCATAAATCTAAACAGAAGGATGACCCAGCAGCTATTTGAGAACTGGAAAAGAAATCCAGCAGAAAATGTCCAGATGATGTCTGAGTCAAGTGGAAGAACTGGTGATGCGAAGGAGACCGGGATTCCAGGGAATATGTCAGTTCTAAAGGAAGCTAAAGAAGAAGAAGAAATTAACAAGGAGGAACCCATTGCTTTGGTCAGAAAAAGCAAGGGTAAGAGAAAAATAAAGGTTCAAATGGCAGAGGAACCTCAAGGTTTAACTACTGATGTACCTCAAGAGTGTTCTGGCACTGAAACTCTGAGGAACTTGAGAAGGAAAGAACAGCAGTCTGAGGAAGATGAAGACAGAGCTACCATCTCTCAGCTGCTTAAGAAGAGAAAGCACAGTCACAAGTCAAAGAAGCCCTCTGTCTCTTCGATCGTAGAGTCTCTACAGATCGTAGAGTCTCTACCGATCGAAGAGACCAGACTGGACATCACTCCCAAAGAAGATGCTGCAACAGCTTCTCAGGCTGATTAACCGTCCAGAGCTAAAGCTAAAGAAAGTGCTGAGGCTATGGCTTAGCCTAGGAAGCCAAGAAGAAAACTGGTCAAGAAGTACATCCTTGTCAATGAAGGAATGCTAAAAGAAGAAGATAGAAAGATAGCTGCTGAGAAAGGATTACCCGAAGCTGAGAAGGGGCTATCCGAAGCAAGTCAGAAGAACACAGCTCAAGTTGAGGGGGAGCTGCCTAAAGTTCTTACTCTAGAGAATGCTCCAGCTGAGGGGGAGCTGTGTGAAATGCAAATTAATGATTAAGTTGAGGGGGAGCCTCATGAAGTCCCTATGTCAGAAGAAGATGCACCTGAGGAGGAACTGCCAAGAGATCATTATGAATCTCCCTCGGTCCCTCAAGAGATTCTAGCTTCAGAAACTGTAGAAATGGAAAGAAGTGAATCTATGGAGGATGAGAGATCAAAAGAGCAAGGAAATCAAGTTGAGGTAATTGATGTAGTGGTATCTTCACAAGAAGACAAAGAAGAAGAGGAGGATGATGAAGTTGAGATTATAGTTGTGGGCTGTGATGGTTATAGAAGAGCCAACTACAATCAACTATTCTCCTATCTACCTATGATGCCCTTTCACAGAGCCCAAATTCTCAACTCCTGGGATCACATGTTCTGGACCTTTAAAGCCTATCCAGCAATCTCGGTGCTAGCTCATGGATTCCCAGGCAACCTCAACTTTGCCCGAAAGCTGATCACCAATGGCCCTTCTTCAGAAAATGGGCAGGAGGTACAAATTATTCCCATCTCTTTCAGGGTTAATCATTGTCCACCATCATTTTTCAACCAATTCTATGAATTACCAAGATGGTTGGAAGTGATTCTTCATCCACTCAATCAATTCCCAGTTACAGAATCCCAACATTCTGTAATTGATGGACCAAATGTGCCCAACTTTATTTTAATACAATCTCCTGTCATCTCTCACTCTACGATTACTGATCCAAGCCCAATCGTAGAGTCACATGCTCAAGTTGTCGAGTCACCTCCTCCTAAAGTTCAACCCCACGCACCAGCCCCTCCATCAGATATCCCATCCTCATCCACTAATGAGTATTTCAATCTTGACCTTGCTCTCTTCACTCTGCAAAATGAATATACAAGAGCCCCTCCTCCAAATAGTTCGCAACTCCTTGAGCTCATATCAAATCTTCCCACCAAAATAGAGTTATCAGAAGCATCTAAGAAAGTGACCAAGGACGTAAGAAGAAAGTCTTGAAGTTCATTCCGAACTTGTTCACATGAGGTTGACTAATTTGATTAATGCTACCAATGCTCTCCCAAGCACCCTAAGTACTGAGCTCTCAAAGAAGCTTAAGGAGATCATAAAGGAGATGCTTTAGAGCATAAATGAACGAGATCAAATCCACTTTCAAGCTGCTAAGAAACACAGGGATGTTGTTCTTATTTTACAGAGCACTCAGGAATCCCAAAACAACCTTATGATGGAAAGTCTCAAAAGTCTACGAACTGCAATGAAAGAATTCTAAGGATTCTCCATGGGACAAATGAAACAGACAAAAAATGTCCTGGTCATTCTCCAAAAGAGGGAAGCTCGAACTTATTTTCTAATTAAAGAGAACCGTGAAGACATTGCTCAATCCCAGAATCAGCTCAACGAGCTTGTCCAAGGCATGACTCGCCAATCTGAAGACATTCGAGCCCTTGATGCTGACATAAAGGGAGAGAATAAAGGGAAAGGAGAAAAAGGCAAGGGCAGAGGCACATTCATCGCTCAATCATCAAGGAGCCCTCCTACAAGACAGCCCCACCATCAGACTCCACGATCTGGACATCAGACTCCACGATCTGAACAGTAGCAAATTATCATAGCACAACCACTAAGGAGTCAAGGGCCTTCTCCCAGTTCACAAGAGGTGACCATCACTGGCCTAAGAATGCCAATTGAAGATCCTGCATTCATGAATAGGCACGATCATCATAAAAGACTAAGTCAAACCTAGCTGGAAGATATAGCATGGAGAGACGAAGTGAGCAGAAAAAGAAGAGCTGAGGAGTATGCAAATCCTCCAAGAAACAAAAGGCAAAAGAAATAAAGATAAGTTGAAACTCAATTCTTATTGATGTAACTAAGCTTAACTGTAATATTTGTCTTTACAAACATCAATAAATTCATGCTTATTCTCTAGAGATTTCAGTTACTCACTGAAACACTAAGTCATATTTACTTTCTAGCAACTGCATCTAAAAATTGATAATCATGACACAAATCTCCTTGGTTATGTCAACATCAAATAGGGGGAGAATGTTAGGAGATTGCATATTTAAATTTGATATTGAAAGTAAATATTCATGATTATATGTAAAGTTATTCAAGAAATATATGTACAAGGACTTAGTGGTAGATCAAATCTATTAGGTTGATCTAAGCGTTTAATGTTTTATCATTTTGTAAATGAATGAATAGATGAAAAGATCAAAGCTGTTAGGTTGATCTATGTCTTGAGGTGTAATAGATAGGCTTCAACAGAATCGCAGTCTATCGAGCTAATTAAGAGATTGCAGAAGCCAAGGTAGAATCATAGAGCATCGATAATTGAAGTGTGTCTGCTTTGGAGGGCCTCTCACGTAATCGTAGAGTGGTCCAAACGTTTGTCGAGCCAACTCAGAGATCGTAGTGCGCTCTCAGAAACGTAGAGTCTGAAAGACAAGTAAGTGAAGATCGTAGTGTGCTAGTCCTTAAAAGAAATCATAGTGTTCTCGTTTACTAGTATCGGATCAAACACCAAGGTGGCTAGACACCACGATCAGAATCGTAGAGCATCATCTGTCTGTGTCAGAAGCATCGAGCCTTGCCCATTTGTTTAAGAATAAACCCTAACAAATATGGAATGGATTATTAACATTGAAGCCCTCAGCATTCCCAATAACACAATAGTCATCCTTAGTAGATAACAAAGAAACATATTGAAGAAGCTAAGAAAGGTACTATGGGTCAGCAGAAAACACCTTTTCAGGTGTTAGGTGAGATAGCAGTCTGCTGTGTCAGTGGGCCAGACTGCTAATCAGAAGATGTTCAGAAAGTCTCCATCAAAGCTCAGAAGTGTCAAAAGCATTTAATGCTTCAACGGATGTCTTCAACGGATATATTTCAAAGACTTCATATATGCAAAACATCAACAGATGATACAACTAAGCAAGTACTGAACAAGAACGCTGAAGAACACTCAACGCTCAACGCTCAACTCTACGATCCGAAAAGAGAAAGCTTGCTAAGCTACTAAGTTTTTTCGAACACGAGCTTAACGGCAACTGAGTAGCACCAATCAAAAACTCTTCAACTACTATCAAGTGAAGTAAGAAGTTCCAAGTTAGAAGGACTTGAAGAGTTCTAAGTGAACTGTGAAGAACCAAGTCTGCTGGACTTGAAGAGTTCAAAAGTGAACTAAGAAGTCCCAAGAATGCTGGTCTTGAAGGAATCTGTGAGATTCAGAAAGTGTAAAAGATATCCATAGTGGATTTACTACTCGAGGAGTAGAAGAGTGGACTAGGAGCTTTAAGTGCTCTGGACCACTTAAAAGTGTTGTGTCTCTTACATTCTTGTTATAACTGCTATAACTGTCATAACTGTCTCAGTCTTATTGACTCACTATATCTTAAAGGGAAAACAAACAAATCTTAATTTCGTTGTGTTTAATCCATTATTAAAACTAACAAAGTATTTCGAAAAGAATTTAAAATATCTATTCAACCCCCACTTCTAGATAACTATTGTGCCTCTGGGAACTAACACTATTCACTCGGGTACTATTTATCCGGGTACTATTTACCCGGGTACTATTCATGATAAAAATTAATTTCTTTTCTGTCCAAATTATTTTTGATACATGAATATTATTCTTGAATTTTACTCCACAAAGCAGTATCATGTTGACAATTTGGACATTATTGAACTCTGGATAAATTGAATTATAAATCTTTAAAATTTATCCTTGCTCTCACTTAATTGAATTCTTATATCATTGTCATCATCCTCATGCTTATATTGTGATGAAAGTTATCTTTGGCCCGTAGTGCATAGATGGATTGTTGATTGGTATGATTATGACCAGGAACTATGTATCGGTATAATCATAACATGTAATGATACAAATGATGTGGTTAAAGTCCTTATTAGGCCGTAGTGCATTGATGGACAGTTGTTGGCATGATCATGACTATGACAACCCCAAAATTAGGTCCATTCCATCCAACTCATTCTGAGTCGTCAAATACATGGTACAGAAAACAACTACAACTTTATTGCATCAATTGTCGTGCAAAATACAACAACACATATCCTGTGAGTTTGGATACAAATATATACCAAATGTGACTCATGCTCCAACCGTGGACATCACCTCACAATGACACCTTACATAAAGGTATAGTCAAAAACTGTTTTAGAAATTAGAATATTTGGGAAGTGCTCAAGGAAACCTTCGTACATGGGAGGCCACGCGTCTAGGTTATGATAGATATCATATGGCCACAGAATTATCCTTGGTTGACCCAATAGACCCCAAAGAAAAACAAGAAGATTACTATCATATTCTTCCCAATGGTGAGTCTTCTCTTGACTTATCATTATCTCCACTGTCTTTAATCGTGAATTATACTTCAAACAAACACCAAGATTATATAGGTAGTGCTCATAGATATACTCAGCAAGTGGATGAGCACAACCCTGTCCTATGATGACACGAGGTTGTATGTCATTAGACATCTTGTATGATAGTGACAAAACACCCTTCCAACGTTGGGTTCGCCTCACCCTATTTTCTTCACCAAATATAACTACTAAATGATGACCACCGTTCTATTCCCTTGTTACCCCCGCTCGACCCAGCTACACTCTTATTACCTGAAAGGAATTGTGAAGCAAAAGGGTGAGCACAACTAGCTCAGTAAAGAATATCATGACTAAAGATAATTAAATTATCAATAGCCTTCATCAATAATAAATCAGAGATTTAGAACATATGGTAAATGATAAAAATTTCAACCATAGTTGCAGCGGAACGAGCAATCCATTAGAAGAGTCAAATAGACTATAAAGTCTATTATCTTCTCCATGTTAAAAATCCACCAACAATGTTTTATCCACGTAACATCACTCAACAGTTCCTTTCCACAATCATATGATTAACTCATAATCATAATTGTGACTCTAAATTTTTCTTCGCACCCAGGACGAAGATAATTTTCATCACCTATCTTTACCTGAAACATCAAAGATCATGGTTACACCAAATCACATTTCCTGTTCATAATCATACTAATAACTTCATCTTTGCACTACGGCCAAAGATATTTATTTGTATCACCAATTGGTCATGTTTATCTCAGCATCTGTTCATCTTTACACTACTGGCCAAAGATATTCAACAACATGTCATCTTTGCACTACGGGCCAAAGATATATTCAGAATTTATATAAACAATAATTATAACCATGTTGATCAATTCACCTTTGCACTTAAGCTTAAGATATTCAATTATAAATTCAATGGTCATGATCATACCAGTCACAATTCAGCTTTGCACTACAGGCCAAAGAGAACCCTAGTCATGATCATACCAATAACCTACCCATCTTTACACTCTAGTGAAAGAGAATTTCAACATCAGGGTTATAAAAATGTTATATATGATAATAAAAATAATATAATCAACATATAGATTTAATCTCAAGAGTAATATTCATAACTCAACTATAATTTGGTCAGAAAAAGAAACCAATTTTGTCATGAATAGTAACTCGTGAATAGTAACCCATGAATAGTAACTCGTGAATAGTAACTCGTGAATAGTAACTCATGAATAGTAACTCGTGAATAGTAACTCATGAATAGTAACCCCGACACAAAAGATAAAAATTCTACAATAAAATCCATACCAATATTTTGGTATAATGATATTGATAGAATAATATTTCTTAAATTTATAAATAATTTATTTTAATTGTTTACACTTTACTAAATAAATCATTTAATCATTCTAAAATGCCAAACTCATAAGATTTCATCACCAATAACTAAAAATCCTCATCAAAAATCTGCATATACCTCATATAGGATTCTCAAGCCATAAAATCCTATTTTTCAATTTTTTTTCTTCACAAAATATATTTAATTTATTTACTCATAACTAGACCATTTTTATGAAAAATACCAAATCAGTTCCAAAAATATTTCTTTTGTGGAATTTAGCATAATATAGTCCCGTAGTGAACATATATTTTTCTCAGAATTTTTAAAAGTCATTTACTATTTTTCATATGGCCAAAACAGCCGAATATTTAGACATTTATCAAAAATTATATTTTTATCTAAAAATTCTGAAATTCACAAAGTATACTCCTATCATATACATGTACTCCCAATAAAAATTTTATCAATTTTGAAGTTAACCACAAGAAATTATAAGCGGTTACTTTTAAAATAGTCTTTTCTCATAAAATTCATAACTCTCAATCTATACATCCAAAAATCACTATTTTTGGACACAATCAAGAAAACTCATCAAAATATCATTTCAAATTTTTTCAGAATTTTTGAAGGTCAGAAAAATTACGAAACTGAAAAACATAACAACCCTTAAAATCCCTTACTATCCCTTACTATCCCTTACCTCAAAAGAGCAGTACTTCTGATCGGTATAAGGCTGAAGGAAACTTGCACTGATGAATAGAAACTCACAGAGTATCTAAATACTCACAAATTACACTCAATAATCTAGAGAGAGAAAGAGAGAAAGCTTATGTTTTTGGTGTGATTTTCAATTCTAACTTAGCCCTCTATTTATAGGAAAATTTTAGTAGGCTTGACCTGCAACCTGATGGCTTTACCTGCTACTATTCCCACCCACCATATTTGAAATATAATTCAGCACATTTTTTCACCAACCACAAGTGGGGCCCACCAATTCTAGAATTTTCCACCAAAATGATAAACTCCGAAAATTCAACAATTTCTGAACCAGTCATCTCGTAAAATTCATAATAAATCATACGTTCATTTTTAACGGTTCAAAATTTGTGGACATATACTCAACTTATATATGTATAACATATCCAAATATTACCACGATCCAACGGTCGGATTAAAAATTATAACCCTCGTAAAATATCTCAAAAACCCTAATTTTTAATACCTTCATTCCAACAAAAATACTGATAAAAACCTCAACATTAATTCCTTCATTTTTAACCACAAAAATATATCCCTCGTTTATATCCACATAAAATAAATATTTCCTTATCATATGAATCAATAATTAATTATTCACAAATAATATTACAGAATCACATTTATGACAACCAGGCCGTTCCCAGGAAAGAGGGGGCTTTCCAATAAGAATTTCTCCTTACTGGCGCGCAATTAAATGACCAAACCTCTCCTTAGACAGAACTTTCTAGACATTATCAATAATGCTATCTAATAATATTATTCAAATAATATGAATTATTGATCTGATAAAAGAAAATACTGTGCAGCAACAATTATTGAACAACAATAATATAAAATTTCAACGTAGCAATTATTGAATCAATAAAATAAAATATTGAACAGTAATTACTGTAACAATTATTGAGTAGTGCCTTCTTACGTAAGAATCAATAATTTTAAAAATACTGTGCAATACCGTGTGCTACTGTGCAATAACGCGTATTACTGTATTTTAACCACCGGGTATTCCAACAGTGTTAACGGTAACAACTACGCCGTTATTTGTAAAAACTTAAATTTGTCGTTTTCTTCACCCGACAGTTATTCGTTATGGGGCCCACAAATAGCTGCGCCGTCGTACGAATATTCCCCGACAGAAAGAATATTCCACGACCAAACGAATATTCCCCGACAACAATGATTATTTTATAACCACTTGCTTATTTTGAAAAAAAATTCATATTTTACCCATAACTTTAAACTTTTATCAATTTAACCATTTACTGAATAGTAATTATAAGAAAAATTGAATACTTTTATTTCATAAAATTCGGGGTCTTACAATCTCCCCTCCTTATGAAATTTCGTCCCTGAAATTTATGTACCTGGTATTTCGAAGAGTTGAGAATACCTTGCTTCCATTTCAGATTCTATCTCTCAGATCATCATGATTTCTCCATTGCTCATCTCTCATGATAACTTCATTTGGGTTCCTCATTTGTTGGGAAGTCATGACAACCACCATCCCTCGAACTACTCGGCTTTGACTTGTCTGGAGCAGCATTTGGCGTCATCATTACCGTTGGAATATACCTTTCTATAGGACATATTCCTCCCTCAACTGCCTCTTCGTACTCCTCATTCATGATCTGAATCATCAATCTTCGATCCATATCGGATTCAGGTTGACCGCTATGTACAGGGTAATTCAAAACTCGATGTTGGGTTCTCCCAATTGCTTTCCAAAAAGAGAAATTTATATCATCTATTTTAGCCTTCTTAGATCGAACATCTCTTTTCATAATATCCACGTGTCGTGCGGCTTTTGCCCATGCATCACTTATTCTCACTAGTTCAGTTTTTTCTTCTTTCAGCTCAGATTCTATTTTTATCATCTTATACTCTGCCAAAGAATGCTTCTGTTCAAGCATCACATATCGGGTAACACAAGCTTGAATTGTTGCATCCTTTTGTTCCACGACCGCCTGTCGTTCTTCTGCCTGCTCTTCTAACTCATGAATACGATTTTGAAATTCTACATTTTGATCATATAATACCTCTAATAAACTCTCATCTGGTACTTATTCTTCCTCTTCTTCCTCAGTCTCAACTGTTACCACTGCGACTATCTCGGGTGTAACTATCAATTCTTCACTCACCACATGGATATCTCTAATTCCTTCTTCGTCTGACATCACATTATCACGGTTAGTGATTAGAGGTATCCCCACACTCTCATTCACTCCATTGTTAGCATTCTCAGCTGCCATTCTCAAATACTGCCATAAAACAAGGGTTAATTAAACAAATTAACATATCACATAATATCCCAATATTATGACTGACCAACAAATAAGCTTAGGTAGGACACACTAGCGAAGGATTTACTCATCTCTCCCCTCCTAGTTGTATTCCCCGATCTCCGCCAGAGATCATATCCCAAAGCTCTGATACCAAATGTGACAACCCCAAAATTAGGTCCATTCCATCCAACTCATTCTGAGTCGTCAAATACATGGTACAGAAAACAACTACAACTTTATTGTAACAATTGTCGTGCAAAATACAACAACACATATCCTGTGAGTTTGGATACAAATATATACCAAATGTGACTCATGCTCCAACCGTGGACATCACCTCACAATGACACCTTACATAAAGGTATAGTCAAAAACTGTTTTAGAAATTAGAATATTTGGGAAGTGCTCAAGGAAACCTTCGTACATGGGAGGCCACGCGTCTAGGTTATGATAGATATCATATGGCCACAGAATTATCCTTGGTTGACCCAATAGACCCCAAAGAAAAACAAGAAGATTACTATCATATTCTTCCCAATGGTGAGTCTTCTCTTGACTTATCATTATCTCCACTGTCTTTAATCGTGAATTATACTTCAAACAAACACCAAGATTATATAGGTAGTGCTCATAGATATACTCAGCAAGTGGATGAGCACAACCATGTCCTATGATGACACGAGGTTGTATGTCATTAGACATCTTGTATGATAGTGACAAAACACCCTTCTAACGTTGGGTTCGCCTCACCCTATTTTCTTCACCAAATATAACTACTAAATGATGACCACCGTTCTATTCCCTTGTTACCCCCGCTCGACCCAGCTACACTCTTATTACCTGAAAGGAATTGTGAAGCAAAAGGGTGAGCACAACTAGCTCAGTAAAGAATATCATGACTAAAGATAATTAAATTATCAATAGCCTTCATCAATAATAAATCAGAGATTTAGAACATATGGTAAATGATAAAAATTTCAACCATAGTTGCAGCGGAACGAGCAATCCATTATAAGAGTCAAATAGACTATAAAGTCTATTATCTTCTCCATGTTAAAAATCCACCAACAATGTTTTATCCACGTAACATCACTCAACAGTTCCTTTCCACAATCATATGAATAACTCATAATCATAATTGTGACTCTAAATTTTTCTTCGCACCCAGGACGAAGATAATTTTCATCACCTATCTTTACCTGAAACATCAAAGATCATGGTTACACCAAATCACATTTCCTGTTCATAATCATACTAATAACTTCATCTTTGCACTACGGCCAAAGATATTTATTTGTATCACCAATTGGTCATGTTTATCTCAGCATCTGTTCATCTTTACACTACTGGCCAAAGATATTCAACAACATGTCATCTTTGCACTACGGGCCAAAGATATATTCAGAATTTATATAAACAATAATTATAACCATGTTGATCAATTCACCTTTGCACTTAAGCTTAAGATATTCAATTATAAATTCAATGGTCATGATCATACCAGTCACAATTCAGCTTTGCACTACAGGCCAAAGAGAACCCTAGTCATGATCATACCAATAACCTACCCATCTTTACACTCTAGTGAAAGAGAATTTCAACATCAGGGTTATAAAAATGTTATATATGATAATAAAAATAATATAATCAACATATAGATTTAATCTCAAGAGTAATATTCATAACTCAACTATAATTTGGTCAGAAAAAGAAACCAATTTTGTCATGAATAGTAACTCGTGAATAGTAACCCATGAATAGTAACTCGTGAATAGTAACTCGTGAATAGTAACTCATGAATAGTAACTCGTGAATAGTAACTCATGAATAGTAACCCCGACACAAAAGATAAAAATTCTACAATAAAATCCATACCAATATTTTGGTATAATGATATTGATAGAATAATATTTCTTAAATTTATAAATAATTTATTTTAATTGTTTACACTTTACTAAATAAATCATTTAATCATTCTAAAATGCCAAACTCATAAGATTTCATCACCAATAACTAAAAATTCTCATCAAAAATCTGCATATACCTCATATAGGATTCTCAAGCCATAAAATCCTATTTTTCAATTTTTTTTCTTCACAAAACATATTTAATTTATTTACTCATAACTAGACCATTTTTATGAAAAATACCAAATCAGTTCCAAAAATATTTCTTTTGTGGAATTTAGCATAATATAGTCCCGTAGTGAACATATATTTTTCTCAAAATTTTTAAAAGTCATTTACTATTTTTTATATGGCCAAAACAGCCGAATATTTAGACATTTATCAAAAATTGTATTTTTATCTAAAAATTCTGAAATTCACAGAGTATATTCCTATCATATACATGTACTCCCAATAAAAATTTTATGAATTTTGAAGTTAACCACAAGAAATTATAAGCGGTTACTCTTAAAATAGTCTTTTCTCATAAAATTCATAACTCTCAATCTATACATCCAAAAATCCCCATTTTTGGACACAATCAAGAAAACTCATCAAAATATCATTTCAAATTTTTCCAGAATTTTTGAAGGTCAGAAAAATTACGAAACTGAAAAACATAACAACCCTTACTATCCCTTACTATCCCTTACCTCAAAAGAGCAGTACTTCTGATCGGTATAAGGCTGAAGGAAACTTGCACTGATGAATAGAAACTCACAGAGTATCTAAATACTCACAAATTACACTCAATAATCTAGAGAGAGAAAGAGAGAAAGCTTATGTTTTTGGTGTGATTTTCAATTCTAACTTAGCCCTCTATTTATAGGAAAATTTTAGTAGGCTTGACCTGCAACCTGATGGCTTTACCTGCTACTATTCCCACCCACCATATTTGAAATATAATTCAGCACATTTTTTCACCAACCACAAGTGGGGCCCACCAATTCTAGAATTTTCCACCAAAATGATAAACTCCGAAAATTCAACAATTTCTGAACCAGTCATCTCGTAAAATTCATAATAAATCATACGTTCATTTTTAACGGTTCAAAATTTGTGGACATATACTCAACTTATATATGTATAACATATCCAAATATTACCACGATCCAACGGTCGGATTAAAAATTATAACCCTCGTAAAATATCTCAAAAACCCTAATTTTTAATACCTTCATTCCAACAAAAATACTGATAAAAACCTCAACATTAATTCCTTCATTTTTAACCACAAAAATATATCCCTCGTTTATATCCACATAAAATAAATATTTCCTTATCATATGAATCAATAATTAATTATTCACAAATAATATTACAGAATCACATTTATGACAACCAGGCCGTTCCCAGGAAAGAGGGGGCTTTCCAATAAGAATTTCTCCTTACTGGCGCGCAATTAAATGACCAAACCTCTCCTTAGACAGAACTTTCTAGACATTATCAATAATGCTATCTAATAATATTATTCAAATAATATGAATTATTGATCTGATAAAAGAAAATACTGTGCAGCAACAATTATTGAACAACAATAATATAAAATTTCAACGTAGCAATTATTGAATCAATAAAATAAAATATTGAACAGTAATTACTGTAACAATTATTGAGTAGTGCCTTCTTACGTAAGAATCAATAATTTTAAAAATACTGTGCAATACCGTGTGCTACTGTGCAATAACGCGTATTACTGTATTTTAACCACCGGGTATTCCAACAGTGTTAACGGTAACAACTACGCCGTTATTTGTAAAAACTTAAATTTGTCGTTTTCTTCACCCGACAGTTATTCGTTATGGGGCCCACAAATAGCTGCGCCGTCGTACGAATATTCCCCGACAGAAAGAATATTCCACGACCAAACGAATATTCCCCGACAACAATGATTATTTTATAACCACTTGCTTATTTTGAAAAAAAATTCATATTTTACCCATAACTTTAAACTTTTATCAATTTAACCATTTACTGAATAGTAATTATAAGAAAAATTGAATACTTTTATTTCATAAAATTCGGGGTCTTACAATCTCCCCTCCTTATGAAATTTCGTCCCCAAAATTTACGTACCTGGTATTTCGAAGAGTTGAGAATACCTTGCTTCCATTTCAGATTCTATCTCTCAGATCATCATGATTTCTCCATTGCTCATCTCTCATGATAACTTCATTTGGGTTCCTCATTTGTTGGGAAGTCATGACAACCGCCATCCCTCGAACTACTCGACTTTGACTTGTCTGGAGCAGCATTTGGCGTCATCATTACCGTTGGAATATACCTTTCTATAGGACATATTCCTCCCTCAACTGCCTCTTCGTACTCCTCATTCATGATCTGAATCATCAATCTTCGATCCATATCAGATTCAGGTTGACCGCTATGTACAGGGTAATTCAAAACTCGATGTTGGGTTCTCCCAATTGCTTTCCAAAAAGAGAAATTTATATCATCTATTTTAGCCTTCTTAGATCGAACATCTCTTTCCATAATATCCACGTGTCGTGCGGCTTTTGCCCATGCATCACTTATTCTCACTCGTTCAGTTTTTTCTTCTTTCAGCTCAGATTCTATTTTTATCATCTTATACTCTGCCAAAGAATGCTTCTGTTCAAGCATCACATATCGGGTAACACAAGCTTGAATTGTTGCATCCTTTTGTTCCACGACCGCCTGTCGTTCTTCTGCCTGCTCTTCTAACTCATGAATACGATTTTGAAATTCTACATTTTGATCATATAATACCTCTAATAAACTCTCATCTGGTACTTCTTCTTCCTCTTCTTCCTCAGTCTCAACTGTTACCTCTGCGACTATCTCGGGTGTAACTATCAATTCTTCACTCACCACATGGATATCTCTAATTCCTTCTTCGTCTGACATCACATTATCACGGTTAGTGATTAGAGGTATCCCCACACTCTCATTCACTCCATTGTTAGCATTCTCAGCTGCCATTCTCAAATACTGCCATAAAACAAGGGTTAATTAAACAAATTAACATATCACATAATATCCCAATATTATGACTGACCAACAAATAAGCTTAGGTAGGACACACTAGCGAAGGATTTACTCATCTCTCCCCTCCTAGTTGTATTCCCCGATCTCCGCCAGAGATCATATCCCAAAGCTCTGATACCAAATGTGACAACCCCAAAATTAGGTCCATTCCATCCAACTCATTCTGAGTCGTCAAATACATGGTACAGAAAACAACTACAACTTTATTGTAACAATTGTCGTGCAAAATACAACAACACATATCCTGTGAGTTTGGATACAAATATATACCAAATGTGACTCATGCTCCAACCGTGGACATCACCTCACAATGACACCTTACATAAAGGTATAGTCAAAAACTGTTTTAGAAATTAGAATATTTGGGAAGTGCTCAAGGAAACCTTCGTACATGGGAGGCCACGCGTCTAGGTTATGATAGATATCATATGGCCACAGAATTATCCTTGGTTGACCCAATAGACCCCAAAGAAAAACAAGAAGATTACTATCATATTCTTCCCAATGGTGAGTCTTCTCTTGACTTATCATTATCTCCACTGTCTTTAATCGTGAATTATACTTCAAACAAACACCAAGATTATATAGGTAGTGCTCATAGATATACTCAGCAAGTGGATGAGCACAACCATGTCCTATGATGACACGAGGTTGTATGTCATTAGACATCTTGTATGATAGTGACAAAACACCCTTCTAACGTTGGGTTCGCCTCACCCTATTTTCTTCACCAAATATAACTACTAAATGATGACCACCGTTCTATTCCCTTGTTACCCCCGCTCGACCCAGCTACACTCTTATTACCTGAAAGGAATTGTGAAGCAAAAGGGTGAGCACAACTAGCTCAGTAAAGAATATCATGACTAAAGATAATTAAATTATCAATAGCCTTCATCAATAATAAATCAGAGATTTAGAACATATGGTAAATGATAAAAATTTCAACCATAGTTGCAGCGGAACGAGCAATCCATTAGAAGAGTCAAATAGACTATAAAGTCTATTATCTTCTCCATGTTAAAAATCCACCAACAATGTTTTATCCACGTAACATCACTCAACAGTTCCTTTCCACAATCATATGAATAACTCATAATCATAATTGTGACTCTAAATTTTTCTTCGCACCCAGGACGAAGATAATTTTCATCACCTGAAACATCAAAGATCATGGTTACACCAAATCACATTTCCTGTTCATAATCATACTAATAACTTCATCTTTGCACTACGGCCAAAGATATTTATTTGTATCACCAATTGGTCATGTTTATCTCAGCATCTGTTCATCTTTACACTACTGGCCAAAGATATTCAACAACATGTCATCTTTGCACTACGGGCCAAAGATATATTCAGAATTTATATAAACAATAATTATAACCATGTTGATCAATTCACCTTTGCACTTAAGCTTAAGATATTCAATTATAAATTCAATGGTCATGATCATACCAGTCACAATTCAGCTTTGCACTACAGGCCAAAGAGAACCCTAGTCATGATCATACCAATAACCTACCCATCTTTACACTCTAGTGAAAGAGAATTTCAACATCAGGGTTATAAAAATGTTATATATGATAATAAAAATAATATAATCAACATATAGATTTAATCTCAAGAGTAATATTCATAACTCAACTATAATTTGGTCAGAAAAAGAAACCAATTTTGTCATGAATAGTAACTCGTGAATAGTAACCCATGAATAGTAACTCGTGAATAGTAACTCGTGAATAGTAACTCATGAATAGTAACTCGTGAATAGTAACTCATGAATAGTAACCCCGACACAAAAGATAAAAATTCTACAATAAAATCTATACCAATATTTTGGTATAATGATATTGATAGAATAATATTTCTTAAATTTATAAATAATTTATTTTAATTGTTTACACTTTACTAAATAAATCATTTAATCATTCTAAAATGCCAAACTCATAAGATTTCATCACCAATAACTAAAAATTCTCATCAAAAATCTGCATATACCTCATATAGGATTCTCAAGCCATAAAATCCTATTTTTCAATTTTTTTTCTTCACAAAACATATTTAATTTATTTACTCATAACTAGACCATTTTTATGAAAAATACCAAATCAGTTCCAAAAATATTTCTTTTGTGGAATTTAGCATAATATAGTCCCGTAGTGAACATATATTTTTCTCAAAATTTTTAAAAGTCATTTACTATTTTTTATATGGCCAAAACAGCCGAATATTTAGACATTTATCAAAAATTGTATTTTTATCTAAAAATTCTGAAATTCACAGAGTATATTCCTATCATATACATGTACTCCCAATAAAAATTTTATCAATTTTGAAGTTAACCACAAGAAATTATAAGCGGTTACTTTTAAAATAGTCTTTTCTCATAAAATTCATAACTCTCAATCTATACATCCAAAAATCCCCATTTTTGGACACAATCAAGAAAACTCATCAAAATATCATTTCAAATTTTTCCAAAATTTTTGAAGGTCAGAAAAATTACGAAACTGAAAAACATAACAACCCTTACTATCCCTTACTATCCCTTACCTCAAAAGAGCAGTACTTCTGATCGGTATAAGGCTGAAAGAAACTTGCACTGATGAATAGAAACTCACAGAGTATCTAAATATTCACAAATTATACTCAATAATCTAGAGAGAGAAAGAGAGAAAGCTTATGTTTTTGGTGTGATTTTCAATTCTAACTTAGCCCTCTATTTATAGGAAAATTTTAGTAGGCTTGACCTGCAACCTGATGGCTTTACCTGCTACTATTCCCACCCACCATATTTGAAATATAATTCAGCATATTTTTTCACCAACCACAAGTGGGGCCCACCAATTCTAGAATTTTCCACCAAAATGATAAACTCCGAAAATTCAACAATTTCTGAATCAGTCATCTCGTAAAATTCATAATAAATCATACGTTCATTTTTAACGGTTCAAAATTTGTGGACATATACTCAACTTATATATGTATAACATATCCAAATATTACCACGATCTAACGGTCGGATTAAAAATTATAACCCTCGTAAAATATCTCAAAAATCCTAATTTTTAATACCTCCATTCCAACAAAAATACTGATAAAAACCTCAACATTAATTCTTTCATTTTTAACCACAAAAATATATCCCTCGTTTATATCCACATAAAATAAATATTTTCTTATCATATGAATCAATAATTAATTATTCACAAATAATATTACAGAATCACATTTATGACAACCAGGCCGTTCCCAGGAAAGAGGGGGCTTTCCAATAAGAATTTCTCCTTACTGGCGCGCAATTAAATGACCAAACCTCTCCTTAGACAGAACTTTCTAGACATTATCAATAATGCTATCCAATAATATTATTCAAATAATATGAATTATTGATCTGATAAAAGAAAATACTGTGCAGCAACAATTATTGAACAAGAATAATATAAAATTTCAACGTAGCAATTATTGAATCAATAAAATAAAATATTGAACAGTAATTACTGTAACAATTATTGAGTAGTGTCTTCTTACGTAAGAATCAATAATTTTAAAAATACTGTGCAATACCGTGTGCTACTGTGCAATAACGCGTATTACTGTGTTTTAACCACCGGGTATTCTAACAGTGTTAACGGTAACAACTACGCCGTTATTTGTAAAAACTTAAATTTGTCGTTTTCTTCACCCGACAGTTATTCGTTATGGGGCCCACAAATAGCTGCGCCGTCGTACGAATATTCCCCGACAGAAAGAATATTCCACGACCAAACGAATATTCCCCGACAACAATGATTATTTTATAACCACTTGCTTATTTTGAAAAAAAATTCATATTTCACCCATAACTTTAAACTTTTATCAATTTAACCATTTACTGAATAGTAATTATAAGAAAAATTAAATACTTTTATTTCATAAAATTCGGGGTCTTACAATGACCACTTGTGGTAATACCGAATATCATTGGCCCATAGTGCATGGATAATTTATGGATGTGATACTAATGAATATCCTTGACCCGTAGTGCATGGATAATTCAGTGATGTGGATTATTTATTGAGCAGTGTACAGCTATAAAATATTGATGATGAACTTTTAAATCATAGAAGATAGTAGATATCATGCTCTACTTGACTCTTCTAATGGATTATTTGTTCTGCTGCAGTTAAACTTGTTGTCTATTGTATTCTATCAGTTTAACACTGTTTAAGACTAACGATAATTTATTCTGCATTATCTTAGTCATAATATTCTTTACTGGGCTAGTTGAGCTCACCCTTTGCTTTCATTGTTCTCTTCGAGAAATGAGAATATAGCTGAGACTAGTCAGGGAATGGAGTGATGGTCCAAGCTAGTGGCTATAGTAGTCTTCACTATTCTATGAAATAGTGTGATAATAAATATAATGAGGACTTCATTTGAGTTTGGATATTATCTACAAGACACTATTCGTGTTAAAACTCTCAGCTTACGGTTGTCGTATTGTATAAATGAAGTTTGTATTTAAATTTTGTACTATGTATTTGGCGACTCAGAATGGGTTGTGTATACTTATTTTGGAGGCGTCACATAAAAGGGAATGCATGTTCACATATTTTTTTTATTTTTCATTACATTGAAATTGACATGGAAATGAAATTACAAGTAATTAAAATGGGAAGGTATGAAGAGACTTCCCTCCGCGTTTGGTTTATCAGATGCTGACCTATCTTAGGCTACTCTCGCGGCTTTTTTGCATGAAGGTTCCCAGATCATCCCAATTTACTCGATGGGAAGTTAATCCGATCTTTTAACTGGAGCGAATCTGGGTGGTGCCTTTCCTGAGCCTCGTTGGAATTAGTCTCCCTACGAGTCCAGTAATCAAACACCGACGGGATAGCCTCCTGGTGGAGGGACCACACAACATACATTCACATACATCGTGTCTCACCATATGGAAATGATGACATGTGCGAAACACTAATATCACAGGCAGATATGGTGTGAATCACTAAGTGAAGTAAGTAAATACATTAGTACACATTCATTCAAATGTAAATGCAACATCCATACACAAGCAGATAAAAGTTTTGAAAAGCTTTTAATAGCGGCTTAAGCCCTCTTACTGGATGTCCCCAGTGGAGTCGCCACCTATCGACGTCGGGAATTTTTATTTGTCCCTTTCTGTTCTTGTCTTTTGGTGTTCTCATGTTAGGTGAGATTTGTTTAAAAAAACAAGTTTGAAAAGGTCCGACATGTATATGTCGACGATTTAACTGTAAGAGTCGCCAGTTGGTATTTTTAAATGGTTGCACCAACTCAACTGAGAAAAGGTTTCCACAAAGACCTAGTGATGTGATACTGTTTAACTGGTCTGCAAAATCAAGATTCGTTAGGGTCCGGGGGCTTGATTAAGCAGAGGAAAGGTGTTAGGCACCCCCCGACTTCCGTGATAACAAGGTTACCGCCACTTTTCAATTTAAACTTTTGTTTGAATGTGTGTGTGTGTGTGTAGGTCTATGTGCAGTTGTCTGGAAGTAGTGCTATGTCTCGTTTACACCTATATACAAAGGGTTTGACTTTTGTATAAAAGTTCAATTTTAACAAGATATAGCAGTGATGTTTTGTAAAATAAGTTTTTTAAACCTTTGTGCTCAATAGTAATTGAGCCCTTTGATACTTCCATTTTATTAAGTGTTCGGCTTGATTGCTTTTATTATTTTCAAGATGCAAAGCATCTTCGAGAAAATAAGATATATAGCAGCGTCGAACTCTTTGTGGGCATAAGAATCATCTAAAGAAATTCTGACACCGTGAATAATTTACAAGCTGGTTGCAGCTGAAAATGTCCATCACGAGAACCGAATATAGATTCAGGAACTAAATCTGTGATCACATGATTCCTAGGCTCATATAATAAAGCAATATGTACAAAAGCTTGAAAACGAACTAGATTTGAGTAAATATGAGCTTTCCAGCTTCAACGGTTCCAGTTTAGTCACCATGAACCGGTTAAACTGAGAAATAGCCAGATTTAGGCAAATCTAACTTACAGGCTGATAAACAGTTATATATATATATATATATATATATATATATATATAAGCAGTAAACGCTTAGAATATTATATTCGGGCTTAATCGAAGCATAGTTCGATAATAATATATGTATGTATTTATATATATAAAAGCAATAAAAGCCATGGATCGACGATTTGGGCATACACACACAACACGACTCTCAACGTTAATAGATATGTGTGGATGGAAGTGAGAAAAAGTTTAAAAATCTGAGATGTCTTACAGTGGGCTGCCAAGAAGACTTCAGATAGCTTTTAATGAATGAATACTCAATTTTCACCGGTTAAATGTAACAAAACACGAGCTCATAAGTGTTTGGAAAAAGAAATCACTCAGTTTAAAGTGTGTACATAGTAAAATGGATAGGGCTTCCTCGCATTTTTTTTTCTTAAAATGGCCACCCCAAGCCCTTTATTTATAGAGAGGGGAGCCGCGGGTCTACCTACTACAGCCGCTGGTCCACCTGCGGCTGCCCGGGGTGCCTCGGGTTCTGCGGGTCCCGCCGTTTCGAAGTATGTGCACTTGTGCAACGCGTTGTCCGCTTGAACCTTCATAACTTTCAATCCGGGCATTCGATTGAGACGTGCAATACCTTTCCGGAATACTATTGTCGAGAGCTACACAATGACATGGGATAAGAGGTTATACGAAGTCGGGAAGATGGGTCCATGACCAGATATTTAAGTCTTCAAATTATATCCGGTGTACTGTCTTGTGTAGTAGTCACTCGGGATTTTGAACTATGATTCTTGTGGGATACTTCTGTATCAAATGTGGGTTGAAATGATGTTGAGACGGCGTGAATGTAGTATTAAGGTGGCAAAATGATAATTTTGCTCCTCACTAGGGTTATCTCTAGCTTTGGACTGCTATAGCAGTCGTTGCTCAGGGTTATCTCTAAGATTGGGCTAGTGTGAGTACTGACTGTCCTCATGGTTGTCTCTGAGGTGTGATTGACCTCCCAAGGTTGTCTCTGGGGTTGGAATTGAGTGCCTCAGGGTTATCTCCGATGTTGAAACTGACTTCTCCGCGGTTATTGATAAGTGAATTTTATATCCACGAGTCAATGTTCATTTCAAGCGTAATTCGTTGTTATTTTCTTGTTTCGTGTTCGTTTTCACTCGTTTCATGTTCTTTTATGTGTAGGGTGGTAATGGAGGCAAATCGTGAAGAAAGGAGGTCGTTTGGAGCAAGTTTGGAAAAATACGTGGAATAAGCAAAATCGAATTACAGGGGACTAGCCCGCCGGGGCGGGCATGATTTGCCTTGTACCCCCCACCGGGGCGGGGGTGCCGAAACCTGGAGTCTCCTGGCTTGATTTGAAGACTGTTGGGACATGGATTTTAGACTTGGCTTGGTGCATGGACTCTAATAAGTGAGGGACTTCGATCAGAACTTGAGGGGATATATATTGCATTACAAACAACAAATGAATCATCACGCAGAGCATAATACAGAGATTATTTCCAAAATTTGACAGCAAACTTTGGAGGAGTACTTTGAAGAGAATTTCGTGACGGTTGTAGATTGAGGCTACGTGAAGGGTGGTTTTGCATTATTCTTTATCGTTGTTTTATATTTGTAATTGAAAGGATGTTTCCTTTAAAGTATTCAGGTTTTATTTCATTCGTTATGAACTAATTCGCTCTTTAGGCCTATGATGGATCCTTAAGTGAAATAATGGTTTTGTAGCGTTGATTTCTAGTTCAATAAATTATTTCCCAGTTTATCTATATTAATTTAAGCGTGAATTTTATGAATTGCCTGATCAACAATTCTTTGTGGATTTATATAGAATCGAGAGAGGATATTCAAATCTAGACTCAGTTAATATAGCATGTGTTCATAAATTTTGTGAATAGCAGAATCTTGATGAATGTTAAGGTAGGGATATGCTTGATATCGCATGTAATTGGATAGAGAACTTATTCTTAAACTTTTTTTAATAGTAATTCACATAGAGATATAGTGAGTTAGTTAATTAAGGTGTTTAACTTGTTTCTATCTTAATTGTGGATTTAAGTTAGTACGGTATTAGTGCATCGAGAGGTGGCTAGTACTACATTCGTGTTCTTTATTAATAAACTGGGATAATGAATTGAATTGGAATAAAGGTGTTAAAATCAGAGTGAAGCTTAGGGTGAAATCATATGTCTAAATCTCCATTATTTGATTGAAATTCCTGATTTTGATAGTTGTGATTGTTTTGTGATAGTTTATTTATTTATTAATTTAGTTTCTATAATTTTAAACCATTGAATTGAATAATTTAATAGAATTAGTATTAATAGGAGATTGATAATTGTGAAGTTAAATTTCTTGCTAATTTGTCTTCGAGGGAACGATACTCTATTCATCACTATATTACTTGTTGACCACATATACTTGCGTGTTGTGCGTAACTAGATTTTTTCCAACAAGTTTTTGGCACCGTTGCCGGGGACATTTAGTATAGATCCTAATATTTTTACAATATCAGTTTAATTAATCCAGTTTTACTTAAACATTTTTATTTTTGTTTTGCTCCTCTTATTTTAGGTTTTCGAAGCGGTTTATGCAAACTCGGTCCAAAAGTCTATACTTGCTGCCTTTTGAGGACGACATTGAGAAACGGTTTCAGAGGTTAAGTAAGTGGATCAAGGAAACGAGACAGGACTTTGAAACATCTGAGAAAGAAGAGGAAATGGCAGCTGAGGATCAGAAAGCGTTAAGGGACTTCGCCACACCCAAGGTGACTGAACTGTAGTTGAGTATCACCAGGCTCGCAATTGCTGCAAATACATTCAAAATTAAGCCTGGGACGATTCAGATGATCCAGAATTCAGTTCAGTTTGGGGGATTGGCTAATGACGATCCGAATGAACATTTAGTCAGCTTTCTAGAGATTTGTAACACCTTTAGGTATAATGGGGTGTCGGATGATGGGGTGAGACTTCGCTTGTTCCCATTCACCTTACGGGACAAGGCGAAGAGTTGGTTACATTCTCTGCCGCCGGGATCGATAACTATGTGGGAAGACTTAGCTCAGAAATTCCTTGCCAAATTTTTCCCACCAGTTAAAACTGCCAAAATGAGGAATGACATAACAATGTTTGAGCAGCAACATGCGGAGTCGCTATATGAGGCATGAGAGAGATACAAGGAGTTACTCAGAAAGTGCCTGCATCATGGATTACCGAAGTGGTTGCAAATGAACACCTTTTACAATGGACTGCAGGGGAATCTCAGAACGAGTATTGATGCAGCGTCGGGCGGAGCATTCATGGCTAAGAGTTACGAGGAAGCCTATAATTTGATTGAAACCATGGCGGCCAACAACTACTAGTGGCCCACAGCAAGAATGACACAGGCAAAGGCGGCTGGGGTTTTGGAAGTAGATGGGGTGATGGCAATACAAGCTCAGATATCAGCACTGTCTAAGAAGTTGGATGCTATGTCAGGGACACAGACACAGGCACAGCAGGTTGCAGTAGTATGTGAACTATGCGCGGGTGAGCATCCTACAGATCAATGTGTAATCAACCCAGCGTCCGTCCAATTCATAAGTAGCTACAACAGAATTCTACAAAATACATACCAAAACACTTACAACCAGAGGAATAGGAACCGCCCAAATTTCTCGTGGAACAATAACCAGCAAAATCAAGCTCCACGATCGTCATATCCCCCAGGTTTTCAGAATCACCAGCAACCGGTTCAACATCAGGAAAAGAAATCAGATTACGAGGAAGTGGTGTCGAAGTACATAACTAGTAATGAGGCAGCAATGGAAATGAAATCACAAGAGATGGCTATCAAGAATTTAGAAAATCAGATAGGACAGATTGCGTTAGCATTGAATAATAGACCACAAGGAACGTTACCAAGTGACACTGAGAGAAATCAGAAGGGTAATCATGAACAATGTCAGGCAATTACATTGAGGAGTGGAAAACATCTTGTGGGTGATAATGCAGAAAATTCAGTGACACCGGACGACAAAGTTGATGACAACAACGTGGGCATAGGAAATAAGGGTGAGGATAAGCAAAGTGAGGACTCCAAGTTAAACAATAAGCCAACTGTTTATCCACCACCACCGTTTCAGTAGAGGGCCTAAAAACAGAAATTAGACAAGTAATTCGCAAAGTTTTTGGAAGTGTTCAAGAAACTCCAGATTAACATACCATTTGCAGAAGCCCTAGAGCAAATGTCGAGCTACGCAAAATTTATGAAAGGGATTCTGTCAAGAAAGAAGAAATGGGAAGATTTTGAGACAATTGCACTAACAGAGGAGTGTAGTGCAGTATTACAGTAGAAATTACCACCAAAACTTAAGGACCCGGGGAGTTTCACTATCCCATGCACAATCGGGAATATGCATTTTAGCAAGTGTTTATGTGATTTGGGGGCGAGTGTGAATCTTATGTCATTGTCAGTATACACAGAATTTGGTTTGCCCGTGCCAAGTGTGACGCCCCCAAAATAGGTATACATCACCCATTCTGAGTCGCCAAATACATGGTACAGAAACAAATACAACTTCATTATAATAATTGTCGTGTAAAATACGACAACACAAATACTGTGAGTTTAAATACAAATATTGTCTTCTATACAATATTCACACTCAAATAAGTCCCCATTACAATTATTGAAACACTATTTTACAAAATAGTGAGGACTGCTAACACAACTGACTGGAAACATCACTCCACACCCCGACTAGTTCCTGCTATATTCTCACCTCCTGAGAAAAATGGAACAAAAAGGAAAAGGGTGAGCTCAATTAGCCCAGTAAAGAATATTATGACTAAGATAATATACAACAAATTATCGTTAGTCTTCAACAGGGAAAAATCTGATAAAATATAATAGACAACAAGTTTTAGATCAACAACTGCAGCGGAAACAGCAAACCATTAGAAGAGTCAAGTAGAGAAAGAATTCTACTATCTTCTAAGATTTAAAAGTCCATCATCAATATTTTATCCCTGTAACATCAATCAATATACATCTTGAATTAAATATTCATCTTTGCACTACAGGCCAAAGATATTTATTTGTAACACCAGTCGGTCATGTTCATCTCAACACCTGTTCATCTTTGCACTACGGGCCAAAGATATTCATCAGTTAATCATTCATCTTTGCACTACAGGCCAAAGATATTCAGTAATATCATTATTTAGGACTGAGGATGATGAAAAATTATCTTAAAGAAAACGAATCCAATGAGACAGAAGGGCAAATATTAGGGATTCGTATTATAGTTTATCCAAGTGCAATAATACTCCATAATAACCAATTGTGAAGGAGAATTCAAAAATAAAGATCAAAATATGGATACAATCAAAGATAGTAACCATGATAGACATCTTGGACAAAAAGAAATTTTTTTATTTTTCGGTAAATAGTGTTGTATACGTGAATAGTGCCGTATACGTGAA
The DNA here is from genome assembly GCA_016801055.1 of Panax notoginseng. Lineage (NCBI taxonomy): Eukaryota > Viridiplantae > Streptophyta > Magnoliopsida > Apiales > Araliaceae > Panax > Panax notoginseng. The sequence goes on from CM029015.1 coordinate 171,933,536, forward strand.
TAGTAACCCCGACACAAAAAGTTTCAAATTTGATAAAAAGTTTATATCAATATTTCAGCATAATGATATTGAAGAAAATAATATCATTTAAGAAGAAAATAATATCCCTTACCTCAAACGAACAGTACTTCTGATCAGAATATCGTATATGAGGCTGAATGAAACTTGTGCTGAATAGCAACTCTCAAAGTATCAAAATACTCACAAAATACGCTCAATAATATAGAGAGAGAAAGAGAGAAAACTTATGAATTCTGGTGTGATTTTCAATTCTAACTTAGCCCTCTATTTATAAGAAAATATTAGCACGCCGAAACAGACTTGACCTGCAACCTGATGGCTTTACCTGCTACTATTCCCACCCACCACATTTGAATAAAAATTTCAGCACATTTTCTCACCAACCAAAAGTGGGGCCCACCAATTCTAGAATTTTCTACCAAAATGATAAATTCCGAAACTTCAACAATTTCTGAACCAGTCATCTCTTAAAATTCATAATAAATCATATGTTCATTTTTAACGGTTCAAAATTTGTGGACATATACTCAACTTATATATGTATAACATATCCAAAAATCACAACGATCCAACAGTCGGATTAAAAATTATAACCCCCGCAATATATCTCAAAAATCCTGATTGATTTTTAATACCTCCATTCCGACAAAAATACTGATAAAACACCTCAACATTAACTCCTTCATTTTTAACCACCAAATATATCTAACATTTATATTCACATAAAATAAATATTTCCTTATCATATGAATCAATAATTAATTATTCACAATTAATATTACAGAATCACATTTATGACAACCAGGCCGTTCTCAGGAAAGATGGGGCTTTCCAATAAGGATTTCTTCTTACTGGCGTGCAATTAGATGACCAAACCTCTCCTTAGACAGAACTTTACAGACATTGCCAATAATGTTATCTAATAATATTATTCAAATAATATGAATTATTGATCTGATAATGGAAAATACTGTGCAGTGATAATTATTGAAACAATAATAATATAAAATATCAATGCAGCAATTATTAAATCAATAAAATAAAATATTGAACAGTAACTACTGTAACAATTATTGAGTAGTGCCTTCCTTCGTAAGAATCAATAATTCAAAAATACTGTGTAATCCGTGTGCTACTGTGCAACCACGCGTATTACTGTATTTTAACCACCTAGTATTCCAACAGTGTTAACGGTAACAACTACGCCGTTATTTATAAAAACTCAATTTTTGTCGTTATCTTCATCCAATCATTTTCCGTTATGGGGCCCACAAATAGCTGCGTCGTCGTACGAATATTTCCCTACAGAAAGAATATTCCACGACCAAACGAATATTCCCCGATAAAATGAATATTTTATAGCCACTTGTTTATTTTGCAAAATTTACACATTTCACCCATAACCAAAGTATTATATCAAATTAACACCTTATTATTCACAATAATATTTAGAGAAAATTTGATTTTATTCATTAATAAGTTGGGGTCTTACACCAAGGCCTATGAATATTTCATTGCAGTTGGCGGATAGGTCAGTCACATATCCGAAAGGCATAGTAGAGGACATACTGGTTAAGGTGGATAAGTTTATATTCCCCGCTGACTTTATCATTCTGGATTTTGAGGAGGACAAGAGCATCCCGATTATCCAGGGGAGACCTTTCTTGGCCACGGGTAGGACACTCATAGACGTACAAAAAGGAGAACTTACTATTAGGTTCCAAGATCAAGAAATCAAATTTAATGTATTCAAGGCCATGAAATTCCCTACGGATGAGGAAGAATGTTTTCGGATGGATTTAGTTGAGCAAATCATCAGTGAAGATATGAGCAAGAGTTTGGTCAACAATCCGTTAGAAATAACTTTATTGGGGGATGAAGAGGTTGACGACCGGGAATTGGTGGATTACTTACAAATACTAGACTCAGTGCCACGGGTTAGCAAATTCAAAACATCGTTTGAACCATTGCACACGGAGGAGATAGCCGCAGAAAAACTGAAACCGTCATTGGAAGAGCCACCAAAGTTGGAACTTAAGCCACTCCCTAAACACCTCAGGTATGCGTATTTAGGCAATTCAAATTCCTTACCTGTTATTATTTCAGCTGCACTTAACGAATTGCAGGAAGAAAAATTACTGAGGGTACTTAGGGAACACAAATCAGCTATTGGGTGGACGATCGCGGACATAAAGGGAATTAGCCCTTCATTTTACATGCACAAGATTTTGATGGAAAATGAGGCAAAACCAACGGTGGATCAACAACGACGACTTAACCCGATTATGAAGGAAGTTGTGAAGAAGGAAATTTTGAAGTGGTTAGATACCGGTATCATCTACCCCGATTTCCGACAGTAAGTGGGTTAGTTTGGTCCAGTGTATGCCGAAAATGGGAGGAATAACTGTGATGCAGAATGAGGACAACGAGTTAATACCGACTAGAACAGTGACAGGTTGGAGGGTTTGCATGGATTATAGAAAATTGAACAAGGCAACCCGAAAAGACCATTTCCCGTTGCCCTTTATTGATCAAATGTTGGATAGATTGGCGGGACATGAATATTACTGTTTGTTGGATGGGTATTCGGGCTATAACCAGATAGTCATCGCTCCGGAGGATCAAGAAAAGACAACATTCACTTGCCCTTACGACATATTTGCATTCAGGAGGATGTCATTCAGGTTATGCAATGCACCTGCAACCTTCCAACGGTGTATGATGGCCATTTTTTCAGATATGGTGAAGAAGAATGTTGAAGTCTTCATGAACGATTTTTCGGTCTATGGGGACAACTTTGATACTTGCCTAGGGAATCTGGTCATGGTGTTGCAACGATGTAAGGATACGAATCTTGTACTCAATTGGGAAAAATGCCACTTCATGGTTGAAGAGGGCATAATTTTGGGCCATAAGGTATCGGCTCAAGGATTGGAGGTTGACAAAGCAAAGTTGGAAATAATCGAGAAACTGCCCCCCCCCCCGAGCTCAGTTAAGGGTATTAGAAGTTTTCTGGGACACGCTGGGTTCTACAGAAGATTCATAAAGGACTTCTCGAAAATTGCAAAACCGTTATGTAGTCTTTTAGAGAAGGATGCTACTTTCAGTTTTGATGAAGAATGCAAGTCAGCATTTGAATTATTGAAGAAAAAAAATTGACTACAGCCCCAGTGATCATCGCACCGGATTGGAACAAGCCATTCGAGCTAATGTGTGATGCAAGTGACTACGCGGTTGGGGCTATTTTGGGCCAACGACGAAACAAGGTGTTTCACGCCATATACAATGCAAGCAAAATACTCACAGAGACTCAAATGAATTACACAACCACAGAAAAGGAATTGCTTACAGTAGTGTATGCGTTTGACAAGTTTCGGGCATACTCTATCGGGACTAAGGTGATAGTCTACACAGATCATTCGGCTATTCGGTATCTAATTACGAAAAAAGATGCTAAACCACGCCTTATCCGATGGATTCTCCTTCTCCAAGAATTCGATTTGGAAATAAGAGATAGGAAGGGTACGAAGAATCACGTTGCCGACCATTTATCGAGGCTGGAAAATCCGGATAAAAAGGAAAAAGACAGATGTACAATCAACGAGTCATTCCCGGATGAGCAATTGTTTGGGTTAAATGCAGAATTTCTGATTTTGTGAATTATCTAGTGAGCAACATGCTTCCCCCTGATCTTACACGACAACAGAAAAAAAAGTTTCTTCATGACGTAAAGTGGTATATGTGGGATAAGCCTTATTTATTCAAACAGTGCGCCGACAAGATGATTAGAAGGTATATCCCCTATAGTGAAGTGCATAACATACTGCAGAAATGCCACTCATCTGCGTATGGTGGACATTATGGGAGTGAGAGGACAGTAGCGAAAGTGTTGCAATCTGGGTTTTAATGGCCCACATTATTTAAAGATGCCCACCATTTTGTCAAACAATGCGATAGGTGTCAAAGGGTAGGCAATATTTCGAAATGGAATGAGATACCTTTACAAACGATTCTTGAAGTGGAAATCTTTGATGTATGGGGTATCGATTTCATGGGGCCATTCCCGTTATCTTTGAACAATCAGTATATTCTACTCGCAATGGATTACGTCTCGAAATGGGTTGAAGCTGCAGCACTACCATCCAACGATGCCAAGGTGGTCCTCAAATTCCTACAGAAAAACATTTTCACGAGGTTTGGCATGCCAAGAGAAATAATCAGTGACAATTGTAGTCACTTCTGCAATAAGTCTTTTACAGCTCTTTTGGCCTACGGGGTTAACCACAAGGTGGCTACAGCGTATCACCCTCAAACAAGTGGACAGGCTGAGGTATCAAATAGAGAAGTTAAGAAGATATTGGAGAAAGTAGTAAATTCGAGTCAGAAAGATTGGTCACTTCGATTAGATGATGCATTATGGGAATACCGGACTGTATACAAGATACCAATCGGGATGTCACCATATCAACTACTGTACGGGAAGGCATGTCACTTCCCGGTAGAGCTACAGCACAAGGCCTACTGGGCAATTCAGAAATTAAACTTTGATCAAGCTGCTGTGGGAGAAAAGAGGTTACTCCAAATAAATGAGCTCGATGAATTCCGACTTCATGCATACGAGAACACTAAATTATACAAGGAAAAAGTCAAGAGGTGGCACGACAAGAAGATCATGCACCGAACGTTCGAGCCAGGGCAATCAGTACTGCTGTTCAATTCATGATTGAGGTTGTTCCCAGGCAAGCTTAAGTCGAGGTGGTCGGGACCATTCACAATCAAAACTGTTTTCCCACATGGCGCCATCGAACTCTAGAATCGTAATCCATTAGAGACGTTCAAGGTCAATAGCCAATGGATAAAGCATTACTGGGGTGGCGATTCAAACTGGGATGTCGTCAACATTACCCTAGCCGATACACAGTGAAACAGGAAGTAGTCAGGCAGAACGACTTAAAATCAAGTGCTAATTAGGAGGCAACCCAATATTTTGTTTATTTTTCGTATTTTCATTCATAATTGTTAGAATATAGTTTTTATTAAGTTATTAGGTAGGTATTATATAGTAAAAGTTTTGTTAATCTCTCAATCATACTTCAAGTGATAAAAAATCTAATAAATTTCATGTTCATGTCTTGCAGGATTGAAAAAAAAAACATTGAATAGCTTAGCATAAAGCAAGGATGAGAAATAGAGAAGTTTTAGCAAGGAGCATGCCCGCCGGGGCTGGCCCAAAATGAATTACACCCCCCGCCGGGGCGGGGGTCTTTCAATCTCAGTTTACAGGGGGCATGCCCGCCGGGGCGGGCTCTATTAGCTTTGCACCTCCCGCCGGGGTGGGGGTCCTAGACTCTGGGCTTATTAATTAGGCAGTTACATCACATGACTCCCACTCTCCTTCTCCTACAATAGAACTCCAACTGATACCACTCCTCCTACTTCTCAGCCACGATTGTGCCACCATCAAAGTCTCATCCCCACAACTAGTACCCACGATTTCCACTACTCCACCTTCTCAATCCACTAATACACCCAATCACACCACCTCTATATATTGCCACATCTCATCTTGAATTCTTCACAGAAATCTACAACTATTTTCGAATTAGGGTATTCACAAAGGCAATTTGAGAGCAAGTTCGAGTGATTACTTGGTGTTCCAATTCCTCAATTTCAAGTACACCACTTTGCACACCAAGTGTTTGATAAGTTGAGTGAACCAAGTGCGAGGGGAAGGTAGTGTGTTGACAGTGAGTTCAGACAGCCGGATTCAATGACTTCTCAACTGACATCCAAACGTCATAGGGGAGAGAGTTCAACATCCGCACAACCGACACAAACCTTTGATCGCCAAAAATTTGTGAGTGTCGCCGTCGCCGACTGGTATGAGTACATGCTAACCAAAGCCCTTACACCAGAGCGGGGATTAGCACCGGATCCCAATGATGGGGGGATGATGCCTCAAATCTATCAAAAGGGGTGGACCAAATTTACCGAAGATTCGGAACCCGCTGTAGTTAACATTGTCAAGGAATTTTATGCTAACACTAAGGACAAAGCTCCATTCAATGCGTATATGCGGGGTCGCTTGGTTCCGTTCAATGCTGATGCAATAAACACTTATTATCAGTTATGGGTCCCTCGTCAATGCCAATATGCTCAACTACGTGATTTTGATCCAGACTTTGATGAAATAATCACAGGGATGACAAAGCCGGGAACATCTTGGATGAAAGGTCGGAAGGGAGGCATAGTGTTCCATAACAAGGACCTTAGCCTGTATGGAAAAATATGGTACGTATTCTTATGCGCTAAATTGCTTCCGTCCCAACACACCTCGGACGCCACCAAAGAGAAGGCGTTGATGTTGTACGCAATTGTGCAAGATTTCATTATCGACGTCGGGGCCATTATCTGTTTCTCCATCCGCCGGTGTTTACGTGGAAATTTTTCTGGCGGCTTGCCACACCCAGCACTCATATGTGGGTTGTGTCGCAATGCAGGGGTGAGATGGTCCAACAATGAGCCCACACAAATGCCACTCGCATTGCTTGATTTTAGAATGATAGCACGGTACTCTATATGGGCAGGAAGCGAGTCACATCCACGAGGTCTGGGCTTTATTTTTCCGTCGGCTTCGGAAGACGAAGTTGATGCTACAGAGGCATCGGAGGATGATGATGCAGATACGGACGATCGAGGGGCTGAGCAGGTACCACAGACCGAGGTTATATCCAGTTCTCAGTTCCTTGAGTTCCAAAATCAAATGACTGCGCACAACAAAGCAGCACGTTAGGAAATACGGTGATTGGCAATAAGGCAAGATCACATGTTTGATGTTATGAACGCATCTTTCGCCTTACTCAACACAACCCTTCAAAGCTTCAACCCGGTGGCTCAAGTTCCATACCAGCAGCCGATGCCACTGCCGAGGTTTCCACCTAGCGACTCAGACAAAGAAGATCAACCACCACTTCCCCAGACTTAGGCAATTGTAGGGAAGTCCTCACGCACTTAATTTTGATTATTTATCCAATGAGGGCATTGTATTACTTAAGTTTGGGGGATTTATATTCTTGTTTGCATGCATATGTAAGAGTTAGGTTTAAATTTGTCATTGCATTCTAGTTTTGCATAGTAGCCTAGGTAATTTTTGTTATTGCATTGTGTTCATTCCTGTTATTATCGCATAAATTATAATATTGTGTTTGTATATGTCCTACAGTGTTGCAGTTCATGTTATTTGTGGGCCAATGATGAGATTGAGAAGAAGTTAACCAATACAGTATTGATTATTAGAACTGTGATATAATTTCTGTATTGAGTCAAATCTTGAGCTCGTTTGAAACTGGTATAGAAAAGGTTAGCACGATGAAATAACATCTTTGTTGACTGGTCAATTCAAATTGATACATAAATAGTCTCTAAAGGATAATGCTAGGGTGAATGAGAAAACGACAAAGATAGGCAGTGAAGACATCAAATTAGGCAAGAACCTAAGTTTGGGGGGGGGAACGTAGGGTGTATAAGCTTCAAACAAGTTGAGTCTTGTGGTGGGTTGAGGAGAAATACTCCCAATAAACACAAGTGTGAGATGGAGCGTAAAACGCACTCACCAACCATCTATCTATAAAAAAACGGGCAAAGAGCAAAAAGCCCCTGTGGGAAAAAAATATGAGATAAAAGAAGTATAAGTATCCTGCAGGAACCCGTGAATTTGGTATTGCTTAGTTTTAGTTGGATCGTGCCTATTTTTAGAATTTTTAATTTTGCACTGTATGATTCCTTCTAAGAAATTGTTTATGTATTGAATTTGAGTCCGTATCAGTTATCATGGATGTTGAACACACACGCACACTATATTAGTAATGATGGTTTAAGATTTGAGAATTAATACGAAATTGAGGATTGGTTTTGGTGATTTGTATTGTAAAGTTGCTTGTTTTCTCTGAGGCGACGGGATAATTTTGATTCTGCGATACTGTTGGATTCGAAAGCATATAGATTATATTCATTCCATCTCATTTCATTGCTTGTAGTTTGTTTTGTGCTCGAGGACTAGCACGGTTTAAGTTTGGGAGATTTTTGATAAGTGGATTGTATATCCACGAGTCAATGTTCATTTCAAGCGTAATTCATTTTTATTTTCTTATTTCGTGTTCGTTTTCACTCGTTTCATGTTCTATTATATGTAGGGTGGTCATAGAGGCAAATCGTGAAGAAAGGAGGTCGTTTGGACCAAGTTTAGAAAAATACGTGGAATAAGCAAAATCGAATTATAGGGGACTAGCGCGTCGGGGCGGGCATGAATTGCCTTGTACCCCCCGCCGGGGCGGGGGTGCCGAAACCTGGAGTCTCCTGGCTTGATTTGAAGACTGTTGGGACATGGATTTTAGACTTGGTTTGGTGCATGGACTCTAATAAGTGAGGGACTTCGGTCAGAACTTGAGGGGATATATATATTGCATTACAAACAACAAATGAATCATCACGCAGAGCATAATACAGAGATTATTTCCAGAATTTGACAGCAAACTTTGGAGGAGTACTTTCAAGAGAATTTCGTGACGGTTGTAGATTAAGGCTACATGAAAGGTGGTTTTGCATTATTCTTTATCGTAGTTTTATATTTGTAATTGAAAGGATGTTTCCTTTAAAGTATTCAGGTTTTATTTCATTCGTTATGAACTAATTCGCTCTTTAGGCCTATGATGGATCCTTAAGTGAAACAATGGTTTTGTAGCGTTGATTTCCAGTTCAATAAATTTTTTCCCAGTTTATCTATATTAATTTAAGCGTGAATTTTATGAATTGCCTGATCAACAATTCTTTGTGGATTTGTATGGAATCGAGAGAGGATATTCAAATCTAGACTCAGTTAATATAGTATGTGTTCATGAATTTTGTGAATAGCAGAATCTTGATGAATGTTAAGGTAGGGATATGCTTGACATCGCATGTAATTAGATAGAGAACTTATTCTTAAACTTTTTTTAATTGTAATTCACATAGAGATATAGTGAGTTAGTTAATTAAGGTGTTTAACTTGTTTCTATCTTAATTGTGGATTTAAGTTAATACGGTATTAGTGCATCGAGAGGTGGCTAGTACTACATTCGTGTTCTTGATTAATAAACTGGGATAATGAATTGAATTGGAATAAAGGTGTTAAAATCAGAGTGAAGCTTAGGGTGAAATCATAGGTCTAAATCTCCATTATTTGATCGAAATTCCGAATTTTGATAGTTGTGATTGTTTTGTGATAGTTTATTTATTTATTAATTTAGTTTCTATAATTTTAAACCATTGAATTGAATAGTTTAATAGAATTAGGATTAAATTTCTTGCTAATTTGTCTTCGTGGGAACGATACTCTATTCATCACTATTTTACTTGTTGACCATGTATACTTGCGTGTTATGCGTAACTAAATTTTACCCAACAGTTATCTCCGGAACTTGGAACTGCATCCCTCGTGGTTGTCTCCGAGGCTGGAACTGAATCTCCCGGGGTTGGAACTGAGTATCTCGGGGTTGTCTCCGAGATTAAAAACTGAGTATCCTAGGATTGTCTCCGAGATTGAGCTGATTTAACTTCCAGGGTTATCTCTGGAAGACGATTTTTCCCTCCTGCAAAGTTAGTAACATAAATGTAAAAATTTGAGTGTCTACAAGATATTTTTAAACTCAAATTTGATATAATTCATAATAATTATAAAAAAATAAAATTTATAACTATTTAACACTATTTTTTAGATAATTTTACAATATTCATTATTGTGTCAAGTCGTTAACTAAAATCTCTTAACTATTTTAACATTATTTTTTAGATAATTTTATAATATTTATTATTGTGTTACGTCGTTAACTTAAATTAAATAATTCTGTCTCAAATCAACTTTAAATCAATAATAATTTTATATTTTAAAATAAAAAAAAAGTACATATTTGAAATATTTAAATTTTGCAAATAAAACTTTTTTTGATCAGATGGAGTATGTTTTTTAAACCATGTTTCTTTTTTCTTGGACATTTCCAACCAAGGTCCTTTATATGTAGTATTTATCTATGGGTCCTTAACATTAATATACAACAATTAGAAAGTAATTACAAAAATAAAACATACACAACATAATTATAAAAATAAAACAACACAATATAAAGTTACTAAAATCACGTATATACATCAGTTACGGACTCTCCTATATGCAACTAACTGCTCCTACATTCAAGCAACTGAACAGAACATGTAACTTTGATATCGGAGAAATCCAAATCTTCTGGCGCGACACACCACTGAGATCGGAGAAGATGAAACTTTTCATCGCGACGGCACGCTGAGATCGCAAAATAGCATACAAAATCAACAGCAACTTCAAGTTCAGTAACCAAAAACAATTGTACTGCAGTGATTGTTGAAGTTCAGTAACAAAATCGCAGCAACTTCTATACAAATCTGAATACTGAGGTATGTGAGTTTAAAATTCATATACATATAGTTACCTATGTGTTTTACGAATTCCTATATTGTTATCCTTTCTTAAGTTTTTCACATTTAAAATGGTTACTACAAGTTCCTATAACGATTGGTTGATTCATTGATATGTTTTATACACTTTATATTATTATTACTAAATAGATATAAATTGGTTACTGTTTATTGTGTATTTGTTTGCTAAATAATGTTTATTTGCTGGCTTTATAATTTTTAAATGAGTTCTCCTGATTTTTTTATATTAATGGTTACTCATCAAAGGTTACCTTCCTGCAACTGTTGGTTACTCTCTAATGTTGTCTTGGTTACTGTATAACATTATACTGTCTAATGATGTCTTGGTTACTGTCTAATGTTGTCTTGGTTACTATCTAATGATGTCTTGGTTACTGTCTAATGTTGTCTTGGTTACTATTTTATATTCTGGTTACTAAGTACATATAAATTTGTTAATGTTTATTATTGATTTGGTTACTGTATAATATTTATTTGGTTGATGTATACTTTAAATGTTTATTTGGTTACCACATGGTTACTATATACTCGTATATTGGTTACCTTTCTTAAGTTTTTCACTCTTTGATTGGTCACGAAGTCAGTATACTGACTGTTTTGATTACAAAATGAATGTAAAAATATATTTTATATTCTGGTTACTAAGAACATAGGAATTGGTTACTGTTTATTATTGATTTGGTTACTGTATAATGTTTATTTGGTTGCTGTATACTTTAAATGTATATTCTACTGATGTTTTTTATATTGATGGTTACTTATAAAATACATTGGTTACCTTCCTGCAACTGTTGGATCTTTAAGTACCTATTGATATTTTTTATAATATTGATATTTTTTATATTGTTTGTTTTTGCTATAAAATGCATGTCAAATATGTTTTATGTTATGGATACTAAGTAAATATATGTTGATTACTGTCTAATTTGGATTTGGTTAGTATATAATGCTGACTTGTTTACTGTATAATATTACTATGGTTACTACATAATATTAGTGTGCTTTATACTAGTTTGTTTTATATTGATGGTTAATTATTGACTATATTGGTTAACTTCATACAACTGTTAGTCTTTAGTTGGTGACAAATTGATGCGGTTGAAGAGAAGGCGTGTCAGTTTATGGAAAGATTTGATCCAGTTTATGGAATGATTTGATAGATTATGGAAAGATTTGATCCAGTGACCATTTGGCAATTTTTTGTCAAGTTTGGAGTGTCGGATTTTGGAGTTTTCGAAGCCTAATTTCATTGGAAATGGGTCAACGATCAAAAGTCACCAGCTTTGCTGGTGAACTGCAGGGTTTTTTGGTCGAATTCCATCATTTAAGCCTTCAAAATTGTATGTAAAAATGTGGTTTATATCCTGGTTACTAAGATTATGTAATTTCGTTACTGTCTAATATTGATTTGGTTACTTTACAATGTTTATTCAGTTGTTAGGCAATGGAGACTTACAGTAACCAATACAACAAATTTAATTGTTTACAGGAATATATAATTGTTTACTGTTAGTAACCATTAACCACATGGTTGGTAACATTTTTGATGGTGTACAGTAACCAAAATTGATGTTGATTAATATTTTAATTTTTGATTCCATCATGAGTTGTCAATATAAAGTAAACATATACATTGAACAATTGGTAACTGTTCTGAAACATTTTTATGTAAATGTGCTTACCCATCTAAAATAAAATCGTTACCTCTATATTCATATTTAGTTACCAACAGACATGGATCATTTCTAAATAACTTTTATAACTATGTAATTTAAAAGTATCCATCAGCTAGATAAATGGGAACCCTCACATGTACATTAAGCACTTGATAATTGTTCTGATATAAGTTTTTAATTATTTGGTTACTAACAAAAACTAAAATGATTACCCTTATATGCAGGTTTGGTTGTTACCAACTGCACCTCGCAAACTATTTTTATTTTAATATGAGATCTATAAATGACCATCATATATATAAATGAGAAATCTTAATTGGAGTTTCTTATTCTATCATGATGACATGATATAAATAAAACATATACATTTAACATTTTATAACAGTCTTGATACAAGTTTATAATTATCTGGTTATTAACAAGCTTGTAGATAAATAGGACACTCACACATGTACATTTAACAATTGATGTTTGTCCTAATACAAGTTTGTAACTATCTGGTTACTAATAACAGTAACCATAATGTAACATAATAAAACAGTAACCACAAAATTATATGATAGTAACCAGAACAGGTTTTAATGGTAACCAAAACAAAAATATCATGTAATGAAACCCAATTTAGGCAATCCATGTATACTAAATAATTACATATTAATCAGAATAAAAAATAAAAGTAACCAAAATCCCACATTGAGGGCACAATAATAGTAGCCAAACCATAAGGTAACAGTAACCAAAACATAATAACGAAGTAACCAAATAGTTATATAAAAGTAACCAGAACATATTTTAATGGTAACCAAAACAGAAACAACCTGTATATCTAACCCAGTTTAGGCAACCCATGTATACTCTCACATGTACATTTAACACTTGATATATGTCCTGATACAAGCTTGTAACTATCTGGTTACTACCAAAAAATAAAATGGCTACCCTTCTATGCATGTTTGGTTACCAACTGCACCTTTCAAACAATGTATCTGACACAACTTAGAAGTAACAAATACGAACTAACAAACAATGCCAAATCACTGGTAATATAATCAAATATGTAATCTCATTTACACAAGTTACAATAAACATTACATACTCACTAACCATAACAAATGGCTATGGATATCCAACAAAAATCAAAGTATGAAACACAATTCATAATGACAGTATAACGACATCCGAACTAATCAAAATCTGGTACAAATCTTCATGAAAATTCTCTGAAGTTGTTAAAAAGTCAACTGTGGAGCTGCATCTCGTATGGAGAGAAATCTCTAGTTATATGTCACACCAATATATAACTTATTCAGTGAATTTTCTGTTGTATTCCTCATAGTAAAGATCCCATAACTGCAAATAAACAAAATCAGATTTACACAGCCATTAGTAACCAGATATAAACAATATTTATATCATAAACATTTACGTAGTGACCAACAAATAAGAGCATACTAACCAAAACATAATATAACAATTACACATTAGCCAAAACAGAGTATAACAAATAACCAAAACATAATTTAAAAGTCACCAAAACAAAAACATGTATACCAAAAAATATACTAAAGAAGTAACCAAACAGTTATATGATAGTAACCAAATCATATTTTAATCGTAACCAATACATAAACAACATGTAGACAAATACATTGTAACCAAAACAACATATAAAAGTAACCAAAATCCCAATTGAGGGAAAAGTAATGGAATCCAAATAAGAAACAGTAACCAAAATCCCAACTCAAGGAAACAAAAATAGAATCCAAATCAGAAACTAACAGTAACCAAAAACATACTAAAGAAGTAACCAAATATTTATATGATAGTAACCAAAATATGTTTTAATGGTAACCAATACATAAACAACATGTACACCAAAATCAGTTTAGACAACCATGTATACTAAGCAAATACATGGTAACCATAACAACATAAAAAAGTAACCAAAATACCAAATCGAGGGAATATAAATGGTATCCAAATCACAAGCTAACAGTAAACAAAACATAATGCAGAATTAACCAAACAGTTATATGAAATGCTTTAGCAACTGCAGGGCAGTAGCCTCATCACCTTAGTCAGATCATGCAACACTTCGCTTCAACAACAGCTTTGTATAAAAAAAATTGTATGCCAAATAATGAAAGAATTTCAGGAATGTCAACGGATTACAGGATTGACAAACATTTAACACTTAACACCCATACCAATTCCGTTTAGAATAGATGAGGAAAGGGGGGAACAATAGTACTACGGTGGAGTAACAGTAAAAAATGCAGTATTTCATACAATAAATTCCGGGAAACCATGAACCATGGCTTTTTTACAAACTTAATTTTGTTTTCATCACTAAAACTAGTAAGAGGAAATGCTGAAACAAAGTTTCTTACTCAATCATGCCTAAAGACTTATTTGTATAAGAATTGAATAGGTTATCAATACGCTCCACCTCCTTCGTTGTAGCTTTCTTCGAGGCTGAACAACATAATTATCAAATGATATATTCAAAATTAGAACAACATAATCTGAAAGGAGTTTTGCATTATGTTTTGTTAACAGAAGAGAGAAAAAGATTTCATACAGAAGAGAAAGAAAAAGATTTCAAACAGAACATGGAGAAAAAGATTTCAGCATGCAAACAAGGATGAAGAACAACAATGACGAACAACTAAACGAAGATGGCGAACAACTAAACGAAGATGATAACAACTAAAGATCACGAACGAACAGAGGAGATGAAAAATGAACAGATTAAATCACTGAAAACAATCGATAAAGATGAATAACGAACGAAAAGAGGAGAGAAACAAGGGTTTCAGTATGCAGAATGGTTTGGTAACTGAAGAGTCCCAAACAAATGATATCACGCGTTTCAAAAAAAATAACATTTTGTCATGTCAGTCCATTAATATTAATCCCTTAAATTAAGAACGCCTAATTATATTAGTATTGTAAATATATATGATGAAATGTCATATTTTTATAATTATTTTATGAATGTATGATTTTTATAATTATTTTTATAAATGTACTATAATATGTAATTGTTCCTTTATCTATGATATTGGACCTAATTTAATTAAGAAAATAAAGAGGAGAGAGAGTAGAAAGCCCATAAACTGTCCACTCCAACTCTTCCAACTGTCCTACCCACCTCTTATATCTCCAACTCTACTGCACATCCAAAACCTCCAAAAACAATCCACCACCACCACCACCACAAATGACGGCCCTAGCGGCGGCGCTATCCGCCGCATCCACCGTCATCACCGCCACCCTCCACCTCTCTAAACCACTCTCCCTCATCCGCACCACTCCCCGCCACCACCTCCGAACCATCATCACTTCTTCTCTGTCCTCTTCCTCTACCGAATTCAACATCACTTTCGCCCCTCCCAAACCCAAACCTAGCAAAACCCTAATACCCGTCGAGAACGACTCCAATCCTGAGTCAAATTCCGACTCGCCGGAAGAATTCGCGCAGCAATTATTCATCCCGTGGATTGTACGAGACGAAAATGGCAACCTCACACTCCAATCCACCCCACCGGCGCGTCTTCTCCATGCCATGGCTGACGCCAAAACTCAATCTTCGGCCTGTAAGAAAAAGAAAAAAGATAATATAAGCAAAGCAGTCTTGACTTCGGAGCCTAAGCATTCGAAGGCTGCTCGGAGGTTTTATAATGAAAATTTTAGGGATCCGCCGCAGAGGCTTAGTAAGGTACTCGCTGCAGCCGGAGGTGAGCTTAGCATTTGTAACTGCATAGTGGGTTATATGTAAATCTGTTGTATGTTATATTATTTTCTTAAATTTAGTTTATTTGATTTCTGAATTGGATTGCATTTGCTTCAATAAATTTTCATAAATGTATATTTGTAGTTCATTATCCAATTTTTCTGTTTTACTATGTGTGCTAGTGTGAGTTTTTGTGTTTGTTTTCAACTTATATAATTAGTTGAAAGTTTGTTGATTGAATAATGTTGTTTATCTCATTAGTGGCATCAAGACGAAGTAGTGAAGATCTTATCTTTGAAGGCAGAGTGACTGTGAATGGTTCTGTGTGCAATACTCCTCAGGTCAGGTTCATTTCAAAACGTGTTATCTTTTAAATATTTTGAGATTTTTGTTAGTGTAATTTTTTCTTTATTATTCTTGATTAAAAGATAACTGTTTCTTAGTTACGTTGTAGTTTAGTTTATTTGATTGATGGATTGACTCAGTTGATCATAAAAATGTGTTGTTGTGATTATTAAAATTAGGAACTTTATGCTAATACTGATATAGCATTAAATTGAATAAATGGGCAGACTAAAGTTGATCCTGCAAGGGATGTGATTTATGTCAATGGAAGTCGCCTTCCCAAGAAGCTTCCTCCGAAGGTCTATCTTGCCCTAAACAAGCCAAAAGGGTTTGTTTTCTTTGGCCTTTCAAGTTCTTTACTCAACTTTGGTTCGACTTCTATATGTATTTTGAAGTCGAGAAGTTTAACTTCATTGCAGGTACATATGCTCATCAGGGGAGAAAGACACAAAATCAGTTATATCGCTTTTTGATGATTATTTGAAGAGTTGGGTATGTCCAAAACTTGTCCTGGGAATAGACTTGCTATGTGTATATGGATAGTTAGTGTGTTTCTTAGTATTAGCTATCTTTGGTGCTCTTCCAGGACAAAAGAAATGCGGGACAACCAAAACCACGGCTGTTTACTGTTGGCCGCCTTGATGTTGCCACAAGTGGGTTGATTATTGTAACAAATGATGGTAAGTACATGGAGGTTTAAGATATTATGAGTGTAGATATTGAGAAGGATAATAAATTGGACTAGTTTTAACCAATTGCTTGCTTATGCAGGAGAATTTGCTCAAAAAATTTCGCACCCTTCTTCTAGTTTATCAAAGGAGTAAGTTTCTATTTAATTTTTTGTCAAATTTTTTAATATTTGATGGGTTTTAATGTGAATATTCCTTTGCCATGAAATGTTATTTTACGACAAAGCTTAAAAACTGCATGCAATGCGATGTTACGATTTGTGTGTTGGAATGACATGAAGTTCAATGGTGACTTATATTAGTTATGTTTCTCTATTACAGTTTGTTTCTTGTGCTGCTTGCAACTCTCTGTATTATCAAATTTTAATTTTAAATTGAATCAGTTTCTCATGTTATCCGAATTTTGTTCTACGTACTCTTTCATATAATTATTGTGCTTATATACTTTTGACCTTTTGTGGTTGTAGATATATTGCAACAATTGATGGCGTAGTTAATAAGCGGCACTTAGTAGCAATCAGTGATGGGACAGTCATTGATGGTGTCGATTGCACCCCGGATGCCGTTGAGCTACTACCACAACAGCCTGACAAACCAAGATCTCGAATACGCGTTGTGGTAATTTTATTTTCTGCTCATTTAGAAGCATTCAGTATTTGCATTCAACTAGAGTTTTGCTTTGTGTATGATTATTGCATCTACCGTTGTGTTTATTATCCAATTTTTTCTTCTGCGAGATATGAAATTTATAGTTTTAATAAACATATGCCTACATATATTGTAACCTTAAGCCATTTGTCAACTATTTTGTGTAGTAGAAATACAAAAGCTAAAATTTCAACTTATTCTTTAACTAGGGAATTTTACATTTTCTTTCACAAAAAATGGAATTTTACATTTTGTCACATCTTAGTATTAGACAGTGCCTCTGACTAACAAAGATAGTTCTCTTTGTTTTGTAATTTTATTGGCAGCCTTTAATTCGTTCAGAGAATATAGTATATAAGGGGAAGCGCTATGGTGCTTAGCCTTAGGTGGTTACCTTTACCTTCGGAACACATTTATTGTGTAAATAAGTCAGCTGAACGATAACTAGAAATGTATATGTATATATATGGAACCACTACTTGCTAATCTGCTCTTTGGTATGTGTACATCTCCTTAATAAGTTATGGAGGAGAGTAACTAGTTGCTAATTTACTCTTTTACCTTTCTCAGATTCAAAAGGCTAACCTAGTGCGAAGGATTAACTTCATTTGCTTAAACTTTTTGCACAGGTTCATGAGGGAAGAAATCATGAAGTTAGAGAACTTGTAAAAAATGCTGGACTTAAGGTTGGTTTATACTTCTTGATCAGTCAATTTTCACATCCTAACTATGCCTCTTACATCTCTGTAACCATGACTAACATCTCTGCTGTAAAGTTGTGGTGGACCTTGTTTATCTAAATGATATTTTGAGCATTGCAGGCAGATATGAGAAAGGAAACTTATCGTAAATTAGTTACGTAGTCCATAGGAGCTCAAGGTAAAACAAAGTTGGGGAAAAGACGAATCTTGGAGTTTGTCTTAATTTTCTTAGGGGTAGCCAGCACTCAATTATTAGTTTTGATTCGATTTTAGTGATGTTGATATTGAGGTGTATATGCTGCTGGTTGTTTAGATATGTGTGTGTGTATTTCTTACTCCCTGTGTCCCCCAAAGAAAAGGTTTTGTATTCAAATGAATAAAAGTATTGAAATTAAATGTATAATGTGCTATAAATAAGGACTATTACCCTCATAGTGGGCCCCGTGTTTTTAAGAAAATTATTAGTTTTAAGGCAAATACAAAATGCAAAGTTGGAACTATATTATAATATTCTAATTTGACATCCGTAAAATTGTGCTTGCGCCATGTTTTGGGTGAAAAGGCAGTATAAATTAGTGTCAACTGTCAAGGCTATTCTGTGAACTCTTTGATTGCTATGACTATAGCAACCATCAATTGGTCAAAATTTGTAGTGTATGCAATTTTGTGTATTTTTATTTTAAAGTCAAATTAGTATGTTTTCATTTGTCAAATTTGGCCAGTTTAAGTAGGGAGTCATGGCTGTTTCAGCTCTAGGAGTAATTACATACTGCCTCTTTCGTAAAAATTACCACCCTTTTATTAGTTGCATAAAAAGAAAGTAGGACACTTTTTTATAGATAGAGGGAGTACTTTCTATAACTTTTGGATCTTTAAGTGAGTGAAGTTCAAGTTAGAGAGCATTTTTCCAGTAATTAATATTTTTTTGTGGATTTTTAAGATGCTAACCCATGGTGTAACGGATAGAGCTGGTGCTTTGGTCCTCTGGTGGGTGCTGACTTTCTTTTTCCATATTTTTTTTCCTTTTTCTTATTAGAAGTTATTTCCATAGCTTAATGCTGAATATATATTATACAAGTTTCCGTAATTGGTATTACATGTAGGCTCCAAGTCTTTGATTTTGTTTAGTTCTCTAATTATAGAGCACGTCCACTCCAGCTGTACAAAAGATAAATCCTTTCCTTTCATAGTTATTGTATGTAATTATTGTTGCAGGATTGAGCCTACTATTTTAGCATATTTATCCTGAATACTTTGATCCTATTTGATTATGCTCTGAGATTGAGTTCACATCCTTCTTTTCTCAGATTTACTCACTTAAGCGTGTACGTATTGGGGCTTTTAGGCTTCCACCAGAACTTATGTAAGTGCGCTCTTGATACTTCCTGGGTTACATTTCTCAGTGCCCTCCCTCTGGCTTGAAAATAAATAGAAGGAGAATTGGAAAAAGTAGAAAACTCCAAATCCCACCCTAACCTGTGAAGCAGGAAAGGGAATATATATACACAGACCATGTGCACACACTGCACGTATTTTCAGACATGATAAACCTTTAACGGAAGGGAGGGCCTTTTAAAATGTATCGAATTGTAATTCATGAATTTCATATGCTTTTGTGTAAATTAATCTATGTTGGAGAACAGTTAACGCTGAACAGATTCAAGATTAAATGTTTTGATCGTGCTAGTAAAACTGTAAATGCGTGTTAGTGCAACTTAGATTCAATATATTTTGAGACTTTTAAGTTTACTCAAAAAACATGA
This sequence comes from Panax notoginseng, assembly GCA_016801055.1. Taxonomy (NCBI): domain Eukaryota; kingdom Viridiplantae; phylum Streptophyta; class Magnoliopsida; order Apiales; family Araliaceae; genus Panax; species Panax notoginseng. The sequence goes on from CM029015.1 coordinate 171,953,621, forward strand.
TTTGAAGCAATATATGGAATTAAAGGAATTAGTAATTAAGTTATATTATTTCTTAGAGGTAAATCGATGTACTAAATTTTAAATAGTAGTAGATTATTATTAGGACGTTGTTTTCTTGTTATTATATTTGAATTATGTGAGAAGTAATTAGGACTTGTTTCCTTAGTAAATTAAGCACCCAAATTATTAGAATTATACATGGCCTCCAGGTACAAGGAGCTCTATACAAGTGTTGTACTCTGAGAGTTGAATATATCAGTTTTGAGATTCAAGCCATGTGCTTTTTATGTGTGTTTCTCTCCAGGTCCCATGCAGGGATAGGTCCCTTAACCCTTTCTTCTCATATATATATGTTCGACACCTATTTTCAACCCTTCCTGCATAAAAGAGGAACCAATTCAACATATTCTTTCCAGAAACCATTTTCATTGAATCCGACATATGGTTTAACATCATGCAATACCTACATCCTTAACAAATCCGTTCACTTGGCAAGTTTAGAAGTTAAACTACCAATGTTTTTTTTGCTAATTATGCTGTTTGTGCAGTCTTGGGAAGCACATGGAACTAAAACAAACTCATCTTAAAGCGTTGGGCTGGAAGAGTTAGTAAAAAAGTTTCACTGCTTCCTCACCAGCAAATCTTTTGTACACAATGCTAGTTCAATCGGGGGGAAGCACATTGGCAAGTCATCATTCATATTTAACTGATTTTTATGGGACTCTGAGCCTGTTTGGCTATTAAATCTCTCTTAAGTTTGACTCGGCTTCAATAAGTTAAGTTAGCACGCTAAACTCAAATTGGTAATTCGGTAGTTTTTTATTAGAAAATGTTGACGATTGGGAAGATTGGTACTCTTAAAGAGTTCAATTATAAAACGGATGGGATTTTATGAGATTAAAGTGCTATTAGCCCCACGGAATTATATGTGGATACGGAGGTGTGAGAATGGGTGGGGATTGTGGTATGGTCCGATCTTGGCGTCATGACAGGCGCTGCATGCTTCTAAACTTTTCTCATGATGTGCCCAAGCAACTTCGGTTTTAGCATTTATTATATATGTATAGTCCTCCTTTTCAATTGCCTCCTATCCCATGTATTATTTGGGCTTTTTGATAATAATATAATGTATGCACATTTATTCTAGTTCCAACTTCCACGAGTATTAATTGCGCTAGCTGGTCCTAAAGATAAGCCGATTTTGGATCAAATTTGTGATATAGAGCATGAGTAACACTGCATATTTTTTATGTTGTGCTAGTTAAACTTTTTTTTGTTTAGTTTTGGCGTGCAGGTTAAGTAGCTTCGGTTGTCTTTCCTGTGTATGTATTGTCACTGCCACAATGGACTTGTTCATTTTCATGTGTTGGATCATTTGAAAAATGTGTTTAGACAGGTTTTAAGCCACAAACGCACCGAACCAAAAATGAAAAATGCGTGCACCAAAAATAAAAAATGCATGCGCCAAAAAAATTACGCGATGCATCACAAAAATAACACTAAAAATTACACCAAAAATGATCCAGTAAGGTTGAAGCTTAAAATCTGTATTTCAGAGAAAAAAATTATGCTTTAAAAAAAAACTCGTACACAAACAAACAAGATTTTTTAAACTCCAAAAGTCCCAAACCAAATATGCACCAACTGTACTGTACTTGTATTCAATGGGCTAATAGTTTATCAAAATAAATTAAAATTTCTCAAAAAAATTAACTTTATTCAATTGAGAGTTTTCATAAATCTGGAAAGCTGGTACTGCATTAAATTATTATATCAGAATTGATTTCGAATCAACTTGTATCCATATTGTTGGGTCATGATACTTTCTCTATTGGACCGAATGGAGTGAGCCTATTTATTTAATTAGTCTATTGAGACTTCACTATTGAGTCCTAAAGTTATTGAGCCTAATCCTTACATTATCTTTATTATATCTCCATAATATTGGACCGAGTCAATGTGTTGATCCATTAGATCTTTTAATATTATAGTCGGCCGACGGCAGGCACAGTGGGAAAAAAAGGTGACAATTTGCATGCAGTCGGCAGAAATCACTGAGAAGTGGGGGCTGTGTCAGATAGTAGTGGGTGGCACGGTAAACCGGACAAGAGAGCATAACCTAGCGAAGAATTCTTCAAAAAAAAGTACGCATACACACGACTAAGATTTTTTATCACTCTCAACACACTACATATTTTATCCTCCATTGTTAACCTTGTGAACAACGATACTGACTCTCACGCCTGAGCTATCCCCCGATGGTCGAAACCGTCAAACTTATGGTGTTGATCGTGTTTACTGTGGAAGATCAGGACGTCTTACGTGATTGGGACGTGATAAAGAATCTTGGCGTTAACACGTATGTAAACAACCAATTTCAAAAATCTTCTGATTGTCCACATTTGCGCTAGCGTTTTCTTAACCCATCACATCAAAAATTAAAATTAAAAGAATTTGAAGGACGTTTCAAGGTAAGATTCCACTACCAATGAAAAACAATACTAAGCCTCCAAAACTTGGACGAACTACCAATGAAATGAATGTGGGATATGGTAATTACTTGTACAAGCATATCCACCTGCTAATGGAAAAGAAGATCTAGATTCCTGGTTGCAAGTCGATGCCTTCTCCGCCACTTCATACAGAGAAGAGACGGGTGCAATTAGTAAGATTCCACATTATATTCCAGAGGTAGAAAGGGGTCTTGATTGGGATAGTGAATATCGATCGAAGCTTCAATTTTGTTATTAGGTCAAAGACATTATATTTACAGCTTACATCACTTCAATGGCATCTACTTCCTGAAGCTTCGGTTTGGTCTTTGGCCGGCAACATCGCTTGACATCTTTACCAAGCAAAAGCTGCAAGACTTTTTCAAGGCTAATATCGTTCGGCTTCAAGTTCTGCTCCCAAGATTTAGGCAAAGACACGATGTAAGAAATAACCAAGATTTTGTTTAAGCCTCATTTTTTCAGAGAAAATAAAAGTGAAAATAATACGGGGGAGAAAACTAATTAAACATATTGAATAGAAGAGTAAAGAATATATGGAGATTTAAGAAAATGTGTTGTGAAGGAACTGATTTGAAATCAGTGTACTGTAAGTTAGATATCCTCTGCAAACTAACCCTAGCTTCTCCAGCTTCATAAACAGAGCTAAAGTTTTCCTAAACACCATATTAAAAAGACCAATGGGCGCGCAAGGGATTAAAATCAAGACAGGACAAAATGGTGTTAAATAAGCCAATATATCGAAAGTGCCAAATTAACTTTTCTTCAATGGACTGACTCTCCATTGGGCCCTTAAAAAGGGTCAAAGATAAGGGAGGAAGACCAACAGGTAGGATTCTTCCAGATAGGTCAACACAGTGGCTTCTGACCCTGCCTTTTTTATAAAAGCAACATTTAGCCCGGGGGAGCAGGGATTCTTCATTATCCCGACTGACAATCATATCCAAACATTAAAATTATATTACTTTCGTTTTTAAAAGATTATCGTTCGCGCTGAAGAGAAAATTTCGTGCCACAGTCGTATCCTAATATCGGCGAAATTCCGTCGACTTTGTACTATCATCGAGGGAATTATGACCGATTGAATATTCCGTCGAGAATATACTAATTCCGAGAGAATACATTCGGTTGACCTTAATTCCGTTGGAAATAACTCTATTTCTTGTAGTGTTAAGGTTTTTGCACATGGATTAAGAAAGTATCATTTACCAAATAAAATTTGTTTGAAATTCCATTACTACCCCTTTATAGGAAGTTGAAAACTATTAATACAAGGAAGAGAATTTTTTAGGACAATGAGAGAAGATAGGAATAAAATAGGAAAATAAATAATTTATTCTCCTCAAAAGTTATAAACGACAAATTTTTTGGAACTAATTTTTTCTTCTAAAATGACAATTTTTAGGAACGAAGGGAGTATCATGTTAAATGTTTTTTATTTTTCTCGAGTACCTATATTGTTGAATATATATATATATATATATATATATATATATATATATATATATAACTCATGCCAGTAAAACGGTTGTTCTTCCTTCCCCGCTTCCTCTTTTTCTACATATGCGGTGGCGGGTTACCAGAGAAGAGGGGACAACTTCTTTCTCCATTGCCTTGCTCAATCTTCCTTTTTTGATTGAAAGTAGCAAGCCACTCTACTACTGGTCAGAGGCTAGATAGAAGATTGCTTCTTTTATACGTTCAGGCGTAGAACAGCTAGAAGCTAGCTCTTGTCTTGTAAACAATCATGCATATCTAATACTCCCTCCGTCCCTATTTTAATGACGTTTTAGAATTTTTTATTTATCTTTAATTAATTAACGTTTGTTCAAATCTAGAAGAATTAATGATAATTTTTTCAAAATTACCCATCATTACTCTACCTATTTTTTTGATACTTTAAATTCTTGTGCTATGATAAATTAATAATTTAAGGGTATTATAGACAATTGAGTACTATATTTAATACTTTTTAATCATTATCTTAATTTTTGTGCCATCTCTAAAAGGTCATTTAAATAAGGACGGAGGGAGTAGAATTTTGTTTACCAAAAAAGCGGTCTTACTAAAAGTAAGCAACCTATTTTTGCCGCCCAATGTTGTTGTGACCCTTCACAATCTAAGGAATATTCACAAAGGGGTCTAACTAAAGGGCATTCTCTTTCTATTCTCAAGTACAGAGAGAACCTTAGCTACAACACTAACTCGCCCACTCCTCTTTTTAGTTATGAAGCCCTTCCAACTCTAACAATAGTTTAAGAAAATATTAGAATATACTATTATGGAAGTGACCTTATGGAGTGAGGGGGCTACACCCGCTAGCGATTTAGTGTGTGTGTTTATATATATCACCTTATGGAGTGAGGGAGCTGCACCCGCTAGCGAGTTAGTGTGTATATAACTAGACACATAAATGTATACATATATAAGGATAAAAAATGTGCCAAATCCCCGCACCCGAATCCACATATTTTAAGATTTGACAAATCTTAGTATCCCTGTGTAACACACTCGTATCCCCGCAACTGTATTCGTGCATCTTGGCAATTTAGTTGATATAAGAATCATCAGCTATTTCAATTCACAAACACCTCTTGAAAAAAGAGCAAAGCTACACATGAAGAAGACTTGCTACATATTAGTACTTCTGGGACAAACAGTGCAAATGTTAACAATATTAATTTTCTTCTTAGGAGATTGTTGTCCATTCACAAGTGAATTGTGAATTGAACGAGGAGTCGTGTGAGGTAAAAAAAAAAATTCACAACTAACGCAGAGGCAAAAAAATCAGAGTAGGAAGAAGATAGGTTCATCACCATGTTTGACTTTGATACCAATTGATGTATAACAAGATTGAAGAAAGGAATAAAGGGGATTAAAATAAGATAATTAGGCAAAAAACCATAAGCACAAGGCTTAAAACCAACAATAATTAATCATTCAATATAGGAAAAACTTGTATGGATTACAATGCTTATATTTATGACTAAAGGAAACCATATTTCTTGGAGACTAAGTAAAATCTTAATTTAACAGGGAAACAAAATCTCTAAGAGTCCCGTTATGAATTGTGAAAGTCTTCTGCCGAATTAAAATTGCGAAATATATAATACATGGAATTGGGTAGGATTATATGGTTGGCCTACTATATGGAATTTATTGTTAAAATATTACCAACTATAATTATTTACGTAACTCGCAACAAAAAAATCGACATATAAAGTCGCAAGGTGTATCATTTCCCAATCTCTAAAGAATCTACTACTATTCTAGAACAATCTACCAGTATAATTAGATATATATCCTAATATATTATCTACTAAAATTAATTGTTTAAATTTAATGCATCCATAAACAATAATATAAAATTATCAAATAATAATATTTTGATTTTCATATTTCAAACCTCATCACTCTCCCTCCACTAGAAAAAGCTCATCCTTGAGTTTTGTAGTGTGGAAGAATGAGGAATCACGATGGGCAAGATGTTGTCAGACGAAGGTTAACATTAGGTTGAACACATTTTTGTTCTTGAACAAAAAAAGGAGGATAATAGAGTTTTGAGGCTTCCTCATAACGTTTCTTTAAAAGTTCAAGGTTTTGTTTATCCTATTATGACTTATAGAGCTGTATCTCGAACTAAAACATCGAATAAACCTTTTAAGTAGCTCACATTGAAAAAAAAAAACAATTTCCGCTCAAGTTGCCCAAACTCTAGAACTTCTCAGGGGCTTTTTTGTCAAATCAAAAAGTGTAGGGCACATGTCAGAATAAAAAATGTTTAGGACCAACCTTTAACCTAATAAAGTTCAGGGGTTATCAGCAATCTATCCCTACCCTAGTCCCTGCTCCTCAAAGTCTTTCTTCGACGTCAGAGTTTGATTGAGAAACCAACGACTAAAGAGTTAAAATAGTTTGTGAGAGGGGATTGATATTTCTACAAGCAAATATGATAGTTGCACAGGATCCCTCTCACATAAACAGTAAATGGGTCTCACACTCATGTGAGAGATGTGAAAGAGGTTTTGTGAAAATATCAAATATTACTTGTGAAAATATCAATTCCCTTTATGAAACTGCAAAGGACCAAATTGCACCTTACCAATTTAATTACTTTTGCAACAGCAGGTAACCCTGGTTTTTTTTCTTTGCACACACACATAAGACGACCCTCACAACCAAGTTGCTACGATTATGCTACCTACAGTGCTTTTTGACAATGACGGCATGGATCTCTGACAACAACAATGAGGGTTATTGACAACGACGAAGCTGTTGTCTTTTTCTTCTTCTCCCTCTGCTTCGCACAGGCAGATCTCACACACCTAGTTTTTTTTTTCAATTTCTATACTGTGATGAGCTGTATAGTTGTGGAAGGTTGTCAATAATTATGGTTGGTGCGGCAGATGGTTTTCAGTGATGGCTTATGGCCGTAATGCAATGATGGGATTGGAACTTTGGATGATGAGAGTAGGGCTGACTAATATATTTGAGACTGAAGACACCAAATTTGGGACCACCATTGTTTGACGTATGTGATGGTATTGTGGGACAGTGGATGGTGGTTGTAGCATCCCCAGATCCCGGTCCTAATCACCAAGGATCTGGTATACTATTTCTACAACTATTGCGGAAGATATAAACATAAATTGTTTATACATTAAACTTACACATCATTCCCAAGGTCTACAACATTAACTTAATACATACTTTCAATATCTTAAAGGTTTACAATGCTATTTTCGTCAGAAAATTTAATAGATCTAACTGCATCATAATTTAATCTTGAACTTTGTCTTTGCTTCTGTCTTTACTCAAGCTTTCATCTTAATCTGAAAATTTTTATCATGATATAGCAAGGATGAGCATCAAATTTTGCCCAGCAAGTTTAAATTCAATAAAGATATATCATGATTGAAAGAATTGAACAATAAGCTAGCTAACTTTCAACAATATAAACATTGTGAAAGAGCATGAACAAATTTTCTTAGCTGAACGACCAAGTCAATAAAAATGAATGGTCAAGCATAAACATGAACATATTAACTTAACCAAATGGTAATGAAGGTGATCAACCTTTCATACCTGATGAACGTTTATAATATGCACAACGTGCGAATCAAAAATCAATATAGACGTGAATAATCAACAACAATTATTCATTAACATGCTTTGAACATACAACTCAAGTTTGAGTTAAGGAAAACTTGCCTGATTCGTTGACTACTGCTACGCAGTTTAAGTTAACTTCTTTTGGTAAGACCTATCATTAATAATAAGATTGGTCTTTCAATCAGCATATTCTACTTTGTATCATAATACAATTACTTTGTCAATAGATTATCTAACACTTAATCAAATATTAGATAACATCCTAACACATCGGTATTATTATCATTCTTGGATAATTCTTCAATCACTGTATCATATTCATTATGATTAAACACTTAATCTTATACATTATAAGTTCTTCTTTATACTCTAATAAGTCAAATACTAATCCAACAACCTGAATTCTAAATTTAACAACCAAATTGCCAATCCAGCAGACTGGATACAGAATCCAACAACCTGGATTCAACAAATTTCCAATCCAGCAAGCCAAACTACAATCCAGCAAACTGGATTACAAATCCAGCAACTAGATTGCAATCCAGCAAGTTGGATTCAACATATTTTCAATTCAGTAAACTTCTTTTCAATCCAGCAAGCTGGATTCATCAGATTTTCCAATCCAGTAAGCTGGATTCCATATCCGTTCACGAAAATACCAAAGCAACTTATTATTTTTCTATCCTTTGTACAAACATGTATACACATATTTCATACACAAAAAGTATTTTTTCAAAATTTTCTAACTTCCTTTGGTATTTTTTAAAAATCATTTTTAGTTAATTCCTTAAGAAATTAGCTACCTCGTGCTTAATTCCAGAAATTTCCATCTCTTGGCACAATCTTATACGTCTTAACGTGACACTCCAGTTTAAATTTCGTGGCCATCGGAGTTATAGAACTCCGGTTATAGCCATTTTCGTCGGAAAATCACAGAAATTGAAATGGTCATAACTTGGTCATTTTAAGTCGGAATTAGCTCATTTTTGGACAGTAGGTACTTTATACCATATATTTTCATGTCCCAAAAAGGCCAGAATTTTTCTCACAAATTAAGTTACCGAAAATGCCCTTTTAAATTTTTGGGCAGAAGCTAAATTGCCTTTTGCAGTTTTTCGTGCTTTATTAAACATTTTCCATACGGAAATCTACAACTCAAAACAGTGTATTTTTCTTTAAAAACACAAAACTGTTTTTGCTAAATCAGTCACTATGGACTGTGTACTCAACATTTTTGAGTTCTACCACTTGAGTTTAGTAGCTAACTTACATATCTAGCACCTCTCTTTGACGGATCGCAAAAAGAAGGTTTAGATCAAAAACGGTGGAAATCTAAAGTACTTAGAAATTTTTAGGCTCATAAACTAGAAAAATCACTTTTCTTTATTTTTGATTTCCAACTAAAATAACACCCAATATGGGTATATCTAAACATTAAACACTCAATAACAAGTATATACATGGTTTTTGAGTTTAGAAATATATATTCAAGGTTTGATTTACAATAATCAAAAATTACATGAACAAAAGGTATTTATACATTTGATTACCATGCTCTCCTTCTTCTTCTTCATAGCTTGATTATGGAGCTTTGATGTCTCACCAAAAACTCATCTTCCTCTCCTCCATAGCTGCCGAACCATAGCTCTCTCTCTCTCTTCTCTAGTCTTTCTCTTTCTTTCTTAGTTTTGCCAAGTTATGACATAAGATGAGAGAGAAATGAATGGTTGTTATTGGTTTGGTCATTGGATATTTTTATTATATTATTAGATATACATTGCATATATCTATATTATCTCCCAACATTCCTCTTTTGCTTTCTCTCTTTCTAATCATTATATTGATATATGGAGAATTAGTAAGTAATGTGGCACCTTAGAATAAATGACACCTAGCTAAGTTTGTAATTATCTTTTGCAAACTTGTGGCTTAGCATGATGACATGCACTCCCTTCTTTTCCTCTCCACCATATCCGGCCAAGTGGCCTTCTTTTAGCCCAAATTGCTTAGATTTTTATAGCTTTTATTTTACTTACAAAATGATCATTATGTCCTTCCATACTTGGATCAAGTTTTGGGCTTCTTAAATTAATTATTTGAGCCAACACTTGGGTCTACCCCTTAAGTCTTTTAGGGCTTTCTAATAAAAATATTTGGGCCATGAAATTCACATAGTCCAATACTTTTAATATTATCTTTCCCTAATTATTTAATTAGGGTTTTCATTTACAAAACTATAATTTACATCCTTACTCACATACACTTAATTTCTTAACCCAATTAGACTTGCGATAATTAGGTTATAAAATTAATTAATCGAGATGTATAAAATAAATCTCTTAGAATTAGTATATATTTTATATACCATAAATCTCTTATCCCATAACCCTTAAGTTATTTAATTCTTCATTCCTAATATATAATTAGGATCATACTAGTTTCTTTTATTTGTTATCACATAATATTCGTATTCATTTGCTCACATAATCATTAAATAAATTGTGACATGCTTCACAATTCTCTTAGATTAGGTCACTAGTATATATTTAAATACTAGAACCACTAAATAAAAATAACCCTTTAGGTCATTTAATTCTCATACTTAATTTAAATAACTTATTTAAGTTATACAATTTATATTGTATAATTAAATTTAATTTCCTCCTCCTCTCCATAAATTGTTTTCAAACAATTTATTTATATATTAAATATATAAATTAATATATTCAATCATTTATTCAAATATGAATTTAATTTATTAACTGCTTTGATACCAATATACATATTTGCATATTGGATCTCCTCTCATATTTTTACTTCTCACACTAATTTTTGACTTTTCTCCATAAAAGTCAACTGTTGACTTTGACCAAAAGTCAACCTTTACACATTTTGTGTTTACTGTCCATTCTGACTAAACTTGACGTCCCGGACGCAACCGAGCAGTCCGTGCTTCAAAATTCTATCTCTAACTTAAATTTTGAGTTTTAAATTACTCCCTTCTTATTTCTAATCGTATTAACTAACGACTTTATACTTATTCAAATTCTTATTTGCCATTCAAGGCCAACGTTCAAGCTATGTTAATTACTAACATAGTTTTATCTTGATCCTTATATCATTAACTTAGTTCATCATTCCTTTTGCTAAAATATATATAGCACCTTATATATTTCTATACTTATTCTCATCTTCGCTTAACCTCATAGCTTTTCTTCATGTGAAATCTTATTTACTTAATAAAATTTTCATATGTACTTATATAACATTTCTTAGACTATTCATTTTACATCAAATTTACAGGTATCGTAGTACCTTATTCTTGATATTCCTTCAAGTACATATTAATTCATTTCTAGGGTTTTGGAATTTTGTAACTCATATTTCCTTATTCTCATTCAATTAAGAAACCATATAAGTTCTTCTTAAAAATTTTGAAATCCTTAAAATTCCTTCACAGAAACGTCAATTCCATACACTTATTTTCTGTCTAGGTTCATCTTATAACCTTTAATCCATCATTTTAGGATTTTAATAATTATCTAAATTCTCGGGTTATCACAGTGGTAGGCTGATTAAGGGGCTGTTTGGGTTTTTGTGGTTTTGGGTATGATTTTGGGTTTCGTATATTGGGGTTTTGTAGGTGCAAGGATTGTGTCTAGGGTTGCAACCGAGAAGACTTCCAGCTATGTTACTGTAGCAAAATACTAGCATTTTTTCTTTTTCCCCGCAACGGCTGGAAGATGGTGTTTTCTGACGCGGGGCTGGCTTCATAGAAAGGATGTGATGATAATTTTGGGACAAACAATACTACTTTTTCTCTAGGAGATTGTTGTTGATTCATGACGGAACTTTGATTAGGGTAGAAAGAAGATGGGTTAATTACTAGGTCGGGTTTGATACCAATTGATGTATGACAAGATGAAAGGAAGGACTAAATGGGATTAAAAGAATATAATTAGGCTAAAAGTCACTTGCACAAGGCATAAAATCAATAATAACCAATCATTTAATATATATATATATATATATATATATATATATATATATATATATATATATATATTTTGTATGGGTGTGCATTACCCAAGTAAAATCTTATTTAAAAAAGAAACAAAATCTTTTATAACTATTTATTATACTATGGTGTAAAGGAGGATGACAAAGTCATAAATTGACGAAGTCCTCAACATACTGTGAAGCAGTGCGGTATTATGACGTCATAAAATATTTTGAAGTATTGTGAACTATTTAAATATTAGTCGAAGTCAATTGATTTGGCTAGATGAGCGTTACGATTGATGTCCAATTTATTGGTATGGTCTAAGCTATTTGAATTAGCTAGACGAATTTAAAGAAAATTGAGCTTTCTTTGAAAATTTATACCAAACTAAATTATTTTGGCGCGGAATCTGATGAATAAGTTTGAGGTGAACAAACCCCGGGATTTGGGGTTGTATAATAGGTTGATCACCTAACGTACCAGAATAGATAATTTACTTTCTTTGTGATTGTAAATATATCGCAACAGAATGTGTAGCGATGGTTTACGGTGAAATATCGTTAAATCTAGTAAGAGTTCATGGTCTATATGACCCCTCAGCAAATTATGAAATGTTTTAAAGGCATCTTTATATTCCTAGTTATTCATTCTACTTCTTAATCATTGTATGAATTATGAAGACTCTTGAATGTTTGAAAGATGAGAACTTTTGTGAAGAGGAGTGTGGTAAGATGTGATTCTCATGTGATAAGCAGTAAGAAACTCAATTAATTGAGAAAATTTGTATGTTAAAATTTTGAGGACGAAATTTTTAGAAGAAAAAGTGAATATGATATCCTGAATGATTGGAAGTATAGTTACTCATGAAGATTAACTAATGACGATTATGTTCGAAGATAATATTTAGAAAAAGGAGGTGAATGAGTTAAGGAGTGGAATAATTAGGTAATACCTAATTGGAATAGTATGTTGATGTTATTCAACAAGGAAGATAAGAAGTAAGATTAAAACCTTTGATAAAGGTTATTAGAAGAAGGCATTCGGGTATGGATGTAAATTTTTGTGATTCCGATGACGGAATCCTTATAAGGGGGTAAGAATGTGACAACCCAGAAAATTAGATTATTCTGGAAGATACGGTTAAAGAATTACTAATTAATAAAATAAATTTTTTATTAATAATATTTTGTGTTATGTGTTTATTAGTCGTTCTACAACCTAGGATGATTATAAAACGTTAGTATTTTGGTTATAAGCTAGAATGAATGCGTAAGAATTTTGGAGACGAAAATAAAATTTTCCAATAAAAAGATGAAATATGCACTATTCATATAACAAAACCTAAGGATTTATGGTTTGAATAACCTAAGTCTTTCTGAGAGATCGATATGTCAGAATGACATTCTATTTGAAGATTTGTCGATAATATGTCGTGAAAAGTCATATTAGTCAGTAAACGTTTTTCTTGAAAAAGCGTGCAGAAATTGAACGAAATAAAAACGACGAAAAATATTGTTATGTATTTTTCGATCGTTTAACTACGTTTTGGGAAAACGTGACAAAAAACACTTAATCAAAAAGTGTTTTTCAGTTTTTCAAATTTTCAAAGAATGCGTAAAAGTTAATTTGTAGAGGAAAGACGGAATATCCAAAAATATTTGAAAACAGATAACAACAATTTTTTAACTGTCGACGAATTCTGAAATACGGAACAATGAAGCTTCCGGGAGAAGCTTGGTTGATATTTGTGAATAATAAGGAGGCGTGAATAGAAAAAGGAGGGGTAAAATGGTAAAAAGGGCCAAATAACCAAAATACACTTAAGCCTTGAATTTCTTTATAAGGTAAAGTCATTTCATTTCATGTGTTAGTTTTTTTCAACTAACACATGAAAAGAGAAGAGAACAGAAGAGAAGAGAAAAGAGAGAGCAAGATTGAAAGAGAAAGAGCTTGATGGCTCAGATCGAAGAAGATGGAGAAATAGAAAAGCTAGCAAATCACAAGCTTTGTCAAGAGGAAGAAGAATATGGAAGAGAAATCAAGAAGAAAGGTATCAAAACCTAATTTTAATCCAATTTTTCTTTAAGATTTTATATGAAAATCATGAAAATGGAAGTATAAAATGATAAGGAATGATTTTCATATGGTTTGAACCATAAGAAAATGAAGTAATAAGAATTTGAAATTTAGTTTATAAGTTTCTTTTAAAAGCTTTCATATGAAGTATGAATTGCTTGTTGTTAATGGAAAATCCGAATGAATCATATGAACGATTCGGAGTAATAAGGAAGAATTAGTGATTTATAACATTAATATGCATGAAAAAGTGAAATCATAATCAAAATATCAATTAAAAATGAAGAACACGAAGAACGAACGAAGAACACGAAAAGCGTTGTTGATGGTAGGGGTGAGCATGGTGCGGTTTAAAGTCTAAACTGCACTCGAAACCACTTAGGTGCGGTTTGACAAATCCAAAACCGCACATGAAACTGCTAATGATTGGTGCGGTGCAGTTTTAAACTGTTCAGTGCGGTTTCGGTTCTAAAACCAATTGAAACAACAAAAAGGTCTAAGCCTTCAATAGAATTTAACATAGAGCTCACATCGAGCAATTAACTTAGTGACAAAGTCGGCAATGAGAATTATATCAAGCATAGAAACAAAGCTACTTCGGCCAAACATGTCAAATTCACCATCAAATCATAGAATAGTGAGACACATAAAATAGTTTTAGTTTATAATAAAGGAATGATGTTTTAAAACTAAAACATAGGCTATATAAAACAACGGAGACCATATATTCGATAACAAGCAAGAAGGTTTATCTAGTTCTCCAAAAATTAAAAGTATATACTAGAGATAAAATGAAATTTTATCTTATATATTGCAAGGAGGACTTATAGAATATAATCCTAACTATACCTAATTTGAAAAATAATCTATTAGACTATTACTACTATAGCATAGACCTTAACCAATGCATCAAGTGCTCGAACCAACGAATTTGGCCCTTCAGCTATAAGCCCCTCCAGTAACGATCAAATAAATCCAAAATTCTAAAATCCAAATGCTTAATTTTTGACTCTATAAACTCTAACCATTTTCTTTCAATTGGTGAAAAAATGACAATGCAAAATTGGGGTTTTCTCTGAGCGTGTTCAAGTGAAAAGTAACTTTAGAATTTATTAGAGATAATACATACATACACACAGATGGTGTAATTTCCGTTTTATGCGTGCAATTTTGGCTAGTAACCAAACTGGAACCGTAAATTTGGTTAATCAACCCACCTAAAATCGTCATATATGTCGGAATCGTTGGCACGATTTTAATTGGTGCGGTTTGTACGGTTTTTGGTGCAGTTTCGGTTCTAATTTGGTTACTTACTCATCTCTAGTTGATGGACAAATTAAAAACCATCCTAATTAGAGCTTATTGTTAATGGACAAGTTTAAAACCATCATATATATATATATTGTTGATATATGTTTGGTTAGGAAATGTAGAATTGAAAGAAATGTTCCTTTGGAATAGAATAAAATACGTTATAACGAAGCTATAGTGAAATTTTAGAAATAAATTAATGATTCCAAAATAATGAGGTTTCATAAGAATATTGAAAAACATTGAAAACATGAGTCATAGGCTCAAGAACGAACGTATTCGGACAACGGATGAACGAATTACGGACGAACGAACGAAGAACGTTAAGAACGTAAAACAAATGAACAATGAAATTTGAACAAATGGACATCCTCGTTAATAAACTTAGAACAAAATTCTGTCTGGGGAAAATCTGAGTATGTTATAAAAGGAAGAAAATGACTTTGGAACGAACTCGTTCCGAGTTAGAGCGAAGATGTTATGAATTTCAAAAGTAGGCGATTCGTACATGTAAGAAACTACAAAAAAAAAAATCAAGGAAGTTGGGCCGGCGCCGCAGCGCCACTTGTGACGCCCCCAAATTTAGACACTCGTATCTCAATTCTGGTGCATCACGTGCTAATTCTAATATCATACTAAAATCATCAACAACAGAATAATAGAATAATTTACATTGATATAATATAATTATTCGCGTCCCAAGGTCTTGTGACCATTACTACAACATTCGAGTAATATAAACTAAACATGACTTAAACATAATTTAATCATCCCTTAATATATCATTATAATCATAGTAATAATAATAATTCTCCTACAGTTAAAGGAATAAGCTAATTCGTAGACTTGCTCTTTCCTTTGTCTTTTCCTGAAGTACCGCCTTGCTATGCCTTAACTGTAAGGTTTTTAGGGAAGCAAGAATGAACAACAAGTTTGCCCAACAAGTAATATAGCAATAAGAATAAATAGTTATATAAAGTTTGAATCTCAAAGGTATAATAGTATATGATAGTTCAAGAATAATAAGAAGTATCAATAGTTCTCAATAAGTGTCGCTATAGACTGAAGGATATCGACAAGATTCAAAGGTTTAATCATTTCAAGGTTTAATAAGAATGAACATTGAGCAGTCACTAGGGACTGAGAACTCTTTCTAGAATTAATAATATTGTATTGAAAATCCAATATAAACGAATACAACAGGTGATCAACCTATAGTATCCTACGTTACGCATAACATTTAAACATGCTAGTAGGTGCGCACGTCGATTTCCTGACAGTTATATAATCTTCCCTTCAATGAGGGTTGTTCATCTCAGTAGATTTATAAGAGTCTGCACCAAGTCAATTGGTTTGGATAGCTTTCTAACACACGATATTAGTCTAGCCAAATCAAATAGCTTAGACAACCTTTAGGAACAATAAGTTCAATTCTCGAAATCATGAATCAAGATACCAAAATAAATTTCCGATTGGGAATAATAATCATACGAATGTTGATATTTATTCAATATAAGTATGTTTAATATAACAATAATTCGAAGTTTCACAAAAAAAATAAGGTCTAGATACTTGCATTCAATTATAAGAATGAAGTTAGGGAACTTGCAAAAATGTAGGAAGTTTAAGGTTAGAGACTTGCCTTTTGCGTTGATTACCACTTATAGCATAAATCACCTCAATGAACTATATTATCCTATTTATGTACGTATAGGTATTCATTAGTCATACACACTTTGACATATATATCAACATGCATTTATCACACATATTTATATCCATGTATTCTATACACATTAAAACTCAAAGATGTATAATCCACATTGTTTTTACTTTTGAAAACCCTAGAAACATTTTAGCAAATTTTAGTCCCATATACCTATCTCATGTTTGTATACGTGAAATATTACTTAAGTCAAGTATTCTAGTTTAAGTCGTTTCACACATACATGTTAAGGAACTTTTAAACTAGGTTTGGTTTTTTCTATTTACTTTCAACAATTGTTAGTTTTACTCATAAAATTTCTATTTTACAAGTTAAGAAAGTTCATTGTGTAAAATATTAATCATAACATTCATTAAACCATGTAACAATGCTAAACAACCTTTTCTACGCATGCTTACATGTATTAGATTTATTTGCATGTAACTAGTATAACTCTCTACTTAGAAACTCATTTTAGTTCATGCGTGAGTAGTTTATACCTAGTTAAGAATATTTATTAATTAATCCAGCCTTTTCCAAAGTCATGAAACTATCTTCGAATCCAAAGCCATATCCCGGAGCCAGGACGCCATCTCCGAATCCGAAGTCATGATGCGATCTCCGAATTTGAAGACAACTCTCGAAGTCAAGGCGCCATATCTGAATCTGAAGACATCTCCCAAATCAAGACGCCATCTCCGAACCCGAAGTTAATCGAATCCCGGTCTTCGGGGATTATGACCGCTCCTTCAGGCTGGTTCTCCTTTCCTGACTCCTATCTAACTCATCCGCAAACTCCCAACCTACTAAAACATCTTACCATACGCATTGATACATGTTTAAAGATTATTTATGTTCCTTGGGTTAAGTTCGGTTAAATTAAGATTCCTTGTGTTGAACAACAAAAATAGAAATCTAATTCACTGCCCAACCCCCGCCAAGGCGAGGATTTTATGCTGCAGGAACCCCTATCGGGTCGGCATGCCCAGACTTGGCTACTGCAGTTAAGCTCCTATCTCCCCTACTGCTAACCAACACCCCAAATTTTCGTACAAGCAGTATTTTAAGGTTACCCAATTGATATAAACTCCATAAACATACTACCAAACATCCCTAGCATGATTCTAACAATTCAAATCATGTAAACAATTAAATTCACGAATCAAATTCAAAGTTTATGTCATTTTTCCAAAGTTCAACATATTTAGCGATTCTCTTCATCACAGATTCGTTTCTTGACCAAATTACTCCGTTTAATTTTCGTTGATTTCGTATTCAACCATATTAACAACGTTACATCATACTTCAACCATCAAATTTTTGACTTAAATAACAAGTATTCTAGCATATTCCTAAGAACTTGCAAAACTTGAACTTAAGAACATGTAAGTGGACATTACCTTCTTGAAGTTGAAATGCTAACTCTTGCTTCAATTTCCAGATTACTCAACAATATTCACACTCCAATTAGAACCTCACAGAGAAATTAACAACTCAAATTTGAGAGGAGTGACTTCTATTTATAGAGAGATTATTATCCAATTGGGGGTTTTGCGCTAAGAATTTTATTAATGGGAGATAGAAGAAACCATTGTGTAACAAGAATTTAGTGAAAAGCTTCACCAACTCCATCTTCTTCCATTCCCATAGTCATCATCTCCATCTTGGTTTTCAGCAACATAGAGCCATAGGCTTTTGATAAAACACGGCTGAGACTTAGAATGGGAATATGATTTTGGGACAAGGCTATTTAGCTTATTACATTAGTTAAAATGGTCACTAGTTGCACTAAGGTTAATTCCCTTACATGCTATTTTGGGACAAGGCTATCATATAAGACTACACCTTACATGCTATTGCTCACGATGATTAATAAATAATAATAGAAATTAGTCTATCACATTATGAAATTATTTACTCGTTACTAGTACAAATTTCATTCATTTCATCATTAATTTAATTAGTAACTTTCTCATTTCACCAATCTGCCACCCTAGGCATAATTTCATAAGTTTCTCATCACTTATACGACATTATTCAATTATCATATGTTTATTCAATTAAATGAATTACTTCATCTCATGCCATTACTATATATATTTATATTCAAATGAATATTCAAACAAACATTATTCTCAATATTAATATTATTTATTTAAAATTCGCGGGTATTACATCCTCCCTCGCTCCTTTATAAGAATTTCGTCCTCAAAATTGGTACATGATTACACAAATAAATGGGGATAATCCCTCCGCATCTTATCTTCTAATTCCCACGTGGCCTCCTCGGTGTCGTGGTTTCACCAAACTACTTTTACAAAAGATATAACTTTATTTCTTAGCGTTTGCTCTTTTCTATCTAGTATTTGAATAGGAATTTCCTCTTACGTTAGATTTTTCTCTACTTGAATGGGCTCGTAGGAGATCATGTGTTTATAGTTGGGCTTGTAAGGGCGTAACACCAAAATGTGAAACACATTATGGATGTGTTCCAATTCAGGCGGTAAAGCTACCTTGTACGCCACTTCGCCTATTGTCCTCAATACTTCGAATGGTCCTATGAACCTCGGACTCAATTTCCCTTTCTTTTCGAATCTAATCTTTTCCTTCTAGGGAGACGCCTTCAAAAACACAAAACTATTGACTTCAAAGTCTCAGTTGTGACGATGCAAATCTGCGTTCTTTTTCTTACTATCTTGAGCTGCTACCAATCTGGCTCTTATCGTTGTTACCACGTTGACCGTTTGTTGAACTAATTCCGGTACCAAAAGTCGCCGTTCTCTGACTTCATCCCAACACAATGGTGTTCTACACATTCTCCCGTAAAGAGCTTCATATGGCGGCATACCGATACTCGCATGATAGCTATTATTGTAAGTGAATTCTACTAATGGTAAGTGGTCATCCTAATTCCTTTTGAAGTCCATCACGCAAGCTCTAAGCATTTCGTCCAACGTTTGTATGGTTCGTTCACTCTGCCCATCAGTTTGAGGGTGATAAGCAGTACTTAATCTCAACTGAGTTCCCATTCTTTCTTGCAAACTTTTCAAAAATTTGACATGAAACGCAGATCTCGATCGGAGACAATCGACACCGGCACTCCATGTCGCGATACAATTTCCTTTACATATAAATTTGCTAACTAATTTAGATTGAATCGGATCTTGCTGGGTAGAAAATGAGTTATCTTTGTTAGTTGGTTCACGATAACCCAAATGACATCATAACCCTTCTGTGTGATCGGAAGTCCAACCACGAAGTCTATCGTAATGCGCTCCCATTTCTATTCTGGTATTTCAAATGGTTGAAGTAGTCCACGTGGCCTCTGGTGTTCTGTTTTGACTCTTTGACAAGTAAGACATCTACTTACGCACTCTATAACCTCTCATTTCAGATTAGGCCACCAAAAGTGTTGTCGAAGATCTCGGTACATCTTCGTGCCTCCTGGATGAACAGAATACATCGTATTATGTGCTTCGTGCAAGATTTCCTCTCTCAGTTCGGTTATAGCTAGCACCCATACTCGACCTTCAAATCTCAATATACCGTCCTTATCCACCTTAAACTTTTCTTCCTCATTTTCTACTATTCTCTTCCTTATCTTCTCTCATTCTTTATCTTTCTCTTGTGATTCCTTTATTCTATCTAATAACATCGAGTGAGCTTCCATTACAAATAATTTTCCTTCTGCTTTTTTCGATTCCTCCACCTCTATTTCCAACCTTTCCATTTCTCTTATTAACTCCTCCTGAGTTGTCAATTTGAATAACTTCTCTCTTCATTTTCTACTCAAAGCGTCGGGTATTACGTTTACTTTTCCCGGGTGATAAAAAATTTCACAGTCGTAATCCTTGATTAATTTAAACCACCTTATTTGTCGCATATTCAACTCCGTCTGTGTGAAGATATATTTCAGACTCTTATGGTCCGTGTATATCTCACATTTTTCTCCATACAAATAATGCCTCCAAATCTTCAACGCAAAAACTACCGCCGCTAACTCTAAATCATGGGTAGGGTATCATTTTTTAAAATCTTTCAACTGTCGTGACGCATATATAATATGACCTTGTCATGCTGCATTAGCACACAACTAAGTCCTCTGTGCGACGCATCACTATACACCACAAATCCTCCCGTATTATCTGGTAATGATAATACAGGCGCCTCGCTTAACCTCCTATTCAACTCTTGGAAACTCTCTTCACATTTGTCCGTCCACACGAACTTCACTATTTTTCTTGTTAGATTAGTCAATGGGGTCGCTATCTTAAAAAAATCTTGGACAAATCTTCGATAGTACCCAGCTAATCCTAGAAAACTTCTTACTTCTGTTGGCGTCTTTGGTTGTTCCCAGTTACTTACTGCTTCCACTTTTTTAGGATCCACTGAAATTCCATTTTGATCTATCACGTGTCCTAAAAATTGAACCTTCTCCATCCAAAATTTACATTTCAAAAATTGTGTGTACTTCTTTTCCCTTCTCAATGCTTCCAATACCATCTTCAGATGTTCGGCGTGCTCTTCCTTGGTCTTCGAATATATCAAAATGTCATTGATAAACACTACTATGAACTTATCTAAGTATGGCTTGAAAACTCGGTTCATCAAGTCCATGAATGTTGCCGGAGCATTAGCCAACCAGAATGACATCACTAGAAATTTGTAATGTCCGTAGCGGGTTCAAAATGTCGTCTTTGGTATGTCCTCCTTCCGTACTTTCAACTGATGATAGCCCATTCGTAAGTCTATCTTGGAAAAACACTTTTCTCCCTTCAGTTGATCGAAAAGGTTGTCTATTCTCGGCAACAGATATCTATTCTTAATCGTCACTCTGTTTAACTCTCGATAGTCAATACAGAGCCTCATCGATCCATCCTTCTTCTTGAATAATAATACCGGTGCTCCCCATGGAGACACACTCGATCGAATATATCCTTTACCCAGCAATTCTTGTAATTGTATCATCAATTCTTTCATTTCTACTCCCTTTTTCTAAGTATCCACAATATAGGCTAAACAACCTACACATCCTTTCTTTAACAATTTATTGGCATGCATCATCGTAAGGCAACACGATTGCTTAAGCGATGAGCTACCATAAAACACTACCTTAGATTGATTTGAAGTCTAAAGGGTCACACTTTTCTTTTGACATTCGATTATCACAATGTGGCTAGATAACCAATCCATTCCTAATATCACATCAAACTCTCTTAGTCTTATATGAATCAAATCTACGCTTAGTTCGTGACCTCTAATGTTTGCACAACATTTTTGATAAACGGACTCTACGAGAATTACTTCCTTATTCGCAATCTCTATGTTCAACGAATTTTCTAAGCGTCCTTGGGGTATGTTTAGTCGTCGAGAAAATTCTTCAGACACAAATGAACAGGTAGCACTCGAATCAAATAATACATCAGCATTTATATTATTGATTGGGACAATACCTGACACCACATCCTTCGTAGCTATCGCGTCTTGGACAGTCATATTAAAGGTTCGGGCAGTCGGTCGATTAGATTGCATTGGTCTACCGATCATCAGTTTGTTGCCTCCTCCCTGTTGACCGCTTCCTCCGTTGGTCCCCTTCTTTGGACAATCTTTGATTTGATGTTCAGTCGAGCCATAAGCGAAACATCCCTTGATCTTTTTCGGCTTTGGGCAGTTGGGTGAAATGTGACTGCAGTTGTAGCAAACATTGTGCCCTTTTCAACACTCCCCTTGATGGTTCTTTCCATATTTCGAGCAAGCTTCACTTCTTTTTTTAAACCCTCCTTGATAACTTCTTGATTGGTTGATGTTTCAGTTGTTATTATTGTTGGGGTTGTTATTGTTTTCCCATTTCCTCTTTCCCTGATTGCTTACACCACTGCTAGTCCCTCCATGAGTTTCTCCCCCAGTATTCTTATTCTTATTTTCCTTATTTTATTGGCTCAACGCCTCGCTACCTCCCTCGAAAATGATCGCCTTCTCCAACAACGTGGCGAACGAGTCAATTTGAAGAACCGACACCTTGTTGAACAACCAAGGTTTAAGTTCAAGTTCAAAGAGCCGAGCTTTCCTCTCTTCGGTGTCTACTTGATGCGTTGCAAAACGTACGAGTTCATTGCACTTGGTCGCGTACTGCGTCACCGTCATCTCCCCTTGTTTTTGTTCCAGAAACTTTACCTCCATCCTATTCTTCATGCTCTTCAGGAAGAAATTCTAGAAGAACAAGGCCTTAAACCTTTCCCAAGTTATAATCTCTTCTCCTGCTCTCTGTTGATTGGCTTCCCACCAGTTGTTTGCTTCACCCCTCATCATGTATGTAGCGAACACAATTTTCTGGTCTTCATCCACACGAGCAATGGAAAAGGCTTTCTCCATTTCTTTAATCCATGTCTGTGCTACGATAAGATCGGTAGTACCCACAAATTTCGGATGTCCTATGCTCCTAAAGTCTTTAAAGCTCGTAACTGGAACTGCTGGGAGATTGGGTTGTACTGGTTCATTGTTTCTTCCCCGCAGGGCTTTTCCTAGTAAGTCTACTAGCCGTTGGATAAGGTCCACTTGTTCCCTTCGCTATTGACCGATTCTTCCGGTGTTGCTAGTCTACGTCTGGGCGGCATTTTTTATATCATAAAATTTCATCCTCATTATCTAAGTATATTAATTAAGTATTTCTTTAATGCAAAAAGGAAAAAAAAATTTATGACATGGTTTCTGAAATAAGAACATTTATATTCATATGCCCAATCATTACATCAAGTGTGGTTGACCTATAACATACTGCTATAAATGGTAACATCTATCCCTTAGTATATAAAAAGTGGGGAAAACATTAACATACGACCCCTCTATCATTTTTCAAAAGTTTGGGGTTTACATAACTATCCCATATCTCACACCAAAGATTGGGATTACAATAACAGATCATAGATAAATACCAACTACTACTACTAGACTACTAACGTCTAGACCTCAATCTAACATTTTACGTTCCACAGCGCTCTTGTATTCCACTTGAGTTATGTGTGCCACCAAGTCCCTGCTTATAGTATGTCGGGTATGTCCCTGTTTCGCTGGGTAATAGTATACACCATCAATCAATCTCTCTATGGTCGTACGAAAAGTATAGCCCATCTTGTTCATTTTCCTCCTCTTACCCCTCACTTCGTCTTCCAAGTCTTCTGCCCTATCATTAGCTTCTTCCCACTTCTCTTCGAAGTGGATTATCTCCATAACCTCTAGCTCAAGCTGAGTGCGAAGAGCCTCTTCCTCGGCTTTCTCACTCAACTCCTTCTTCTCGGACTCATCTAGCTTACCCACCAATTCCACATTCCTGGATATCGAATGGTGGAAAAGGGTTCCCATCTGAATACCTGCTTCCTTGTGATATGCAAGTTCTACCTCCATCTCCAGCATCTTCAGCTTCCTCTTATAGTCTTCATCCCTCAGCTTTTGCATCTCGGTTTCTCTCTCTTGAGCCTGGGCCTCTAGTTACTCAACTCGGCATTCGAATTCCAAAATCCGCTCCTCATATTCCCCCAACATTCAATCTTCGAATGTAGCCTCATCAGAATCTTCCACGGGCTCATCCTCTATGGGTTATTCCTCGAGATCTGACTTTACTGGATCTGGCTCCATCTCCTCCTCCTCATCCTCATCATTGATAGGAGCCACTGCCGAAATGGGCTCAGCTATCAATGGTGCCTCATACACAACGTGTATGTCACGTAATTCCTCCTCTACCACTCTACTGGGTCCTCCCAAGTCCGACATCCTACAACCACAAACATAAGACAACGTATAAACAACAACTCCATTAGGATGTTAAATAAAACGTAAATTCATTGTATGTAATGAAAATATATTTCATAATACCACTAAATCTCTAAGAAAACTACATGAGTTTTACCTCCTATTGTTCTCTGGATTCCTTTAAGGTTATAGTCTAAGGATTCTCGCTCCTAAGGTTTATAACCTAATACTTTGATACCAACCTGTGACGCCCCCAAATTCAGACACTTGTATCTCAATTCTGGTGCATCACGTTCTAATTCTAATATCATACTAAAATCATCAACAACGAAATAATAGAATAATTTACATTGATATAATATAATTATTCGCGTCCCAAGGTCTTGTGACCGTTACTACGCCATTCCGGTAATATAAACTGAACATGACTTAAACATAATTTAATCATCCCTTAATATATCATTACAATCATAGTAATAAGAATAATTCTCCTACACTTAAAGGATTAAGCTAATTCGTAGCCTTGCCCTTTCCTTTGTCTTTTCCTAAAGTACCGCCTTGCTCTGCCTTAACTGTAAGGTTTTTACGGAAGCAAGAATGAGCAACAAGTTTACCCAACAAGTAATATAGCAATAAGAATAAACAATTATAAAGTTTGAATCTCAAATGTATAACAGTAAATGATAGTTCAAGAATAACAAGAAGTATCAATAGTTCTCAATAAGTGTCGCTATAGACTGCAGGATATCGACAATATTCAAAGGTTTAATCATTTCAAGGTTTAATAAGAATGAACATTGAGCAGTCACTAGGGACTGAGAACTCTTTCTAGAATTAATAATATTGTATTGAAAATCCAATATAAACGAATACAACAGGTGATCAACCTATAGTATCCTACGTTACGCATAACATTTAAACATGCTAGTAGGTGCGCACGTCGATTTCCTGACAGTTATATAATCTTCCCTTCAATGAGGGTTGTTCATCTCAGTAGATTTATAAGAGTTTGCACCAAGTCAATTGGTTTGGATAGCTTTCTAACACACGATATTAGTCTAGCCAAATCAAATAGCTTAGACAACCTTTAGGAACAATAAGTTCAATTCTCGAAATCATGAATCAAGATACCAAAATAAATTTTCGATTGGGAATAATAATCATACGAATGTTGATATTTATTCAATATAAGTATGTTTAATATAACAATAATTCGAAGTTTCACAAAAAAAACAAGGTCTAGATACTTGCATTCAATTATAAGAATGAAGTTAGGGAACTTGCAATAACGTAGGAAGTTTAAGGTTAGAGACTTGCCTTTTGCGTTGATTACCACTTATAGCATAAATCACCTTAATGAACTATATTATCCTATTTATGTACGTATAGGTATTCATTAGTCATACACACTTTGACATATATATCAACATGCATTTATCACACATATTTCTATCTATGTATTCTATATACATTAAAACTCATAGATGTATAATCCACATTATTTTTACTTTTGAAAACCCTAGAAACATTTTAGCAAATTTTAGTTCCATATACTCATCTCATGTTTGTATACGTGAAATATTACTTAAGTCACGTATTCCAGTTCAAGTTGTTTCACACATACATGTTAAGGAACTTTTAAACTAGGTTTGGTCTTTTTTATTTACTTTCAACAATTGTTAGTTTTACTCATAAAATTTCTATTTTACAAGTTAATAAAGTTCATTGTGTCAAAGAATAATCATAGTATTCATTAAACCACGTAACAATGATAAACAACCTTTTCTACGCATGTTTACATGTATTAGATTTATTTGCGCGTAGCTAGTATAACTCTCTACTTAGAAACTCATTTTAGTTCATGCGTGAGTAGTTTATACCTAGTTAATTGTGACGAACGAGAACTTTGTAATTAATTTTTAAATATTTATTGAATTAAATAAATATTTTATTAATTTATTTATTGAGTTAAATAATTATTTGATAGAGTTGTGGTAGATTAATTTAATTAAGTGTGTCACATTAATTAAATTAATGTGGAATAATTTTATAGATCAAAGTGAGAATTTAATTGAGATAATTAAATTAAATGATTTGTTAAATAATTTTAATGTTGTTCTATTTAATTAGAGATTTATTGATTTGTTATAAATAATAAATGAGAATTTTAATTTTGTGATGATGTGATTTAATAAGTAATATTGCCTTTTATTTAATTAAATTTAAATAATATTATTTGATTAATTAAAGTGTGACAAATAAACTATATAATAAACAAGTTAATTAAAATAATGGGAAAAGGAGTTGAATTGGAACAAACCAAACATGGTCTTGAGGACATGTGGAGCAGTTAAGGCCATAATGCGCTTAACTGCTACCCATGTACGCACCGGTTATATTATGCGCATTATTTCATGTATCAGCCTGATTTTTTTACGTAATTCCTAAAACCTAAGTCAGAGGAATCACAGAGAGAAAAGAGAGAACTTGAGAGAAATTGGGTTTGAGGAAGAAGGTTTACATAATTATAGGAGGGTTTCCTATCATTTTAACAGAGAAATCAAGGGTAATCCCTTAATCTCAAGTTTTTAAATTACGTTCTTAAAAGTTCTTCATGAAATCAATTTTTAACTTCCTGTATTTGAATTTTTATGAATGATTATTAAATATATGATGTTTATAAAATGTTTTACATAACTTGTATGGGATTTAGAATAATCAAATCCATGAAATCATGCTTAAAATCTAAGTTTTGAGTTTACAGTAAAAATATTATTTTAGTTCTCTGTAATTGAATTTTTATGGCCAAATTGTTGAGAAGCTGTTTGTAATTGTTAATATGCATGTATAATATGCTATTTGATGTTTATAAACGATTTTAGAGTAATTAATCCATGAAATTAAGATTAAGTTTGAATATTGAAGGTTACAGAGAAATAATATTTGAATGTGGCCCATAAGTACAAAAATTGGTGCCTTAACTGTATGTTAAACGGTAAATTGATAATTGATTATGTTTATATATGTAAAACTGAAAAGAACGAAACTTGTATGGATTGATTTGGTTGAAAAATGAGTTCGTAGTGGTCGATTTCGTTAAGAATGTCAAAAATAGAGTTTTTCACAAAAATATTGAAATTGTTGGTTTAAATTTTGTTGTTTATGTGACTTAAGATGTTAAAAGTATGCTAGGAATGTCATTAAATGTTTCTATTAAGTTCAGAACATATGGGTGAAACTGAATTCGTTGTTTGTGTGAAATTTTGGCCTAAATTGGCCCTATCTTGGTTTTTCGCGAACTGCAGAAACTGAATCTGGGTAACCCCGCCCCGACGAGCGTTACCAAGCTAAATTATTCCGCCACGACGGGCAAAAGAAAAAAAAAATAATTAAAATATTTATCAAATAAAATGAATATTTTAGTTGAAATATTTATGGAATAAAATAAATATTCGATGGAAATTATTATGGAATAATTTATTCGAGTGTAATAATAGTGAGGAAATGAAAATATTCTAATTTAATTAAGTAATTAAATTAGAAGGGTAATGATTTGTTAAATAAAGTTGAGTTTATATTAAATAATTAAGTGAAAGTGTGACTAATGGACCATATAATAAGAGAATTATAAAAATAAATTAGAAAAGGTCTTGTGACCATATAACTGCTATGTTTTGTAACTGGTTAAACCACGTTAAAAAAAATGATATTCAGGAGATGATATGATGTTGTTTAAACTTAAGATTTGAGATTTCAGTCCTGTATATGTGAATGATGGTAATGAGCAGAATTTAAACCAAGTTAACAAGTTGTATTAAAATAGAGAACTAAACCTATAAGGTTAGTATTAATGCAACTAATGAATGTCGTGAATACATATGGTATGTGTGTAGGACTTATGGTGAACGTGAGTAGTAATCGTTTAGCCTATGCACGAGGCAAGCTTCCAAACCCTATTCTTACATTGAGCAAGTTCTTAAATCTTATTATTATTAAGCAAGCTTCGTATTCTTATATCGAAATGTTCAAAGCTTAATTATTTAAGTTTATGATTCCAAATGAAATGTTCTAATTCTTTTGAAGTATTACTTCTATTATACAAAGTTCATTCAATTGTGTAGAATTGAGATCCAATCTTTTCAGTCAATTATATAGAGTTGAGATTCAATCTTTGATTTGATTATTGATTTCGATATTGCATTGAAACCTTGAATAGATTGTGATTCCTTATTGATTAAACTAATACTTAGTTGATGATTATTCAACTCTAAATTACCCTTGAAGCTAATTCAAACCAAACTGTTAGTTCCCAGTAGGCACACAATAGATCTAAAGGGTGGGAAGGGGTTGAATAAATCCTTTTAATTTCAAATACTTTTCTCGTTTATTTGTATTGCTAATAATTTAACATATGACAAATGAAAGAATCTTCTCAAGCACAGCGGAATAAGTAAAAGATCTCATTCATTGATATATTCATAATCGTATATACATTGTTCTTAGAGTTAGTTAAATTGTAAGCAGTTAATACATGCATAACAGTTATAGCAGTTAAGTACACAAAGTAAATGACAGTAAGTAAATGACACAAGGGATTTTAAGTGGTTCAGAGACTTAAGCTCCTAATCCACTCTTCTACTTTCAACTAGCAGGATTTCCACTAAGGAAGGGCAGCACCCTAAATCACTAAGATTTCTTCAAGGCCAGCAGCCTTGGAACATCAGTTCACTAAGAATTCATCAAGGCCAGTAGGCTTGGAACTTCTCTAGTTCCCTAGGAACTCTTCAAGCCCTGCAGACTTGGAAATTTATTTAGTCCCTCTAGGCAAGGACCCCTCAGGCCCTGGCTTCTTGTTGTTGTTGGTGCCTTGCTGCTAAGATGTCTTTAAGCTTAAACATCTTATGTACTTAGCAGCTTGGAGTAGTCCTCTTGGCATTCTGCTTTGAGTCTGGACTACTTCTTCTTTGGTGCAGCTGATCTTCATTTTGTTATGCTCATCTTCATCTTTTGTCAGCTATGCACCATCACCATTTGGGTCTGCTAAGTGTTTGAGCTTTTGGTAGACTTCGTATGGCACTTAGCATTCCCTAAATCCTTCTTAACTGGTTGGCAGACATGGTTATGCACTTGTTCTGATTCAGCTTTGGGTTTATGGTGATTCGTAGAGTGGCTCTCTGGATCTTCCTTATGCTCTGCCACTTTTCTGAATTCTATCTTCTTGGCCTTCTCGGCTCTTAGCTTAGTTGCCATCTTCAGCGGCATCCTCATCCTTATTGAGTGAAGCTTTAGTCTTTCCAAGTCCTTCTTCAAATCTGCTTCACTTCCACCTTCGTAGTCTCACTGCCACTGAGACTTGTTCTGTTCAATTTTGGTGGAACTCGTAGAGTCAACAATATAGCATTCTAATAACTCAACAATCCTTCAACTCCATCAACTTCAGCAGCTTTTGATCTTTGAAGCTCTGGCTGATATATACTCCTTCTCAATCTTCCCGTTGGGATATAGCCGTTGAAAGCTATTTGAATTGCTTCACAGATCTCGAGTTATTTGGTGTAGACTGCTTGATGTGACGTGACAACTCCTTTATGACTTTACTGACAAAGCAGTCTACTAGCTTACCTACCGCCTTAGAGTTGTCACCTTTCCATGTCAGGCAGGTAGTCTTCTTTCTTTCTTCTTTCTGACTTCTCGATTAGAACATCAGAGATTGTACTTTTGCATCGATGCTATCAACTAGCAATGTTCAAATATCAGTCTTCAGATTGAACCGTTGCCAATGCTTCAATCTTCAGATGACCAAAATCTACGATTATGATGCATATGTTCTTGGACATGATCGTAGTGTGTTTTGTTGAATGTTGTTCATTGACTGATTGAGACAACACTACGATCCTGAAGAGTGTTCATTGAATCTTCAATGTAGAACACTCTTCCTTCATTTGTGCAGTGCTTCAACACTTCTGTTTGCCTCGAATGCTCTCAGATACTGATGGCTTCACTCCTTGTTCTGGCCCTTTCTGAATAACAAGACACTTCATATTTGTGGCATGCCCAGCTCGCTTTCTCCTTGTGATCTCTCGTTCACTTATCATCAATGGACTGACCCAATGCTTAATCACTTTAGCCTTGTTCTTCATAGCCTGACCAGTATCTTTGTGTACACTCCATCAGTTCCTTCTTTGTTTGGCAAACATTACGATCCTGGTTGCTTCTAAGATCGTTGTCTACTGTTTTCTTGACAATAACTACACTAGTTGACTTTCCTTAGTCAGTTACTTTGGTTGAAGTCTTCTTTTGATCAACTTGTGGAAGACTTCAACTTGAATGGCTTCATAACTCAATCTGTATGCTGATTGGGTTGGTGCTTAGATCTTCTGTTAGCTTGCATGCCATTCGTTGAGTGCTCTCTGGTTTCTTTCAGGTTGGATGTAACTTTACAGCTTAGACCAGAGGCTTCATACTTTGGATATTTTGGGAGTGCTCATTTGTTGAGAATCATGTTTGCTCTACAATTTCGCCTTGGCATTGTAACCACATCTGTTGAGGCCTTAGTTCTGCACTCTACAATTCGGCTTCGGTTGTGCAGACACTACGACTCCGAGATCAGATCTTGACACTCTACGATTTCTGTCTTTATGCTTGTTGTCTTCGTATGATCTTGCTTAACTACGATCTCTGCCTCTGATATGATCAGTAGACTCTACGACTCCGAGTGTAGTCTACGATTCTTGACTTGGCTTCGGCAGATGCTCGGTCGGCTCGTAAACAGGCTGTCTCTACGATTCTGAACATGACTTCCTCAGCAGACTACGGCTCCGAGGAAGTTCTTCTCGACACACTACGATCCTTTCTCGTCTCTCCTGGGAGTCAACGAACTCCGAGATCTACTATCTTACAGACTACGATTCCGCCTTGATAGCTCTCGAGTTTTCCTTGACTCTCCTGGCAGACTACGATTTCTGGTGCAGTGCTCGACGATCAGACAAGCCTGTTTATTATATTATAAGATCAACCTAACAAGCTTGATCTTTCTATATTTATTGTCCTTGTATATTATTTCTTTTTAAGGACTTTACAAAGCTATTTTGCTTGTGTAGGATCAACCAAACATATTTGATCAATTCATTCTAAGTCCTTGTACATATGTTCCTATTATCTATCAAAGGACTTTATAACTTTTCTTAATGCAAGCATACTTGCATATTCATTCATATATATCATAATCAAATCATATGTAAATAGGAATAACATTCACATGCTTATTCCTGACAATCTCCCCCTATTTGATTATGACAAAAATAATTAGTGCATATGCATGATATGAATGAATCTTATATACAGTGAGCAGCTGTATTCCTAAAATAGATAATCATGAATGTCATTGATAATTATATGGAATTACATAACCTATGACACTTTACATCCTGGATCCAGAACATATCTAACTAGTTAGAGATGTACCTTTTTAGCTCCTTATATATTTCCAGGATGTCTATTGATCAACCGCTTATCTGCTTAGTCTTTTTGCTCCTGCTCCCCCTGGGATGTTGACTTCATTTCTTTTCTCTGCTCCCCATCAGACTCAAGATCTTCTTCTTTATTTGGCTCCCCCTCAAACTCTCTATTCATAGGATCAATTAATAATCATCTTTATCCAAATATTCATCTTTGCACTATAGGCCAAAGATATTCATTTGTATCACCTGTCAGTCATGTCCATCTCAACACCTGTTCATCTTTGCACTACAGGCCAAAGATATTCATCAAGTAATCATACATCTTTGCACTACAGACCAAAGATATTCAGTAATATCATCATTTAGGACTGAGGATGATGAAAAATATCTTAAAGAGAACGAATCCAGTGAGACAGAAGGACAAATAGTAGGGATTCGTATAACAGTTTATCCAAGATCAATAATACTTCATAATAATCAATTGTGAAGCAGAATTCAAAAATAAAGATCAAAACATGGATACAATCAAAGATAGTAACCATAATAGACATCTTGGACAAAAAGAGAAAATTTTATTTTTCGGTGAATAGTGTCGTATTCGTGAATAGTGCCGTATACGTGAATAGTGCCGTATACGTGAATAGTAACCCCGACACAAAAAGTTCCAAATTTGATAAAAACTCATATCAATATTTCAGCATAATGATATTGAAGAAAATAATATCATTAAAAAGAAAATAATATCCCTTACCTCAAGATATCAGTACTTCTGGTCGGAATACCGGTATAAGGTTAAAAGAAACTTGCTCTGATGAATAGAAACTCTCAAAGTATCTAAATACTCACAAAATACACTCAATAATCTAGAGAGAGAAAGAGAGAAAACTTGTTTCTGGTGTGATTTTCAATTCTAACTTAGCCCTCTATTTATAGGAAAATTTTAGTAGGTTTGACCTGCAACCTGATGGCTTTACCTGCTACTATTCCCACCCACCACATTTGAAATATAATTCAGCACATTTTTTCACCAACCACAAGTGGGGCCCACCAATTCTAGAATTTTCCATCAAAATGATAAACTCCGAAAATTCAACAATTTCTGAACCAGTCATCTCGTAAAATTCATAATAAATCATACGTTCATTTTTAACGGTTCAAAATTTGTGAACATATACTCAACTTATATATGTATAACATATCCAAAAATTACAACGATCCAACGGTCGGATTAAAAATTATAACCCCCGCAAAATATCTCAAAAACCCTGATTTTTAATACCTCCATTCTGACAAAAATACTGATAAAAACCTCAACATTAACTCCTTCATTTTTAACCACAAAAATATATCCCTCATTTATATCCACATAAAATAAATATTTCCTTATCATATGAATCAATAATTAATTATTCACAAATAATATTACAGAATTACATTTATGACAACCAGGCCGTTTCCAGGAAAGAGGGGGCTTTCCAATAAGGATTTCTCCTTACTGGCGCGCAATTAGATGACCAAACCTCTCCTTAGACAGAACTTTCTAGACATTGCCAATAATGTTATCTAATAATATTATTCAAATAATATGAATTATTGATCTGATAATGGAAAATATTGTGCAGCAACAATTATTGAAACAACAATAATATAAAATATCAACGCAACAATTATTGAATCAGTAAAATAAAATATTGAACAATAACTACTGTAACAATTATTGAGTAGTGCCTTCTTATGTAAGAATCAATAATTGGTGCAATACCGTGTGCTACTGTATTTTAACCACCGGGTATTCCAACAGTGTTAACGGTAACAACTACGCCGTTATTTATAAATAACGTATACTTGTCGTTTTCTTTATCCAATCGCTTTCCGTTATGGGGCCCACACAAGGCTGCGCCGTCGTACGAATATTCCCCGACAGCAAGAATATTCCACGACCAAACGAATATTCCTCGACAAAAAGAATATTTTATAACCACTTGCTTATTTTGCAAAATTTGCACATTTCACCCATAACCAAAGTATTATATCAAATTAATCTCTTATTATTCACAATAATATTTAGAGAAAATTTGATTTTATTCATTAATAAGTTGGGGTCTTACAACCTCCCCTCCTTATGAAATTTCGTCCTCGAAATTGACGTACGTACCTGATATTTCAAAAAGGTGAGGATACCTCGCTTTCATTTCTGATTCCAACTCCCAGGTCATTTTTTCAATAGCATGGTTTCTCCACAAAACCTTAACTTGTGGTATAACCTTCGTGCGTAGGACATGCTCTTTCCTATCCAAGATCTTAACAGGTACCTCCTCGTACGTTAAATCTTCAGCTATCTCGTCTGGTTCTAACTCAATAATGTGGTTCGGGTCTTTAACATATTTACGAAGCATAGATATGTGAAAAACATTATGAACACGAGACATGCTTGGAGGTAATGCGAGTCTATATGCCACATTTCCTATTCGCTCAAGAATCTCAAATGGACCAACAAATCTTGGATTGAGCTTTCCTCTCTTCCCAAATCTTGTAACTCCCTTCCATGGTGCAACACGTAATAATACATGATCCCCAATATTAAATTCCACGTCCTTTCGATGAAGATCCGCATAACTCTTTTGTCGATCCTGTGCCGTTTGTATACGTTGTCGAATCGTTTAGATCTTCTCTGTAGTAATGCGTACCAACTCTGGTCCCAACAATGTTGCTTCACCCACCTCGTCCCAGCATACTGGAGAACGACATTTTCTTCCATACAACGCCTCGAATGGAGCCACACCTATGCTCGCGTGATAACTGTTGTTGTAGGAGAATTCCACCAATGGTAGGTACTTATCCCAACTCCCTTTGAGATCTAGGACACAAAGTCTTAATAGATCTTCAAGAGTTTGAATAGTCCTCTCTGATTGTCCGTCCGTTTGAGGATGGTATGCCGAACTGAATCGTAAATCTGTGCCCATAGCTTTCTGCAAGCTAACCCAAAATCGTGAAGTGAATCTTGGGTCACGATCTGAAACTATGGATACTGGCATGCCATGCAATCTCACAATCTCGTTCACGTACATACTAGCAAGACGTTCAAGGGAATAAGTCTCACGTATCGGCAAGAAATGAGCGGACTTGGTTAATCTATCAACAATAACCCAAATCGCATCTATGCCTTGAGAAACCTTGGGAAGACCCGTAACAAAATCCATAGTAATGTGTTCCCACTTCCATTTTAGAATCTCAAGTGGTTGCAATGGACCCTTTGGTACTTGATGCTCCGCTTTTACACGTTGACAAGTTAAACATCTCGAGATAAACTCCGCGATCTTTCTTTTCATATTGCTCCACCAAAATGTATGTCGAAGATCGTGATACATTTTGGTACTCCCAGGATGGATTGCAAACGGTGTGTTGTGTGCCTCCATCATTATTCTATGCTTCAAGTCAAAATCGTTAGGAACACAAAGTCTGGAGTTGACTCGAAGTATTCCTTCTTCATCGATTCTTGCTTCTGAAATAGCACCTTCTTGCACTTTCTTCTTCATACGCATCAGCTCCATGTCCGTAGCTTGAGCAGCTTTAACTTTATCGATTAAAGTCGGTTCTACTCGTATATTTGATATCATCATGTGGGTACTTGGAGCCTTCATCTCTATCTCCATCCTTTGCAAGTCATACAAAATGGGCCTTTGTGTTAACAACATTGCACTCGTACCCGCGTATGATCTTCTACTGAATGTGTCAGCTACTACGTTCGCTTTTCCAGGATGATGTTGGATGGTATGATCGTAATCTTTCAACAGCTCAAGCCAACGTCGTTGCCGCATGTTGATTTCCTTTTGGGTGAAGAAATATTTGAGGCTTTTATGATCTGTATAGATCTCCACTTTCTCCCCATACAGGTAGTGTCTCCAGATCTTCAACGCAAAAATGACTGCTGCATATTCTTTGAGTTGTCGTGAGGCATAGGCTATGACTTTCCCATGTTGCATGAGAACACATCCTAACCCTTTGCCTGAAGCATCGCTGTAGATAACAAATCCATCCGAACCAGATGGTATTGTCAGAACAGGTGCCGAAATGAGTCTCCTCTTGAGTTCTTGGAAACTCTTCTCGCATTCCTCACTCCATACGAATTTTGTATCTTTCCGAGTCAGCTGAGTTAACGGAGTAGCGATTCGAGAAAATCCTTCCACAAATCTCCGATAATAACCAGCAAAACCTAGAAAGCTACGTACTTCGATTACTGACTTAGGTTGCTCTCAACTGTGACTCATATCCCAATCTTGGATAGTACGTCACAATGACACCTATCAGTTTACTACCGCACGAATATGGCGTCCCCTACGGATAGTTTGGCTTCAGTGCATTTCGCAAAGGAAGTCACCAGATATAAGCTCGGGTACAAACTTCTACAGTTAGGTTTTTAACTCCCGAAGTTCAATAGGAGCCATTCGATATGAGATTTTAGAAGTGGATTTTGTACCGGATTCAAAAATGATACAAAATTCAATATCACGCTCTGGAGGTAGGCCAAGAAATTCTTCAAGAAATACGTCAGGAAATTCTCTAACAACAGAAATATTATTCAAATCTGACGTGTTTTTGTTCAAATCCATAACATGGGCTAAGAAAGCTTGACATCCGTTTTTCAATAAACGAATAGCTTTGTGGCTTGATACGACAGTGACTGATTTTAGTGGTTTAGTAGTTTGAATTCGTATGACAGGTTGGTTAGGAATATGAAAACTAACAACCTTACGAAAACAATCAATTTTAGCATGATGAGTGGTTAACCAATCAATTCCTAAAATCACATCAAAAGCAAGTATCTTTAAAGAGATAAGATCAACAGGTAATGTGATGGTGCCAACTTGGATCAAACAAGATTTATAAACAGTGGATGTAACGAAAGTTCTCCTAACGGAGTTTTCACAGATAAA
Organism: Panax notoginseng; assembly: GCA_016801055.1. Classification (NCBI taxonomy): domain Eukaryota; kingdom Viridiplantae; phylum Streptophyta; class Magnoliopsida; order Apiales; family Araliaceae; genus Panax; species Panax notoginseng. Next base: position 171,990,475 of record CM029015.1, read on the forward strand.
TCAAAGTCTAATTTCTCCGGAGTCAAGTTTAAACGTTGAGCACAAGCAGGAGAAATAAATGAATGGGTAGAACCGGTATCTAATAAGGTATAGACTTCGCAAAAATTTATAATTAACTAACCCGTGCTAACTTCGTTCGGGTTCCTCGCATTCTGACCAGTCACGAAAAATGCTCTTCCAGGAACCGCTGACTTTGACTTTTCTGGGACAGCTTTTTGAGTCACCATCCCCGCTGAACTTGGTTTTTCTACAAAACACTCTCGAGCTATATGACCCTCCTTTCCACAGTTATAACATACCTTAGATTGTTGTGGGCAGTTTGGGCTGATATGTCCCTCTTTCCCACATTTGTAACATACGACCGGTGGTCGTTCTCCTCCCCTAGAAACAGTTGATGTTTGTGCTGACGTCTTCACGTTATCATTGTTGTACCTTCTCTTCTTGAAATCTCCTCCTAACTCGCTCCTTCTATTATCACGACCACGATTACCACCAGAGTGGTTACCACTTTTGTCCGAATGTTTTCCTCCCTGCTGGTTTTCATTGCTTCGATGACTGCCGCCACCGGTATGACCCTGGTTGTGGTCCCTCGGTTGCACATACTCATTATCTCGCTCTAATAATTGAGCCCTGTTTACAACATCTGAATATAAAGAAAATTTATGAGAGATAAGATATTGCCGAATCTCGGGTTTTAGACCTCTCAGAAACATCCTTGTCATTCGTTCCTCATTTTCGACCAAATGAGGTGCAAACCTGGATAACTCTGCAAACTTCGCCTCGTACTGGGACACCGTCATGTTGTTTTGTTCCAGTCTGATAAATTCTACCTCCTTCATATGACGAATACTTTCAGGAAAGTACTTGTCATTGAACAGTTTTTGAAATGTTTCCCAGGACATGTTGAGTGCGTCAGGCTGGGTACGCTTCACAGACTCCCACCAGTAGTCTGCCTCACCGCGGAACATAAAGGTGGCGAATGGAACCTTCTGTTCCTCCGTGCATCCCAAGACATCGAATATCTTGGTAATTTGCTTGACCCACGTTTCCGCCATGATCGGATCCGGCTTTCCCTTAAATTCTGGTGGTCCCAATTCTTTGAACTGCTTAGCTGTGACAAACCGCGCGTTGTTATCATTTTCACCCGTATTCTGCACACGAGTCTCCCTCGTCTGATTTTGCATGAACTGCAAAAAGCTCCTAAACATTCCATCATTCATCGTTTGCTCGGTAACGTTGTTTACAGGAGGAATATTGCCTTCCTGTTGCACGTTCCCCTGGGTGGTGATCAAAGGTGTCTCCACTGTCTGATTTACTCCATTATTAACGTTCTCAGCTGCCATTCTTAAATACTGTCATAAAACAAGGGTTAATAGTCATGTCATATATTATCCCTATACTCTGACCGACCAAATAAATACCAAATAAACTTAGTCAGGTCATACTAGCGAAGGAATTCTCCGTCTCTCCCCTCCTAGTTCTTGTCTCACATCTCAGCCAGGGATCATATCCCTAAGCTCTGATACCAACTGTGACGCCCCCAAAATAGGTCCAATCCATCCAACCCATTCTGAGTCGACAAATACATGGTACAGAAAATAACTACAACTTTAATAATACAATTGTCGTGCAAAATACGACAACACATACTGTGAGTTTAAATACAAATATTGTCATCTAGACAGTATTCAAACTCAATAAATCCTCATTACAATTATTCAAACACTATTTTACAGAAATAGTGAGGACTGCTAAAACATCTTTCTAGAACCATCACTCCATACCCCGACTAGATCCTGCTATGTTCTCACCTCCTGAGAAGAAAAATGGAACAAAAAGGAAAAGGATGAGCTCAACTAGCCCAGTAAAGAATATTATGACTAAGATAATATACAACAAATTATCGTTAGTCTTCAACAGGGAAAAATCTGATAGAATATAATCGACAACAAGTTTTAGATCAACAACTGCAGCGGAAACAGCAAACCATTAGAAGAGTCAAGTAGAGAAAGAATTCTACTATCTTCTAAGATTTAAAAGTCCATCATCAATATTTTATCCCTGTAACATCAATTAATAATCATCTTTATCCAAATATTCATCTTTGCACTACAGGCCAAAGATATTCATTTGTATCACCTGTCAGTCATGTTCATCTCAACACCTGTTCATCTTTGCACTACAGGCCAAAGATATTCATCAAGTAATCATACATCTTTGCACTACAGACCAAAGATATTCAGTAATATCATCATTTAGGACTGAGGATGATGAAAAATATCTTAAAGAGAACGAATCCAGTGAGACAGAAGGACAAATAGTAGGGATTCGTATAACAGTTTATCCAAGATCAATAATACTTCATAATAATCAATTGTGAAGCAGAATTCAAAAATAAAGATCAAAACATGGATACAATCAAAGATAGTAACCATAATAGACATCTTGGACAAAAAGAGAAAATTTTATTTTTCGGTGAATAGTGTCGTATTCGTGAATAGTGCCGTATACGTGAATAGTGCCGTATACGTGAATAGTAACCCCGACACAAAAAGTTCCAAATTTGATAAAAACTCATATCAATATTTCAGCATAATGATATTGAAGAAAATAATATCATTAAAAAGAAAATAATATCCCTTACCTCAAGATATCAGTACTTCTGGTCGGAATACCGGTATAAGGTTGAAAGAAACTTACTCTGATGAATAGAAACTCTCAAAGTATCTAAATACTCACAAAATACACTCAATAATCTAGAGAGAGAAAGAGAGAAAATTTGTTTCTGGTGTGATTTTCAATTCTAACTTAGCCCTCTATTTATAGGAAAATTTTAGTAGGTTTGACCTGCAACCTGATGGCTTTACCTGCTACTATTCCCACCCACCACATTTGAAATATAATTCAGCACATTTTTTCACCAACCACAAGTGGGGCCCACCAATTCTAGAATTTTCCATCAAAATGATAAACTCCGAAAATTCAACAATTTCTGAACCAGTCATCTCGTAAAATTCATAATAAATCATACATTCATTTTTAACGGTTCAAAATTTGTGAACATATACTCAACTTATATATGTATAACATATCCAAAAATTACAACGATCCAACGGTCGGATTAAAAATTATAACCCCCGCAAAATATCTCAAAAACCCTGATTTTTAATACCTCCATTCCGACAAAAATACTGATAAAAACCTCAACATTAACTCCTTCATTTTTAACCACAAAAATATATCCCTCATTTATATCCACATAAAATAAATATTTCCTTATCATATGAATCAATAATTAATTATTCACAAATAATATTACAGAATTACATTTATGACAACCAGGCCGTTCCAGGAAAGAGGGGGCTTTCCAATAAGGATTTCTCCTTACTGGCGCGCAATTAGATGACCAAACCTCTCCTTAGACAGAACTTTCTAGACATTGCCAATAATGTTATCTAATAATATTATTCAAATAATATGAATTATTGATCTGATAATGGAAAATACTGTGCAGCAACAATTATTGAAACAACAATAATATAAAATATCAACGCAACAATTATTGAATCAGTATAATAAAATATTGAACAATAACTACTGTAACAATTATTGAGTAGTGCCTTCTTATGTAAGAATCAATAATTGGTGCAATACCGTGTGCTACTGTATTTTAACCACCGGGTATTCCAACAGTGTTAACGGTAACAACTACGCCGTTATTTATAAATAACGTATACTTGTCGTTTTCTTTATCCAATCGCTTTTCGTTATGGGGCCCACACAAGGCTGCGCCATCGTACGAATATTCTCCGACAGCAAGAATATTCCACGACCAAACGAATATTCCTCGACAAAAAGAATATTTTATAACCACTTGCTTATTTTGTAAAATTTGCACATTTCACCCATAACCAAAGTATTATATCAAATTAATCTCTTATTATTCACAATAATATTTAGAGAAAATTTGATTTTATTCATTAATAAGTTGGGGTCTTACAGCTGTCTTCTTCTTTGCCTTTCTCTTGGCCTTCTTTTTTTCTTTTCTTCTGCTCTCCTTGCTCTTCCTTGAATGTCTCTTTCTATGCCTCTTTTTCTCCCCCTTTTTGTCTTTAATCATTTGTGTAAGCTGCTCCATGTTTAACATAAGTTGCTCCATGAGGTAAGATGAGTTACCGACCTCAGTCTTGAGTTCTTGTTGGCTCAGCTCAAGTTGTAGGGAGAGAGACTGATTTGGATTGTTGATCTTGTCAGAGAGGGATAAGATTTGCTCTTCATTTGCCTTCTGTGCTCGTAGAGCTTCTGCCTTCTGATCATTTATAGCCTTCAGATAGATTTAATCTCTCTCTTTGATTTTGAGAGATATATCAGATATAGTGGCTTGAAGTTTGTCTTGATCTGCTCCTGTCAACATCTTTGACTCTTCATTGATAAGAGATATGTTCTCAACCAGCTCATTAGAACTCTTCAATAACTCATGCTCCATAGGAGTTTGGTTATGTGGTTAGACAGGCTTTTGTTGAGCACTAGACTGGGCTCCACGATTTCCATTCTTGAACAGATTTTCGAAAGTAGTGAGAATCTGATAAATCATTGAGTGCCAATCATTGGTGAAGAATGAAGGAATATCAGACAACTGTGCTTGGGCCGAGGGAGGCTTCTCATTCTGGACTAGATCATTATCAGTAGTAGAGTGAAGGAACTCTACGATCATATGCTTGGCCATGATTCTTCTGCCATCAGAACCCACTCTGCTATCATAGGGAATGTAGTGGTTGTCAGCATGTCGGTAGACTTTATAGTGAGACTTGTTCTTTATCATTTGAGTTGTAAACTTTTTTACTCGTGGGAAGTTCTGTGCCACCAGCTCTACGTTGGGAAGGTGAGAGAAGACCCATGTGAGATAGTTGTTGTCTTTGGTGAGGGATGCCTTTACCTATGGCATATGAGAGTAAAACCATCTTATTGCATGATTTTTAGCTTCAGGCTCATAAATCACAGTTGAAGTGTCCAGCTTCATAGCTCTACGATTGTTGAGCAAGTTTTCTGAGGTCATCATTACCATATTTAGCCTTTTATTTCCATGGTTAATCCATCTGCCGGGAAGCACATCTAGTGGTTCTTCATCAACTTCCACTACAATTCTTTTCTTGTGATGAACAAGGTGGGGAATGTGAAAATCTTCTGGTTCTTCTTCTGCAGAACTGGAGTCTCTTCCACCTTCTCTCTGTTCTGAACAGGAGTTAGCCCTTTATAGATTTTCCTCTGATTTCTTATTTGCAGAACTAGAATCTTTCCCCATTTCTTCACCTTTTGAGCTTGAATCATGCTGACTTCTTTCATCAGATTCATCAGTGAATCCTTCTTGTTAATTTTCATCACTAGTACCTTCTTCAGTATTTTCTTCCTTGGATTCAGATTCATCACTCACTTCAATGATTGCAGTAGAGTGTTCACCTTGCTTCTTTGAGACAGATTTAGCAAACAGTCTGTTGCTCTTTCTTCTTCTTGGGGGTTCAGCTATAGGAGAGTCAAACTTTTCTTCTTCTTCAGAATCTGAAGCCTCTAAATCATCAGACAAGCTTCCTTGATGTTCAGCAACACTAGGGGCAGGTCCTTCTTCTCTGGACTCAACATCATCACATGAGCTTGTTGGAGCATTTGCAGTAGGTGATACAGTTGTGTCAACTTGCAACCTTTCTTCATCATCAGAGTGGATGCTCTGAGAGTTAGCCATAGGGCTTGCATATTCTTCTTCATCATCAGAGTTTGCAATTTCTTTCATGGATCCAGCTTCACCTTCATTGCTGAATTTGTTCTTCGAGAGTTCAATCTTAAGACTTTCAGTTCCCTTCTCTTCTTCAGACTCTACATTCTCTTCCTTTGAAGTAAGACTTTCTTGGGGAACTGAGGCTGATTTCTTTATCACCTTTGTTTTCTTTTTGGATGGCTTTTGGAGTAATCTGTTACTCCTTCTTCTCTTTGGGGTTTCTGCAATTGATGCTCGTTCCTCTCCTGCTCCATTTCTCTTGTTGTCAGTGGAGAGACTGCTTGGTGGAGTGTAATACCCGGTAAAAAAAATAATTAATAAATAAATAAATAGTGAATAATAAAATTTATCTTGTTTTAAAACGTATTAATTGGACTTTGTATTTTATTTGGGTCAAAATAGTTATTTAATTTATGTGGACTAAAATAAGTAAAAGACATTAATTTGGGCTTATAGTAATTGGGTCTAATTTATAATTGTGAATTTTTTTTTAAAAACCTATTAAATTAGGAGAGTTAGTAAATTATATTAATTAATAAATATATAAAACTTAACAATACTACATCATATTTGACACAAACCCTATTTATTTTTCACCAGTTCTTCGTCTGATAAACAATAGGGAGGAGGCGCCTACGCTGTGGGCAACACATAGGAGCAGAGTCACATTTTTTTTGTTAGTCAAGTAAGTTCTTTTTTTTTCTATTCATGGGATGGACGGTACATATATGAGCATAGAGATATTGAAGAACAAAGAATGTTTGTCTGATTAAGTAATGGAAGTACAGAACATGATGTACTTTTCAATAGTTATACAAATTACTATATAATAATTATATGAAAATAGATGGCATGTTTGTAATTAATTAGTAATATATACATATCTTATATAAAATACTGTTAGAGTTTATGCCCTAGAGGCCAATTATTTGATGTAATTGCTTAACATTTGATATTATTGTTGATTGAATAAATAAATGATTTTATTATGGTTTTAATTACTGCGTAATATAATTGTTAACATAATAAAATTCCTTAGAATAGTGATACAAATTATATAGTTTCAAGTATGTGACTTGAACATGAGATTATATAATTATAATTAGTATCATTGTTCTTAAATGTCCCTAGTCGAGTATCATTGTTGATGGGACAACAATGATGCATTGAGACTAGTATGTGGATTGACTGATGACCAAATCTCATTGGTCATAAATATATGAGATATTAAGTCAATGCATAGGTACATGTTAGAGAACAATGTACTGGACAGACCCACCATGAGAATTCTATATGGAGCATTATGCGAAGTGTCATTAGTAATTCTCATAGTGACAATGATGTAATGGTCCTCCGACCTGAAACCGCTATATTACTACACGAGAATATATGTACTTTGATATCATCAAATGTCACCTTTAATAGGGTGGACTATAAAGGTGATTATTGGGTTCATTATGAATCGTGTGAGTAATATGAGTGATCTAGATGGAATTTAACCATCCTATATTTTATAGGTGATATCCATAGGCCTCTTGATTGAGTAGGACTATGAAATGCATGGCCATGCTCAAATAGTGATTTGTTTCATATAGTCTACTCATTGATCAAGAAAACTCAGATTAAATTATGAAGAGTATGACACATTCCATGACTCGAGTTTAATCTAGGATATTAAGGTTAAAAGGATTAAATTACATTGAAACATTGGTCACGAAAAGGTTGCATCGAATCATCGATCTTATTATTACTTGGGTAGCAGTGATGCATTACTAGATGCCGCTCACTGTTTATAACTTTATAATATGATTTTAAGGTTATTGCCAACGTAATAATAACCTATAGAGTCACACACAAAGAACGTAATTAAAAGGAAATTAATTTAAATTGTAAAGATTTAAATATGTCAATATGATTGATATAATTTTAAATTACGAATTTAAATTAATAGGATAATTTATATATAGGTATATTAATTAAGTAAGACTTAATTAAGATATATATAAATTCGGATTTTAATAATATTAGGTTTTGATTAATTCCTCCTGACTGCTATATATATGATGTATATCAGACTTTAGGTTTTTACGTCAAAACAAAACCCTAGCCGCTCTTAGAGAGAGACTAGAGAAAACAGTTCCGAAAATCCTCATCCTTGGTGGCTAGTACCGCGATTCCTTCTTCTGCAGATCGTAAGACGATTCGCGGAGCGTTCGTGTGGATACCGTAGAGACGCAGTCGGTTTGTATTGCGTTGGAGATTCGAGGCGCAGTCGATTTCAGACTCTCGTTTTCATATTCGGTATAATCTCTAAACCTCTTAATTAATTGATTTTTCGCATGGATCCTGTTATAGGGTTTCGGAAATTGCTTTAAAATTTTAATTTCCGCTGTGCGTTTCTGTGCCGAAACCCTACAAATACATAGATAGAAACTTGGAATGAAAATCAATTAGGATTATGGAAGATCATGTGTTGGCAGATATATATAAATTTAGTTATAGTACACTGGTAAATAGTTAACTGACGCAATGAAAATTTTATACATTCGGACTAAATTATTTTGCTAGTAAATTTTTAAAATTTAATTAATAACTAATTGAAAAGTATTATGTTGTTAATGATTAGAATTGTAATACAGTTTCATATTATTTTATTAGATCGGTCGGAAGGAATTTAACGAACTATATTGGGATAATAATTTTGGGTATTACATTGCTTAATCCAGGTACGGATTCCGTACTCTTTCAGCGAGACTCTTTTATTTTTAATTTGTTCGTTTCGTTATGCGTTTTGAAAATTAGTATTGTCTCTCATGATTATTTCTTGTCAAATTCATTGTGATAGTTTCATTTGGCGTTCATAGTTGGAACTCATATTTGTACTCTGTAGACTAGTACAATATGTCTAAATTTATTTTTGATATTTGTAGTAATGTGCATGTTAATAATTTTGAAGACTTTGTGTTGATATCTCGTTTCAGTTTAACATGTACATGTTAGAACCCCTTTGTTGTGTCGCATGTGTTGTGACATTATATTAGTTAGAATACCGTAGGGTATACCTGAGCTATAACCACCTGTAGGGATACCACATGCATGTCCTCTTGGCACCGAGGCATGACACCTTCCGTGGCGGTGTGATCAGTCCACGACATCTCCATTTTGTGCTCCGGTGGGAGTTGGCCATTTGGTGTTTTGTTGTGGGAGGCGTACGGGTCGACCCTAGTTTTCTGTTCTGTTCTGTTCTGCGGATTGGTGATGTTTATGCCAAATATGCCTTTCGATTTTACATGCATTGGATTCGCGGTCCAATATGTGTGACATTATTTGGTTTGCCTATGTGGCATTATTTGACTTGTCTGCGTGGCAAGGTATATTTCTGTTTTATTCTGAGCTCGGTATGAAATAACACCCAACTATTTGATTCAGCCTATTATTTCGTTGTGTTAGATTTGTTCGTTTCGTTTCAGTTCGTTTCGTCTCTTTTCATTTAATTGAGTTAGTTATTTTGGTTCATCATTTGTATTCTATATCCGTACTGGGCATTTGGCTCATGCTGTGTTTTCTTCCGGCAGGTAATCAGGGGAATCAAGGGCAAGTGTGATGAGAGCTCCATTCATTCCAATGATTTAGAAATATTCTGTTTAAACTTGATGTGTCAGTTTACTTGGAATTGTAATAATTATTTTAGATTGTGGTTTGAGACAGTTGGAGATTTATTATGGTTGACTTGTGGTATTTATCAGTTATTAAGACCATTCTTTTGTGGCTTTGAGCTTTGTTATTAAATTCATCAGTTTTGGTTATGTTTTGGGTAACCTCTCTTTCTATTTCGGAAAGAGGGTGTTACATGGAGCCTCTGTATTCTTCACACTCTTAGACCTTTTCTTTGCTGGTGTGGCTTCCACTGATACAGAGTCATCAGAATGGGATGGATTTCTTTTCACCTCTCAAGCCTTTCTCTTCTTTATCGAGACCTTACTGCTGCTCCCAGTAGTTATCAGCTTCTTGTTTTCCTTGGGATTTTTCTTCCAGTTTAGAAACAGCTGTGGGGACATCACTTTATGAACGCTCAGTGGTTCTCCCTCATCATTCTTTATCTTGCTTCCTAGTTTCTTCTTCAGCACAATACTCAACAGTCTTCCATGAAAAACCTTTATAAGGGTTTTATTTATAGATTTCTTCATCTCAGCCTTCTCCACCCATTTGGTCAGCCAATCAATTAGAAGGGCTCCGAAGTTCATCTGTTGCTTCATGACGATTGCAGTCATGACTCTCAATTACAGATCACTGACTCTATCATATATGGTGTCTTTGCACAAGATACATTTTCCTGTAATCACTGCCAGAAATTCAAATTCTTTAGGAAACTCTTTCTTCTTCATATCCTTCAGATTTACGTTCCTCTTGTAACGCATTAACCTCTTGCCTTCTTCAATGTTAACTTCGTCGAGGCTTATCAGACCTTGGTTGGGAAACCCTAGACATTGATTGATGTTTGATGCCTTTATCTTCAGACTTGCTCCTTTGACCTTCGTGGACAGAATCCCAGAATCTATTGATGCATTGTAGTAGAACTGCTTCACTAGCTCTGTATAGACTAGAGTGTCGGCCTCCAAGCACTCAGAAAACCTAGCTTTCCTTACGAGCTCAAGTATGTCCTTGAACTTCTTTTCTGATCTTTCGAACTTCTTGAAGCCAAGTTGGATTCCGGTTATAACTCGCCATTCTTCCATTATGAGGGTTTGAAATATATGGGTATTTGGTTTCAGACTTCTTATGAGAGATAGTTGAATGCGATTTGGGCGAATCTAGAGGTTTGATGGATTTAGGCTTTGAAGAGGGTTCTAGGGTTTGAAAAAGAGAGGGAGAGAGGTTCAATTGCTTCTGGTAACTGTTTTGAGATTTAAATTTGTCTTTATGACACTTCCTTCTGATTCTGCATAAGCTATGATGTGTCAACCATTCATTGGTTGTACAATGCCCAGTAAGAAACTGTAACTCCCCATAAACTTTTCAGTTTGATGTTCCTTTTAAGAAAATAGATATTATTGACGTGGATTGACCGTTGACCTTTTCAGTATGTAGAGTAGCTTGGTGAGGTAGCTATGAACTCTACGATTTTCTTTGTCGACTCAACGATCTTCTTTTGAGAGATGCTGCAGTGGATGGTTTGACACTAATTCTCATCTTAAAACTGCATAGCTTAACTACTGATGTACTTTATGAAGATTTGGGCACTCAACTTCTGAGGTGAGTCTGCAGGACATCTTTCCAATTGGTATTTGAACTTATCTCCTCATGATCTGAATGGTTGGGAATTTGTCTAGTTCTTTCGAGCTTCCTATGAGCTAGTATATCCTTTGGGAAGACTGCGATCGTCGAACCTACTCTACGATCGTTGAGGTTGGACTACGATCGTCGAGTTTACTTCAGAATCTACTCTACGATCGTTATCTGACCTGGTCCTTGAGATGAATTAGACTAATCAATCCTTCTGGGTTAAGGTAGCTCAGGAAGGGCCAACCTCTTAGAGTGAACTAAGGGTCAGGTTTGTCCCTGAGGCGCTTTCTAGATGAAAAACTTTAGAAGTGGTTAGCACTGATATCTCATTTGACCTTTTCTGTTGGGGAGTTCATTAACCAACTCTAGACATTTGCATTGGCGGTAATCGTGGTGTCCTCCTGCTCTTATACTACGATCATGTGTTTGATTGCAGGCGCTTCACGATTTTGAGTTGGGTGGTTGACAAGGTTATCAGTAGTACGTTTTGAGACGTTCCTACTGACTATGGATCTTCATTTGGTTCGTCAGCTACAAAGTTTTGGGACTTTATAACTGGTATATTGCTTCATAGTGTATTTCTGATACTTTCAGTTCTGCTGTTCCTTAACAGCCCACTGCTCCCCCATGGTTGATATTGTCTTCTCAGAGAGGTGTGAGTTCTTCTTCTTTATGTGTATCCGAAAGAAGCCTTGCATAACTCTTTCTGACTAAAGTCATCATTATCAAATTAATCTTCTTGCATCGTAGAAATGGATATCTTTAGGACTGTTCACTCTACGATCATTTGACAGTACTACGAACGTAGTCTTCCTTGTTAGTTTGTGCTTACGAAGTTCTACTTCTATGATGAGTTCCTTGAGGGTTATTCTTAGCTGATATGCTTTGGATAATAGAGCATATATGACCCTTTTTATCTTAGGGTGAATGGTCTGCTTCCATATGGAGATCAGCAACCATATGAGCTTCATTCATGTTAGCTTAGTAAGTCTTCAAGGACAGACTTTGACAAATAAGGATTTTGTCAGAAACATTTCTGAAATGTCTTAAGCCTTCTGTTGGTTGAATCCTCTTGACTAAAGTCTTCTGCTTCAACATTTCTTAGTGTGGTCAAATAGACCAGGTACCTGCAGGTTAGGTAAAAATCTATTTTTGGTACCCATAGTTAAATGGGTCCTGCCAGGTTAGCCTTCAAAATCCCTATTCCTAATATATTTGAATTATCATCATATTGATCACCAACAATCATATTCATGCATGTATCCAATTTAGATATTGCATTTTAAGATGCATGATGATGAGTGTGTATAAGATTAACCATTTTAACAAGACACTCTTTTTCTTTGATGGTTTTATCATTTACTTGGTTATGTTCACAGAGTTTAAATGTTCACAGGGTGAGAATCAACTCTAACACTTATTTGTATCTGGTTAATTCATAGAGGTGATCAGTTTCTACGAATCTTCAAGATACTTTTGTAGAACTGATCATACTCTATGTGTTATCAAAAACTTAGAATACAGGTTTGTACATACATACTAACCCATCAGAAAAGAATTCTCCACTTAGAATTAATTAAACCTTGATGTGCTTTTGACCTATTTCAGATTTCTTTCAAGGTGTTATCTTCAACCTAAAACTTGGATGGAGAGAAAGTTTGTAAGCATTTAAGTTTATATCCTCAGTGTACTTTCTCTCTTCCCCTTTTCAGGTAGAGTATGGTCTCTTGATAGAATATTGTTATAGTGCATAAGGTGATATAATATGATGTACACATTTATATTAGTGAGGAACCGTACCTTTCTACTGTCATTTTCTTAATCAGTCATTTGACTTAGTTAAACCGAGGTTAGGCATTGATGTGCATAGTTTTTTATTTGCTCCTGACAGCTTGTTGCTCCAGTTGTCCTTCAATCAATCAGTCATGGTCTTAAAGATGTAAGCTAAGAGAATCTTGGCATCTTTAGTTCTTTGACATCCTTGAGTCCACAAGGTTCACATCCAGCTGCTGGTTGGCCAAATACACATTTGAGAAGTTCTTCTTTCTTCTCTGGATAAGCACTTCTTAGCATGTATGACCTTTTCATCTTTCAGGCTGGTGGATGTTTGACTCTTTGCTGTTGATGTCTCTTGAGCTTCCTCGCCTGGTCTTCAGACTGCAAGATTGACTGTGAACAAGGATTGGTCTTATTGTCATAGCATTTAAGAACATGGACCAATCTGAGCAGCTTCAGGTGTTTATACACATTTACCTGTACACAATATTTTCGACATGTGAGCTCATCTGCATTTACAAGTAACTTACTACTAAACTAAGTTTAAAACAATGTTTGTGCCTAGGATCAAACTCAAAGCGATTAGCTTTTGAATATAGCATGAGAACCTGCTCTGATACCAATTGTTAGTTTCCAGTAGGCACACAATAGATCTAGAGGGTGGGAAGGGGTTGAATAAATCCTTTTAATTTCAAATACTTTTCTCGTTTATTTGTATTGCTAATGATTTAACATATGACAAATGAAAGAATCTTCTCAAGCACAGCGGAATAAGTAAAAGATCTCATTCATTGATATATTCATAATCGTATATACATTGTTCTTAGAGTTAGTTAAATTGTAAGCAGTTAATACATGCATAACAGTTATAGCAGTTAAGTACACTAAGTAAATGACAGTAAGTAAATGACACAAGGGATTTTAAGTGGTTCAGAGACTTAAGCTCCTAATCCACTCTTCTACTTTCAACTAGCAGGATTTCCACTAAGGAAGGGCAGCACCCTAAATCACTAAGATTCCTTCAAGGCCAGCAGCCTTGGAACATCAGTTCACTAAGAATTCATCAAGGCCAGTAGCCTTGGAACTTCTCTAGTTCCCTAGGAACTCTTCAAGCCCAGAAGGCTTGGAACTTCATTTAGTCCCTCTGGAAAAGGACCTCTCAGGCCCTAGCTTCTTGTTGTTGTTGGTGCCTTGTTGCTAAGATGTCTTTAAGCTTGAACATCTTATGTACTTAGCAGCTTGGCGTAGTTCTCTTGGCATTCTGCTTTGAGTCTGGACTACTTCTTCTTTGGTGCAGCTGATCTTCATTATGTTCTGCTCATCTTCATCTTTTGTCAGCTGTGCACCATCACCATTAGGGTCAGCTAAGTGTTTGAGCTTTTGGTAGATTTCGTATGGCACTTAGCATTCCCTGAATCCTTTTTAACTGGTTGGCAGACATGGTTATGCACTTGTTCTGATTCAGCTTTGGGTTCATGGTGATTCGTAGAGTGGCTCTCTGGATCTTCCTTATGCTCTGCCACTTTTCTGAATGCTATCTTCTTGGCCTTCTCGGCTCTTAGCTTAGCTGCCATCTTCAGCAGCATCCTCATCCTTATTGAGTGAAGCTTTAGTCTTTCCAAGTCCTTCAAATCTGCTTCACTTCCACCTTCGTAGTCTCACTGCCATTGAGACTTGTTCTGTTCAATTTTGGTGGAACTCGTAGAGTCAACAATATAGCATTCTAATAACTCAACAATCCTTCAACTCCATCAACTTCAGCAGCTTTTGATCTTTGAAGCTCTGGCTGATATATACTCCTTCCCAATCTTCCCGTTGGGATATAGCCGTTGAAAGCTATTTGAATTGCTTCGCAGATCTCGAGTTATTTGGTGTAGACTGCTTGATGTGACGTGACAACTCCTTTATGACTTTACTGACACAACAGTCTGCTAGCTTACCTACCGCCTTAGAGTTGTCACCTTTCCATGTCAGGCAGGTAGTCTTCTTTCTTTCTTCTTTCTGACTTCTTGATTAGAACATCAGAGATTGTACTTTTGCATCGATGCTCTCAACTAGCAATGACCAAACTCAACGATTCTGATTCATATGTTCTTGGACATGATCGTAGTGTGTTTTGTTGAATGTTGCTCATTGACTGATTGAGACAACACTACGATCCTGAAGAGTGTTCATTGAATCTTCAATGTAGAACACCTCTTCCTTCATTTATGCAGTGATTCAACACTTCTATTTGCCTCGACTTCTCTTAGATACTGATGGCTTGACTCCTTGTTCTGGCCCCTTCTGAATAGCAAGACACTTCAGATTTGTGGCATGCCCAGCTCGCTTTCTCCTTGTGATCTTCTGTTCACTTATCATCAATGGACTGACCCAATGCTTAATCACTTTAGCCTTGTTCTTCATAGCCTGACCAGTATCTTTGTGTACACTCCATCAGTTTCTTCTTTGTTTGGCAAACACTACGATCCTGGTTGCTTCCAAGATTGTTGTCTATTATTTTCTTGACAGCAACTGCACTAGCTGACTTTCCTTAGTCAGTTACTTTGATTGAAGTCTTCTTCTGATCAACTTGTGGAAGACTTTAACTTGAATGGCTTCACAACTCAATCTGTATGCTGATTGGGTTGGTGCTTAGATCTTCTGTTGGCTTGCATGCCATTCGTTGAGTGCTCTCTGGTTTCCTTCAGGTTGGATGTAACTTTTCAGCTTAGGCCAGAGGCTTCATACTTTAGATATTCTGGGAGTGCTCATTTGTTGAGAATCGTGTTTGCTATACGATTCTGCCTTGGCGTTGTGAGCATATCTGTTGAGACCTTAGTTCTACACTCTACTATTCAGCTTCGGCTGTGCAGACACTACGACTCCAAGATCAGATCTTGACACTCTACGATCTTGACTCTTCATCTGATCTTGCTTGACTACGATCTCTGCCTCTGATATGATCAGTAGACTCTACGACTCCAAGTGTAGTCTACGATTCTTGACTTGGCTTCGGCAGATGCTCGGTCGGCTCGTAGACAGGCTGTCTCTACGATTCTGAACATGACTTCCTTAGTAGACTACGGCTTCGAGGAAGTTCTTCTCGACACACTACGATCCTTCCTCATCTCTCCTGACAGTCGACGAACTCCGAGATCTACTATCTTATAGACTACGATTTCGCCTTGATAGCTCTCGAGTTTTCCTTGACTCTCCTGGCAGACTACGATTTCTGGTGCAGTGCTCGACGATCAGACAAGCCTATCTATTGCATTATAAGATCAACCTAACAAGCTTGATCTTTCTATATTTATAGTCCTTGTACATTATTTCTTTTTAAGGACTTTACAAAGCTGTTTTGCTTATGTAAGATCAACCTAACATATTTGATCAATTCATTCTAAGTCCTTGTACATATGTTCCTATTATCTATCAAAGGACTTTACAACTTTTCTTAATGCAAGCATACTTGCATATTCATTCATATATATCATAATCAAATCATATGTAAATAGGAATAACATTCACATGCTTATTCTCCTGACACAAACTTCCTTTGGTGCGGACTCTAACGTCAAAGCTGAGATGAACAACCCTGTTATGGGGGATTATATTACGTGATAGCGTTAAGATGTTGTGCACATACATGGTACTAAGGGCTGATCCCCCTAAGTACGAGAAGCAAGGTCCATATAGTGTTACGATTGTTAACGGTTTAAAGTAGAAATACTTAATAACCTAGGACATAGTTCATGTTCTTGTGACCCTCAGATGTACTTTTGATTCCTGTTCTAATCTTGATTCAAAAGCCGAGCTTTCTTTTGTTCAATATCCATTGATTATTCGCATGCTATTATTATTATTGTTAAACTTATGGGCAATTGTTGCTCACTCTTGCATAATAACATTGCAACTAAGATTGAGAAAGTTGATGAGCCATCCACAAGTAAGGGCAAGGGCAAAGCAAGCAAATGATGAAGACTTATTTAGTATTTGAGATGATTATGTTAAGACTTATTACGTGATGTTTAAGACTTATTTGTTTATGATGTTCCGCATTTGATGTATTAAGGTTAGATAACCTGGGATTTATTTGTTTAAGTTGTTGTAAACCTTTAATGGGCGAATTTTTATTTAAATTTTATTGTTATCTTTACTATGGGTAGATAGATGTTTTTTACTTTGGTGAGTGAGCACCAAATCTGTGGGAAACTCGAGTACCTGGATTTGGGGGTGTCACATTAATAATATTTATTAATTAATCTAACCTTTTCCAAAGCCATGACGCTATCTTCGAACCTGAAGACATCTCCTGAAGCCAGGACGCCATCTCCAAATCCGAAGTTATGATGCGATCTCCGAATCCAAAGACATCTCCCGAAGTCAAGATGCCATCTCCGAATCTGAAGACATATCCTGAAGTCAAGGCGCCATCTCCGAACCCGAAGTCAATCGAATCCAGCTCTTCAGAAATAGCTCTAGTCTTCAAGGATTATGACCACTCCTTCAGACTGGTTCTCCTTTCCTAACTCTTATCTAACTCCTCCGCAAACTCCCAACCTACTAAAACATCTTACCATACGTATTGATACATGTTTAAAGATTATTTATGTTCCTTGGGTTAAGTTCGGTTAAATTAAGATTCCTTGTGTTGAACAACAAAAATAGAAATCTAATTCACTGCCCAACCCCCCGCCAGGGTGGGACTTTTATGCCGCAGGAACCCCTGCCAGGTCGGCATGCCCAGACTTGGCTACTGCAGTTAAGCTCCTAACTCCCCTGCTGCGAACCAACACCGTAATTTTTCATACAAACAACAATTTAAGGTTACCCAATTGATATAAACTCCATAAACTTACTACCAAACATCCATAGCATGATTCTAACTATTCAAATCACGTAAACAATCAAATTCACGAATCAAATTCAAAGTTTATGTCATTTTTCCAAAGTTCAACATATTTAGCGATTCTCTTCATTACAGATTTGTTTCTTGACCAAATTACTCCGTTTAACTTTTGTTGATTTCGTATTCAACCATATTAATAACGTCTAGCATCAATTTACAGATTACATCATACTTCAACCATAAAATTTTTGACTCAAACAACAAGTATTCTAGCATATTCCTAAGAACTTGTAAAACTTGAACTTAAGAACATGTAAATGGACATTACCTTCTTGAAGTTGAAATACTAACTCTTGCTTCAATTTCCAGATTACTCAACAATATTCACACTCCAATTAGAACCTCACAGAGAAATCAACAACTCAAATTTGAGAGGAGGGACTTCTATTTATAGATAGATTATTATCCAATTGGATTGTATCAATGGTAGATAGAAGAAACCATTGCGTAACAAGAAGTTGGTGAAAAGCTTCACCAACTCCATCTTCGTCCATTCCCATAGCCATCATCTCCATCTTGGTTTTCAGCAACATAGAGCCATAGGCTTTTGATAAAACACGGCTGAGACCTAGAATGTGACTATGATTTTGGAACAAGGCTATTTAGCTTATTACATTAGTTAAAATGGTCACTAGTTGCACTAAGGTTAATTCCCTTTTGGCTCACAAATGAATATTAATGAGTTGGCATTATTACATTGTGATAAGTTAAGAGTACAAATACACATAATCATATAATTCATGTACATCGGGTCAATTCAAAGAATATCTACATTAGACTAGAATATAATTTGAGAATTGTTAAATCCACAACACTTTTTGTTATTTTCACAACAAAAGTGTCGCTATAGGTGTAGCGACGGTGAAAACTGTCGCTATAAGATCTATAGCGACACTTTTGTTGTGTAAATAATAATTTTTGTTGTGAATTTAACAATTTTCTATAATTTAATTGATTACTAATACCCCCATCATTTTCCATAACCTTATTATTCCAATTCTACATAATATTTGAAATAAACATTTAATAATAAATATTTATTTAATCAAAGTTAATTTATGTCATATGTTTAAAATACACTTTTAATTTCTCCATCATGATGTCACAAAAGACTCTTTCATATAACTTAACAGATTATATAATTTAAATCTTAGTTTTATCATATAGTCTTATATAATAATTATTCACGTTCTAATGTCACACCTCATTTTATATTGAATGAAGAAACTTTATCATATAAGACTACAACTTACATGTTATTGCTCACAATGATTAATGAATAATAATTGAAATTAGTCTATCACATTATGAAATTATTTACTCATTACTAGTACGAATTTCATTCATTCCATCATTAATTTAATTAGTAACTTTCTCATTTCACCACTTTGCCACCCTAGGCATAATTTCATAAGCTTAACTTAAGCTTCTCATCACTTCTACCACATTACTCAATTATCATATGCTTATTCAATTAAATGAATTACTTCATCTCATGCCATCACTATATATATTTATATTCAAATGAATATTCAAACAATCATTATTCTCAATATTAATATTATTTATTTAAAATTCGTGGGTATTACACCACTTTTGCCTAGAAAGCTGGCGCCACACCGCCGGTCCGGGGAGCCAAATGCTGCAATATGGTGCCGCAACACCCCATTTTGTGAAGGAAGAGGCACCACAGCGCCGTTAAGAATTTTTTTTTCTGACAGAAGCTTTTTATTATCTAACTTTTTGGGTGATAATTAAGGGGCAAGTATGAAAGTAATATTCAACCAATGTAACATTTTAATTGATGATTAAAATCTTCAGTTTAATACTTAAACATTGATTTAAGGTTATAAAATAATAAACGTAAAGTATTTGCGTCAGACGATCGATTTTAGCATACAATGAACCGTATGACTTAGACATTAAAAGATGATAATGAACGTAATGTTCATGTAATGGATCACTATTTTAAGTGATTAAAACCTTAAGTAAAGGTTGAATGAAAATTTAAAAAACGAGTAATGTGAATGCAAAGTATGTAAACGATGTTCGTGAACCATATTCTCGTCGAATGAACGTTATAAGTGTACATTAGTTGTATAACTTAGACGTTGATGAATGTTAGTAAAGCATGATATGTAATTATCAATAAAACTATAACGAATGGTAAAGAGATTACCGAATGGCCCGAATTTGAATTGGATAAGGAATGTTAGAAGGAAGAGTAATGTAAACGTAAAACGCTTAAATCGACGACGACATTTAGCGTACGCATAAGTTAAACGTACTTAACCTACACACTGTGTATGGTTTAAACGTGAAATAATGAAGAGTAATGAATTGCGTGTAAACGTTGAAAAGATGAGTTAATGGTTATAACTTGAATAACATTCCGAGATAAATAAATCGGACGTTGTAAGATATGAAATGGAGATTTGTAAAATGCTTAAAAGCTATGAACGCATAGTTTTAACATTGAATGTTTGCTCTTGGCATACAAAAGATTGTATGACTTAGACGTTAAAGAGGTAATCGTGAGATATGACATTTATTTGTCAGAAAGCAATGAGGAATGATAACTGACTTAACGAACAATATAGTTGTGATGCTTCGGACAAGTTGAGCTAGAAATAAGGGAAAGGTAATGTGAATCTATCGTAAAAGATGATTGTAAGAAATAAGACATCTCTGTATGTTGTAACAACGAAAGATGATAGGGAAAGTTGGTTGCGTGAACTTAAGTTATAAGATGCGAACCATAAGAACTAAAGTTATTTTAAACCAATGTGTAAGTCAAATATATGACTAATTGGTATGTGTTATCCTTATGTGATATATAGGGATTTCTAAGAACAGTATAACGTAAACTGTAAGAAGTATGCAGAGCTTAAGGCAAGTTTTCTAACTTCATTCATATTCTTAAATGAATGCTAGTTTCTTAAACTTACTTAGATGTTGCCTATGTGCAAATGTGTTATGTTTGTACAAGGTGTTAGTATGCATGAGGCCTTGTGCCACCTTTTTTTAACACTTATGTGTTTCTGTGAGATGAATTATTCTATGATTGAACTGTTTATATGAAAGAGTTTTGTTTATTCATGAACTGTTAATGCTAAGTCTGTGCTAATGATTTTAGCTAGACAAAATATAAATGAAAATATGGTCAGAATTGAGGTTATGTCAATATGAACGTGATAAATATTTTAAAATGATAGGAATCAAAGTTTATTCCTGTTATTCGAGCTGCTTCATAACCTTTGTTCGGTTATTGAAGTTTTTAAAAGAATATGTGATTCTTGATATTGTTGTGATTCAACTGCTATGACTTACTGAGCAATTGAATGCTCACACTTACTTAAAATAAAAACATTTTCAGCAATAAGAGTAAGAAGAATTAAAGAAGCCTGTGAAGATTAAGCTGAAGGATGCCATTGTAAGGTGCTATGATTGAAAGTATCAAGAGCGCTAAAGATCAAGCCGAGACTTGTAGAATAGTTTATTAAACTGTTATGTATGTTTTATGGCGGATAAAAGTTACACTTGTAAAGAAGTAAATAATAATATAATTATTATTATTTGTAATGTATGAAGATTTTAAGGTAATAGAATCTGGGATTTGAAGAGATATATTTTTATTCTTAATGATATAATAATGTATGTATGGAATGAGAAGTACTAGTAATGCACCAAAGTCAGGTTTGAAGATAGACCAGATTTGGGGGCGTTACAGGCATACCATACCCTAGCCTCTCCAGTTAGACTTTTCTAGAATAGCTGCATTCTTAAATTCCCGTCCTCTCCGTAGGATCTGAGTTCTCCGATGTATACCTTCATATGGGTATAAGGGTCTCCTAATCCGTTGTATTTTTCGAATATCGAGCCCCTGGGAATATGCAGAGATCTGAATAGTTGACACTCCCATATGTTCATATCCCTTTTATCGACCGGATGGTCTCCTCCATTTGTTGGATCTTCTTTCTTATATCCCCAGTTTCTCGGTCATCATTGAGATTGGTGATTTCAGGAGTTTTGTTGTTGGTTCCCTCACTGGAGTGGGGTTCAGGTATCTGCTTTTCTACCTTTTTGTCATAACTTTGACTGCCCCATTACGCGGAGGACTCTGGTTGAGTTGGCGTCTTTTGGGCCTGAGTGATTTTACACTGATCCTTTAGTAGGTTAGCCACCTGTGTCATCTACTTTCTAAGCTCCTCGAATTCTTCTTTGAGATACAGGGACAGAGTCAGGTGGGGCACTTGTAGCCATGTCTATGGATGGGCTTTGTGCCTTTCTAGCTTTTGATCGGGTAATTGGACCAATCTTGCCTACAAAAGGATAAGTACTTCAGTTTTGATAACCATTGAAGGGATTTGAATGCATAACATGCAATGCGTTAGTTTTATGTTATTTTTTTAATCTTTTCCTGTAAAACAATGGTCAGTTGTTTTGATGATAGAGTAAATTGACATTTGATATTTGACAAGAACTGACATTTGATATTTGACAGGAATTAAAATAGATAGGGTATGAAGAGTCTTCCCTTCGCGTTGGGTTTATCAGAGGCTGACCTATCTTAGGGTTACTCTCACGGGCTTTTCTCCATGAAGGTTCCTAGATCTTCGTAACCTACTCGATGGGAATAAATTCGATCATTCGCTTGGAGCGGATTTGAGTGGTGCCTTTCCTGAGCCTCGTGGGATTATTCTCCTCTTTAGTCCATTAATCAGTCACCGACAGGTTCGCCTCCTGGTAGAGGAATCACACAACATACATTCATCGTGCCTTACTATATGCAATATGATTACATTGTGTGAAGCACTAATATAATGTATTATAAATAAGCATTCATTACACACAAGCATTGTAAAGAAAACATTCATCACACACATACAGATAAAAAGGAATTGAAAAGACTGAAATGCGACTTAAGCTCTCTAACTTCCCCAACAGAGTCGCCACCTGTCGACGTCGGGGGGATCCCTCTTTCTTAAGGTCTCTACCCTTTGTTATTTTTTTTATTTTGCTAGGTTGTTTTATTTAATAGGGTGAGTTTTAGGAAAGGATCGACATAAATGTCGACGATTTTGAAAAAAATTAATTTTTATGCAATTGGGTCTAATTAGACAGAGTTACCAGTTGATATAAGTTTAAATGGATGTATTAACTCATCCGAGTTTTTAAAGGTTTTCGCAATATGGCCTAATATGTGACTTTGTTTAATTGGTTTGGAACCCGAGATTCATAGAGTTTGGGGGCTTGCTTAAGCGATGGGAAGGTGTTAGGCACCTTCCAATTTTCGTAAAACACGGTTATCGCGAATTTTTCATTCCTTAAGTATGAAGAGTGTGTGTGTGTGTGTGTGTGTGTGTGTGTGTGTGTGTGTGTGTGTGTAAGAAGCTTTAGTTTTGAAAAGATGCTAAGTGCTTTATTTTGAAAGTAGTGTTGCGCCTCTTTGGACTTATGTACAAAGGGTTTGATTTAAAGAAAAGTTTATTTTTAAACAAAGCATATGAAAATGATGTTTTGAAAAGATGGTTTTTTCAAACCCTTCGCCAAATAGGAATCGAGACCCTTTGATACTTTCAATTTTAACTAGGAGCGACTTCATTTGATTTTATTCGAGATGCGAAGCATCCTTAATGACAAAATTGAAACTATTAACAAAAAGGGTTGGGCTCCTTGTGGTCACGAAAGCCATCTAAGCAAGCTCGAGTACCTACAACCACGATTTCACTATTACGTGGCCTTAAATTCGAATACCGTTTTAAGGCCAAAGATTACATGTACTATGGATTGTAAGATGATAGTACAACTTAAACAAGTCCATCACGAAAACTGGGTTTAAATCCATTGATTGAATCTTCGACCCTATAGTTCCTAGGCTCACATGATATCATTTAAAAGCTTTCACGATGTATATTTAAATATAATATATACATATATCTCCTAACTCCGCTGAGCGAGTGACTATTGATTAAATCCTTGCGCGCGATTAGTTAGGCTTTCCACTCCCGCTAGATACTGATCTAGGTAGCACATGGTAGCCAAATATTTACAAAAACTTAAAAATAAACTAGATCTACCTATATCTAAGCCTATCTAGCTTAATGGTTCAAGCCATGAAACTTTTGAATCGGTTAAATGCTAGATCAGGCTAGATCTAGTCAAAACATTACAAATACCAACTATATACTCAAAATAATCGGTAAAAAACTAGATCTATGAACAACCAAGTAGTATATATATAGCACTTATATATATATATATATATATATATATATATATATATATATATATATAAAAGTAGTAAATGAGCTCAGATCTGAGAAGATCTTACGTATTTACAAGAGATCTGCACAAAGGAGGGCTATTCGCTTCCAAGAACTTGATTTCAACCGGTAGAAAGTTGATATAACAAGATTTATATGTATAGAAAGAAGTGTTTAGAACTGAGATTTACAGTGTTTAGTTGCAAGATCTAAACTTTTTCTCTCTCTAACTCTCGGATTTCTCTCTCTAAAAATTTTGGAAATTAAAATCTCTCTTCTCAAATGAGTTGGGGGGCCTAATTTATAGCCCCGGGCCAGCCGTAGGTACACATGCGGTTGGGTCTGGTGGGTCCCACCACCTTGAAGTTCGTTTCTTCAATCGCTACATTGTCTGCTGAAACGTCTGTTTTTTGCAATTCGGAACTCGTTGGGAGATGTGTCATACCATTCCGGAAAGCTCTTTCCGAGAGCTACACTTTGACATCGAGCTTGACCATTTCTAAATTCGGGAAGATGAGTCCATGACCAGAATAACATCTTCAAGTCTCCGAAGGTAGTCCATAGATCTGTCTTGCGCAGTTTGCACTCGGGATTGCTGCGGTGGTTCTTTGTGAGCATATCCTCAGCCGGACGATTGTTGTTTATGTTATGTTGTAAACATTACATCTTTTCCCTCCCGGGGTTGTCTCTGGGGTTGAAGTAGTTATGGTTGTCCCTCGGGATTGTCTCCGGGGTTGAAGTTATGATGTTGTCTTCCCTCGGGGTTATTTCCAATGTTGAGGTTGTGATGTTGTCTTCTCTCGGGATTGTCTCTAGGGTGGAGGTTGTGATGCTGTCTTCCCTCGGGGTTATCTCTGGGGTGTGAAAAGATGTTTTTGTCCTTCTGCATGGTTAGTAAAAAGAAAGCGAAATTTCGAGTGTCTACAACATGCCCAAATGGCATGAAAATCTAAGTATTACTTGTCAGTTGTGTCGGTCAAATTCAAAACTCAATTGTTCGACCCATTAAAAGTTCGGTTGAGCTGAATTTGGACAAAAATTCAAGTCTAAAATGAAATTCGGGGTAAACTTATTTAATAGGTCATTTTGTCCATTATAGACTTGATTGAATTATAATGTTACATACGTATAAAATATATATACTGTTTATTACATATATACCCTCTCAATTTATATATATATATATATATATATATATATATATATATATATATATATATATATATGGTATTTTTAACTACAAATTAAGTATCATGTTTTCATTAAAGTGATTATTTCTATCCTTCACATAATAAAATCTAGTAATTCTATGAAAAGAAAGACCGAGATAAAAAATTTTAAGTAATAAATAATTGAGTATTTATAAATTAGCTAATTTATATTAATTTAAACTTCAATTCGATTAACAAAAC
Source organism: Panax notoginseng (assembly GCA_016801055.1). Lineage (NCBI taxonomy): Eukaryota > Viridiplantae > Streptophyta > Magnoliopsida > Apiales > Araliaceae > Panax > Panax notoginseng. The sequence goes on from CM029015.1 coordinate 172,015,873, forward strand.
AAAATGATGTGTATCAGACATTATAAATAAGTTACTTTAAATAATATTTTTTTGTTCTAGGTGTCAATTTTAATAATATTATATTTTAATACATGCTTGACCTGAAAAAATTCAAAACTTGTGATTTTATTTGACCTGAGTTTGAACAAATTTATGGGCCATGCCTGAGTTCGACAATTTTAAAATGTACAAATTTGGACATAGTTAAACGCGACTCACATAGTTTGATTAACTAGCCTAGTATTACCTCTTTCTGGCCTCCTTTTACACCAGTAAATAAATAAATACAATACAATAAAAAAGAAGAAGAAAAAGAAGAAGAGAGATAATGAAGATGACTATTTTATGTTTTCTTCGTTTTACATATTTATATTTAGACTCCAGTCACTTGTCAGAGGAAAAATACTATCCACCTTATTAATTGGTAGTTGGTATTAGGGGTGGACAAAATTTTCGATTATTTCGATTTTTTGACTAAATTGAACCGGTTCGAACCGGTTGGTTCGAGACAAATGGTAACAGGTTTGGGTTCGATATATAAAACCAATATATCGGGAACGATAAGGCATATACCGGTTGTACCGGTTACCTTTATCAACGATGTCTTTGTTCTTCATTTCCCATTCTCCTCCATTCCCTTCCTTTTCTCTCCAGCCCCTTCTCTCTCTTTAAGATTATGTTTGTTTGCAATCATTATACTTGTGATGACAATTTTTTGTTAAGGATAGAGCTATAGGAGAATATGTTGAGACTCCCGATGATGTAGTGGAGGAGTTAGATAAAGAGGAAGCTAAAGGTGCTTCTACAGGTGATTCTAATGCAACTAATAGAAGGAACAAAAAGCTCAAGCGCCAAGATGTGCTCCTTTGAAATTGTGGAAAAAATGCAAGATAGTCTAAATGGTTTGATCAACACCACTGCCCAAAACCTTGGACTTATGACCCAAAGGATTGGCTATGATCAGGACTTGGCCAAATCGCGCTGAGATGTGTATGGTATCATTGACAACATTGACATTTTCACCGACGAAGATAAGATAATGGCTGCAGCAAAGATAGTGAGCAACCCGGCTGATGTCGATCTTTTCCTAAGCTTGCCAATTGAGATGAAGAAACAATATGTGAGAATGAAGTTGGCCGAACATATTTAAGTTCTAAATTTTATCTCAAAACAATGCTTAGATTTAGTTCATGTCAAAAATATTTATTTTTCTTTTCGGTTAATGATTGACCATGTTTTATACTTTGGAGTTTGAATGAAGATGGACAATTCTAGACTTTAAATTTTGTCGGCCAAGTAAAATAGCTAATCTTAATCTTTCTTCTAATTTTAGTTTTGGTGATTTCTAATAAGATTTTAATATTTCACATATCATATATTTTGTACTATCTATTTGTTAATTTATGTGCTAATTTATGATAATTTGATTCTCAAATATTTCATGCCATGTATACGCATGACTACATAACTAGTATTACGTGTGTACTACATAAATTGTTTCGATAAAATTATAATATTATTTATTTAAAGTTAAATTATATAATTAGTACCACCGAGTATTTGATTAAATAATATAACCACTTATTTAAAAGTTTTTAATTAATTGTTCATCATTTTTTGATGTATAAACAAATTTAAATTATAGTTTAAAATATGTTATTATTGGTACTGGTATAATAATCCAAAAGATATTTTTTTATCCAATCCTTTAACTAATCCTGAAAAAAACAAACATAGGATGAGTTTATTTTAAGTTATCACATGATTCTCATAAAAAACAAACATGTGAGTATGACTATTTAATCCTACGATTAATAGTCTTGGGATTATAATCCCACACATTATAGTCCCGGGATTATAATCCTTGCTAACAAACATGGTTCAAGTGTCTTGTTTGTTTTTAAATTTAGACTTGGGACTATTAGTCTCGGGATTATAAAATAGCTTTAATAATCTTGGATTATAATATTTACAAATAAACATAGCCCAAGTCCTTTCCATTTTAGGCTTCCCTTTTCACCTCCTTGAAATCCCGGCTAATCTATACATACAATTCCACCTGACCCATGTCTTCTTCCAGTGTCAACTACCTCTCTCAGCCCTGCATGTACGGTTCAAATGTTACTTGTTTATCTTTGATTTCTTATTGGGTTCTACTTGTTTGACAAAATGCTTCAGTCAGACTTTTTACTTTTAGTTCGTTGAATTCTTATTTTGGGGCATGTTTAAATTGAATTGTTGGATGATAGAATCGTGAGTTTGAGGAGGACACTTTGTTTTTTCTTGTTTTCGGGTGTATGTATATATAGATTGAATTTGTTGGTTAATTTAACTATGGGTTTAAGCAGCCAAGCAGGGCACTTTGTTTCTTCACACACACACACAGAGGAAGTCCCGCTTCATGAAATGGCCGAGTAAATTATTTAAGGGTAGTGGAACCAATCGATCAAGTGGAGAGCGTCCGCAGTTTTGTGAAAAAAACACGGTATGATATGAGAAAAAAACCGGTCTAACCGGTACCGGACCTGCTAATCGGTTCGGTATACCGATACCCAATTTTAGCTAGATTCAGTAACCAGTCTATTAATTATCGATGATCAATTTTAGTTGGTACATCATCTTCTTAAAATTCTCTTATATCTATAATTCTTCTAATGTGAAAATTTGATTGCATTGACCGAAAGTATGATAACAAGATTGTCTCTTAAAAATTACTTTATTTTATTTACAATACCAAATTACCACATGTGAAAATAAATTATAAAATTATATCAAATATACAACACTTGCAAAAGAAAATACAAAATTACATAAAATATACAACATGGTTGAATCTACATAATGTACGAGAGACTGTACATGAAATGAGAAATGATGAATCAACCAAAGGTTGAAGTATGTTGTAATTGGATGAAATTTTTGGACTACTGATCAGGCAAAAGTGGCAGCTGAGGAACACTAGTAACTACACCAGCACTAGGGACAGACTGAAAGCTAAAACCATTTTGTAAAATGGAACTAGATTTTGAGTGTTTCATAGAAGTTCTTTTGTTCAACTTCTGGGGAAGAATTTGCAACCTGGGGTTCAACTCGGTACCCGAATTCTCCGCCGCCAGTTGATAGCTCTCCACAAGCTCAAGTTGCAGGGCAACAATCTCGGAGCGTCTTGGAAGTAGTTCCACGGGCTCACCACCGGGAATAACAATATACTCTATAGCAAGACGTACCTCCTGTAGGAGATGGAATAAAAGGTGGTCAGCCATTTAGAAGCTAAATCCCATGTTACACGGACTCGGGTAGGGAGATCAGCTGCGGGAAGTGTCTTAAATGCCGGAGTTGTTCATTTCTAAAATTATAGGATACAGCGACACGTCGTTAAAAGGATCCAACACGGGTAATTACATCAATGCTTTTTGACGTCACTGGAAGGAAATTTCACTAAAGGAGAGTAAAAGGATCCTAGTCCGAGTAACATAAGCTAAATCATATCATCCAGGATATCTGTCTTAGAGCAGTCAGCCATTCAGAAGCTAAATCATACCATCCAGGAAAAAAGAAAGTAATGTGGAGGAACAAGAAGTTGTGTCCAACAATATGTCAAAAAATGAACGACTAAACATTATATTCCATTAATTAATAATTTTATATATTCCCTCTGAAACCAAAACATGGAGTACCATATAAAGTCGTATTTATAGAAAACGCGAGAGCAAAGAACAGAATCGAAAGGTTCTCTAGTCTAGGACCTCTGGAGTCAGAATATGGGTGACAAACGCTCTGCACTTTCACAACATAATAAGTTCAATTAAAATATGAAAGAGCTGGGACTTTTGTCTCTTGATGCCATAATGGAAGAGTCAAGGATTTAAGTGTTTTTCTAGGCTCTCTAAACAGATATGCATGAAAGATACCCGAAATAGTTGAATTGGCTTTTGCCAATTTAGTCTTTTCTTGGGTTGGATGACAGAGAAAGACGGTCAAAGCAAATGTAAAATACTCTCATCTTTTGTAGAAGTTAAGAAGCAAATATATGGGAGTCTAGAGAGTATATTCAAAAGAATTTGGGGATAAGACAAGGGAAGAATTGGTGCATATATTGTAAAATACTCCATCTATTCTAAATTATAAGATTATTATTGACTTTTGAATATTTTAACTCAAAATTAATAAGATTCACTAAAAACAATGAAACAATAAATCTTATAATTTTTCAAGTACTTTTTAGATAATTTACATTATTCATTACTGTATTGACTAAATCTAATGAATTGTTGAGTTTGAAAATGTCTCAAATTGACTTTGAAAAGTCAATAATGATCTTATATGTTGGAATGAAGGGAGTATAAGATATGAATGCAAGTGTTTCTTAGCAGAATTCTCAACTAACTAGTATATGCTCCAATCGAATATGTCGACACTTCACTCATGTAGCACTTGACCAACATTTCTCAAATTCAATTATAACAAAGAAAAGCAATCTAATGAACAAGGGAGAGAAAAGGAATGGACCTCCAAGGCATCAATCTCCTCCAGCGATGGTTTTCTTTTTGGTGCATCATCTTCAATTTCAATGTCTAAAGAACTTTTAACTGGCTGCTTTGATCTCCAAACAAAGGAATCCATCTCGAGAATCATACGGATGGCCTTTACCATTTGTGCCATGGTACTTGACTGCATTTTCAAACAATTTTACACCAGACTGAGAAATGAAATATACGAATTAATGCTTTTACTTATTAAGAAACTGTAATAGAGGAGGATACCTTAATAACAAATACAGGCAACTTTTGAAACTTTGCTACGCTGCGGATCCAGGGGTTATGTTTCAGTTCAGAACTGGGTGCTAGAATGGCATCTGCAATCCCAATGTCGTCGGTCACGTATATTTCATCCTCAAGTCCCATCACCACTGCAACTTGTTGTAGATCAGCTTCCAGGATCTAAAACATACCAAACACGAAATTAACTCAATTTCTTATGGCCTTTTATTGAAGTACAAACCACATAACTGCAAGTACATTCTTGATCTGTATGTTAGTTTTTCCTTTAAAACTTCGTATCTGAGCATGTTTTCTGACTTACTTTTGAACATGATATTGCGAAATTAGTATATGACTATACGTAGATTCTCATTTCTTCACGTGACCATGTAAATACATAAACTGGAAGGAGATACTAAATGTGGGACTTGACACTTCTTATGCTTTGGGTAATTACCTTGTAAGTGTAAACATACACGGGGGAGCTCCTCTTGCTCACTCTATTAATGTTTGATTTCATTGAATCGGAGAAATCTTCTTCTTCATCAGACTCTATTTCGCGACTTTCGTGTTCATTATTAGCAACCTTAAAGTCTAGATGGTTCTTTTCAGGTCTTGGAGTAAATTCCAGATGCTTATTCTTAGCTTCATCTTCCATGTGACGGATTTCAAACAGGGGCAATTTGCCTAGTGTCCAGAAAAGCTTTTTGTCAGTTACCGTTGTCATAAAGTTGCACAGAATATTTCAATGATTCAGGAATTACACAATACCTGCAAGTATAGCATCTACAGTTGCATCCAATCTGTGATGAACACGACATTCAGTTCTAGATATCATTTCAACAGCACATGTAAATGTAGGAGGCCCTTTCCTCTCAAGAATTGTCTTCTGCACTTTCCTTTTTCTTGCTTCCTCGTCACCAAGGGTAACACTCTGTTTTTACATGAATGAACAATTTTCAAAAAAGCTACACTACTCATCCAAGAGAACCTGAATAGACTAGATTCTAGTCAGTAATGAAAATAAAGAACTTAACTACAGCTCCACTTCAAATATATACCGTCACACCATTTATAACTTGGTAAAAAGGAGGGAAAAAAACAACAAACAACGGAAATGAGTTTAAAAATAAATGAGAAATATATAGACTGAAATACAAGAAAACTGTTTTCACCTCTATGCCTCCTACAAGAATCTGAAGAGAGGGATTTTTCATTATATTTTCTATAGTTATTCCATGTGCAGTTCCAACAAGTTGAACACCTCTCTGGGCAATTGTACTGGCGGCCAATGCTTCAAGCTCTGTTCCAATTTCATCAATTATGATGGTTTGAGGTGTATGATTTTCAACGGCTTCAATCATCACCTGCTCAGTAATTAAACAAGAGATAAATCACAAAACTATACACGCGTGTGTAGCTCATTGAGGAGAATGCAAGGTATAAAATAAAGCAATAGAATCAAGTTCAACACTCACATTGTGCTGCATATTAACATTTGGAACTTGCATCCTTCTTGCACGGCCTATTCCAGAATGAGGAACATCTCCATCACCTCCAATCTCATTGGACGTGTCTATGATTACCACTCTTTTCTTGCACTCATCTGCCAGCATCCTAGCTATTTCTCTGCAAAAACAAAATCTCATTAGATGAATGAATTGTTTTGCAAATAAGTAAGTGCAATCAAAATGCTAAAAAAAACTTTTATAAATTATAATATGAATGACTGTGAAAGCTGTCAAGTTCATTTTAAGTTTGAAGAAACTCAATACATAAGCTTACCCTACCTATACATAATTCTTTTAATTCCATTTTCACATTATTTGAACTGCCACTGAATATAAAGAAAGTCAATGATGCAAAACTACACACATAGGGTACCCCAAATTGACTATAGGAAATGCCTTGAAAAATTAAAGCTTCTCAAGAAGTATATCATAATACTTGAGTAACATTTTACGCAAATGATACAATATTTCTCATGCAGTTTATGGGAAAATTTACTAGTGAAGACTGAGTATACCTGATTAAGGTTGTTTTGCCGACTCCTGGAGGTCCTATAACCAAGATAGAACCGCCCCCTTCAATCAAGTCCCCTATAATTTCAGCACTTCCTGATACAGCTCGACCTACTCGGCAAGTGAGGCCTATAATTTGCATTTTACGGTTTCGAATAGCACTTATACGATGTAATGAATGATTAATCCCAGAACGGTTGTCATCCGAAAAGTCACCAACCTAAAGCAAATCCAAGAAATTCACTCTAAATCTTTGAAACTCTACTTCAACATTGCTAATATGACAAATACAGATATATATTTTAAAATCACTTGACATTAGTTTAATAATATTAGGTCACTTTCAGTCATAAAGAAAGAACTAAAAACATAAGTCTTATGTTTGAAGATCATACTTTAAGCCTAAACATAATTCACTGGGGATATATGACTGCATATAAATATTGATTACGTTTGCATCATTCTGAAAATATTTGAATTAAATTATGCAGAAACCATTTAAAAAGTTCACTCAAATAACCTTTGATATTGCATGCCGTAAATCTTCAAGCTTCACAGGCTCTTCAGAAATCACCCAATCCCCAGATGGGAACCTAGCAAGTGGAGACCTACCCAAATCCATCACAATTTCAATCAATTCCCCAATTTCCACATGCCCATAAAGCTCATTTCTCATTCTTACGGGCACCAGTTCAAGAAACAAGTCAAGTTCCGGTACCGACTCCGATCCAGAAGTCGATGTGGAAGCCGAATTTGAAGAAACTGATGACAACCCATTTCCCGGCGTTGACCAATTATCGTGCGGCCTACGAATTTCCGGCGATCTAATTGGTTGAATCGACGAATTAGACGATGATATTTTCGTATGCCCGCGACGTGTTCGACGATATGCCGCTGAGATTGAAGTTGGAAAATTGGAGGCTTTAATACAAGCTAAAGTTGCGGAGGGAATTTGGGTAGCTGAGTGCCATGAGCTGTGAAGATCAATGAGCACAAAATGTGAATTCAGAGCTCTCATTTTCTTTCAATTTCTATCTATATTATATGTATTGAATGGGTTTCTGATAATTTGATTGGTTTATTGAGAAAAGACTATGGTGAACAAGACGGAGATTAGAAGATGGAACACTGAAAGAAGATTCGTTTGGTATCTCCTTTGGTATCGGAGGAAGTGAGGCCCACAACAACCACTGTGAAGACTTGTACACGTAGGGAACTCTGCTATAGACCACACATGTTTGGTATTCAGCACAAGCATTATTCTTTTCTTTTGCTTCTATTGTTATTACTTTTAAGCTCCGTTTCTTACTTTTAAAATGGATCGAAAAAAAAAAAAAAATGAACGGAAAATTTAAGTTTTTTTTTTAATTATTATATTTTTGAGTTTTTTAATAAATAACTTAGTCATTTTTTATGTCAAAGTTCTCCGTTTAAAATTGACTTGATTTGGACGGAAAAGAAATTGGAATAAATAATATTTTTATAATTCTCATATTATCCTCAACTTTTAATATAATAAATTTTAAATTAAAACTTATATCCTCAATTTTAAATTTTCTATTTTTTTCTATTAAAAACTCATAAACAACATAAAAGAAAACTTCAAATTTTTTATTCTTTTCTTTTTTGTTCTAATTTAAATTTTTTATTTTTTTGTTCTGCTCAAAACTAAAAAACATAGTGTTAAAGAGTAAAATACAACTGTGAAGACTTGTACACGTAGGGAACTTTGCTATAGACCACACATGTTTGGTATTCAGCACAAGAAGCATCAGTCTTTTCTTTTGCTTCTTTCTCGTTATTACTTTTAGAGTAAAATATATTTACATAATTATAATAACACTCACATCTCCTCTAATTTTTTAAATAATAATTAGTACTCTTATAAGTATTAGAGTTGACTAAATAAATAAAATTTCATATTTACACTTGTATGTTATCAAATTTTAAATCCTAAATAATATATATATATATATATATATATATATATATATATGTTTAATATCCTTTTTTTAATACAATAAATTTTAATTATAATTTTATTTATAATTAAGACTATCTCATTTAAATTATTGGTAATTTATAAAAAATTAATTTAATTTAATTAACACATATTTTTGAATAAGTGATACAAATATTAAAAATTTTAAATTAAATTATCAATAGAACTATTCTAATTAGAATAATTGAGTATGTTGATAGTTTAGTTTTTTGTGCTTAACAACAAAAAATATTATTTGAATTCCAAGTTCCATATTATGCTTTTTGTATGTTAAATTTTCTTGAGTATATGTAAAAAATTGGGATATTTATGATTTTGATTACATATTTTTAGTATACAGTTAGCGTGGTTTTTGTGAAATGTTAAATAAAAAAAATATAATAATATTTATTACTACCTCTATCTTGTGAAAAGATTTTTCTTTTAATATATATTTTTTTTGAGTAATAATATTTGTCATTTTTACTGTGAATAATTATGCTTAAGTGTGACTTGTGTTTAGTTTAATATATAAAAAAACAATTAATATAATTTTTAATACTTTTTTATATAAATAATAAGATTCGTTTTGTAGTAATAAGTTTGTTTTACGTAAATTTTAATATTTGGAAAATAATTATAATTTTATTGCGTTAATTTGTAATTTTTATGGGTATTAAAATTTTACTTTTTAATTACAAAAAAATATATTTGAATATATATCATGTAAATTTTAATATTTGAGAAATTTAATTAGCAAGAATTGTATGACTTTATTTTTCTGATAAAATGAATTTTTGTGTGATATTTAAATTATTTATTGCACAAGTTCATAATTTAATTAATTAGATCAAGTAAAGTAAAAATTATAATATAGAAATTTATATTTAGTGGAGAAATTAAACATTATAATTTGAAGGGTGTATTATACATTATATTAAAAATATTTTTGGATATTAGTTGGTTAACCACACTAGGGGTAGTGAATGTTACATATTATAGACTAGAGTGGTACTGACTGTTACTTGAAAAACTAGAGGGGTGGTGTGTGACGCCCCTAAAATAGGTCTACACAACACATTCTGAATCGTTAAATACATGGTACAGAATTTAAATACAAACTTCATTTATATAACAATTAATTGTTGTGTAAAATATCACAAAACATAAGCTGTGAGTTTCAATACAAATATTGTCTCGTAGACAATATCAAAATTCAAATAAAGTTCTCATTATAATTATTGTCACACTATTTTACAAAATAGTGATGATGTAAGACCCTAGCTTATTAATGAATAAAATCAAATTTTCTCTAAATATTATTGTGAATAATAAGGGGTTAATTTGATATAATACCTTGGTTATGGGTGAAATGTGCAAATTTTGTAAAATAAGAAAGTGGTTATAAAATATTCATTTTGTCGGGGAATATTCGTTTGGTCGTGGAATATTCTTGCTGTCGGGGAATATTCGTACGACGGCGCAGCCTTGTGTGGGCCCCATAACGGAAAGCGATTGGATGAAAAAAATGACAAGTATAAGTTATTTATAAATAACGGCGTAGTTGTTACCGTTAATACTGTTGGAATACCCGGTGGTTAAAATACAGTAGCACAAGGTATTGCACCAATTATTGATTCTTACGTAAGAAGGCACTACTCAATAATTGTTACAGTAGTTATTATTCAATATTTTATTTTATTGATTCAATAATTGCTGCGTTGATATTTTATATTATTGTTGTTTCAATAATTGTTGCTGCACAGTATTTTCCTTTATCAGATCAATAATTCATATTATTTGAATAATATTATTAGATAACATTATTGGCAATGTCTAGAAAGTTCTGTCTAAGGAGAGGTTTGGTCATCTAATTGCGCGCTAGTAAGGAGAAATCCTTATTGGAAAGCCCCCCTTTCCTGGGAACGGCCTGATTGTCATAAATATGATTATGTAATATTATTTGTGAATAATTAATTATTGATTCATATGATAAGGAAATATTTATTTTATGTGGATATAAATGAGGGATATATTTTTGTGGTTAAAAATGAAGGAGTTAATGTTGATGTTTTTATCAGTATTTTTGTCGGAATGGAGGTATTAAAAATCAGGATTTTTGAGATATTTTGCGAGGGTTATAATTTTTAATCCGACCGTTGGATCGTGGTAATTTTTGGATATATTATATATATATAAGTTGAGTATATGTCCACAAATTTTGAACCGTTAAAAATAAACGTATGATTTATTATGAATTTTACGAGATGACTGGTTCAGAAATTGTTGAATTTTCGGAGTTAATCATTTTGGTAGAAAATTCTAGAATTGGTGGGCCCCACTCTTGGTTGGTGAAGAAATATGCTGAGATTTTTATTCAAATGTGGTGGGTGGGAATAGTAGCAGGTAAAGCCATCAGGTTGCAGGTTAAGTCTGCTTCGGCGTGCTAACATTTTTCTATAAATAGAGGGCTAAGTTAGAATTGAAAATCACACCAGAAACAAGTTTTCTCTCTTTCTCTTTCTAGATTATTGAGTGTATTTTATGAGTATTTAGATACTTTGAGAGTTTCTATTCATCAGAGCAAGTTTCTTACAGCCTTATACCGGTATTCCGACCAGAAGTACTGATATTTTGAGGTAAGGGATATTATTTTCTTCTTAATGATATTATTTTCTTCAATATCATTATGCTGAAATATTGATATGAACTTTTTATCAAATTTGAAACTTTTTGTGTCGGGGTTACTATTCACGTATACGTTACTATTCACGAATACGGCACTATTCACGAATATGGCACTATTCACCGAAAAATAAAATTTTTTCTTTTTGTCCAAGATGTCTATTATGGTTACTATCTTTGATTGTATCCATGTTTTGATCTTTATTTTTAAATTCTGCTTCACAATTGATTATTATGAAGTATTATTGATCTTGGATAAACTGTTATACGAATCCCTACTATTTGTCATTCTGTCTCACTGGATTCGTTCTCTTTAAGATATTTTTCATCATCCTCAGTCCTAAATGATGATATTACTGAATATCTTTGGTCTGTAGTGCAAAGATGTATGATTACTTGATGAATATCTTTGGCCTGTAGTGCAAAGATGAACAGGTGTTGAGATGAACATGACTGACAGGTGATACAAATGAATATCTTTGGCCTGTAGTGCAAAGATGAATATTTGGATAAAGATGATTATTAATTGATGTTACAGGGATAAAATATTGATGATGGACTTTTAAATCTTAGAAGATAGTATAATTCATTCTCTACTTGACTCTTCTAATGGTTTGTTATTTCCGCTGCAGTTATTGATCTAAAACTTGTTGTCGATTATATTCTATCAGATTTTTCCCTATTGAATACTAATAATAATTTGTTGTATATTATCTTAGTCATAATATTCTTTACTGGACTAGTTGAGTTAACCCTTTTTCTTTTTGTTCCATTTTTCTTCTCAGGAGGTGAGAACATAGCAGGATCTAGTCGGGGTATGGAGTGATGGTTCTAGAAAGATGTTTTAGCAGTCCTCACTATTTCTGTAAAATATTATTTGAATAATTGTATTGAGGACTTATTTGAGTGTGGATATTGTCTAGAAGACAATATTTGTATTTAAACTCACAGTATGTGTTGTCGTATTTTGCACGACAATTGTATTATTGAAGTTATAGTTTGCTTTCTGTACCATGTATTTGGCGACTCAGAATGGGTGCTGTATACCTATTTTGGGGGCATCACAGTTGGTATCAGAGCTTAGGGATATGATCCCTGACTGAGATGTGAGACAAGAACTAGGAGGGGAGAGACGGGAAATTCCTTCGCTAGTATGACCTGACTAAGTTTATTTGGTATTTATTTGGTCGGTCAGAGTATAGGGATAATATATGACATGACTATTAACCCTTGTTTTATGACAGTATTTAAGAATGGCAACTGCGAACGTTAGTAATGTAGTAAATCAGACCGTGGAGACACCTTGGATCACCACCCAGGAGAACGTGCAACAGGAAGGCAATATTCCTCCTGTAAACAACGTTACCGAGCAAACGATGAATGATGGAATGTTTAGGAGCTTTTTGCAGTTAATGCAAAATCAGACGAGGGAGACTCATGTGCAGAATACAGGTGGAAATGATAACAACGTGCGGTTTGTCACAGCCAAGCAGTTCAAAGAATTAGGACCACCAGAATTTAAGGGAAAGCCGGATCCGATCATGGTGGAAACGTGTGTCAAGCAAATTACCAAGATATTCGATGTCTTGGGATGCACGGAGGAACAGAAGGTTCCATTCGCCACTTTTATGTTCCGCGGTGAGGCAGACTACTGGTGGGAGTCTGTGAAGCGTACCCAGCCTGACGCACTCAACATGTCCTGGGAAACATTTCAAAAACTGTTCAATGATATGTACTTTCCTGAAAGTATTCGTCATATGAAGGAGGTGGAGTTTATCAGACTGAAACAAAACAACATGACGGTGTCCCAATATGAGGCGAAGTTTACAGAGTTATCCAGGTTTGCACCTCATTTGGTCGAAAATGAGGAACGAATGACAAGGATGTTTCTGAAAGGTCAAAAATCCGAGATTCGACAATATCTTATCTCTCATAAATTTTCTTTATATTCAGATGTTGTAAACAGGGCTCAATTATTAGAGTGAGATAATGAGTATGTGCAACCGAGGGACCACAACCAGGGTCATACCGGTGGCGGCAGTCATCGAAGCAATGAAAACCAGCAGGGAGGAAAATATTCGGACAAAAGCGGTAACCACTCTGGTGGTAATCGTGGTCGTGATAATAAAAGGAGCGAGTCGGGAGGAGATTTCAAGAAGAGAAGGTACAACAATGATAACATGAAGACGTCAGCACAAACATCAACTGTTTCTAGGGGAGGAGAACGACCACCGGTCGTATGTTACAAATGTGGGAAAGAGTGACATATCAGCCCAAACTGCCCTCAACAATCTAAGGTATATTATAACTGTGATAAGGAGGGTCATATAGCTCGAGAGTGTTCTGTAGCAAAACCAAGTTCATCGGGGATGGTGACTCCAAAAGCTGTCCCGGATAAGTCAAAATCAGCGGTTCCTGGAAGAGTGTTTGTCGTGACTGGCCAAAACGTGAGGAACCCGAACGAGGTGATCACGGGTAAGCTAATCATAAACTCTTGCGAAATTTATACCTTATTAGATACCGGTTCTACCCATTCTTTTATCTCTCCTGCTTGTGCTCAACGTTTAAACTTGACTCCGGAGAAATTAGACTTTGACTTATCTATTGAAACTCCGTTGGGTGAAACCTTCGTTACATCTACAGTTTATAAATCTTGCATGATCCATGTTGGCACTATCACATTACCTGTTGATCTTATCTCTTTAAAGATACTTACTTTTGATGTGATTTTAGGAATTGATTGATTAACCACTCATCATGCTAAAATTGATTGTTTTCGTAAGGTTGTTAGTTTTCATATTCCTAACCAACCTGTCATACGGATTCAAACTACTAAACCACTAAAATCAGTCACTGTCATATCAAGCCACAAAGCTATTCGTTTATTGAAAAATGGATGTCAAGCTTTCTTAGCCCATGTTATAGATTTGAACAAAGACAAGTCAGATTTGAATAATATTTCTATTGTTAGAGAATTTCCCGATGTATTTCCTAAAGAACTTCCTGGTCTACCCCCAGAACGTGAAGTTGAATTCTTTATTGACCTTGAACCCGGTACAAAGCCCATTTCTAAAACCCCATATCGAATGGATCCTATTGAACTTCAGGAGTTAAAAGTCCAATTACAGGAGTTATTAGACATCAGTTTTATTCGTCCTAGTACATCTCCTTGGGGTGTTCCTGTTTTATTCGTAAAGAAGAAAGACGGGAGTATGCGACTTTGTATCGACTATAGGGAATTGAACCATGTCACCATCAAGAATAGGTATCCGCTACCTCGCATTGATGACCTGTTTGACCAGTTGCAAGGAGCATAATTCTTTTCAAAGATCGATCTTCGTTCTGGATATCATCAGCTGAAGATTAAAACTGAGGATATTCCAAAGACTGCCTTCAGAACTCGGTACGGGCATTATGAATTCTTAGTCATGTCTTTTGGATTGACTAATGCTCCTGTTGCTTTCATGGATATGATGAACCGTGTATTCAAAGAATATTTAGATCAGTTTTGTTGTCTTTATTGATGACAACCTCATCTATTCCAAAAGTCGTGAAGATCATGAGCGCCATTTGAAGCTGGTACTACAAAGGCTTCATGAAAACAAGCTATATGTCAAATTGAAGAATTGCGAGTTCTGGCTTGAGGAAGTAGCATTCCTTAGGCACGTGGTGTCAAAACATGGAGTATCTGTCGACCCGGCGAAGATTGAAGCCATACAAAGTTTGGAGAAACTGAAGTCGGTGACCGAAGTACGTAGCTTTCTGGGCTTAGCTGGGTATTATCGGAGATTCGTGGAAGGATTTTCTAGAATCGCTACTCCGTTAACTCAGCTGACTCGGAAGGATACAAAATTCGGTTGGAGCGAGGATTGTGAGAAGAGTTTTCAAGAACTCAAGAGGAGACTCATTTCGGCACCTGTTCTGACAATACCATCTGGTTCAGATGGATTTGTTATCTACAGCGATGCTTCAGGAAAAGGGTTAGGATGTGTTCTCAT
Organism: Panax notoginseng; assembly: GCA_016801055.1. Classification (NCBI taxonomy): domain Eukaryota; kingdom Viridiplantae; phylum Streptophyta; class Magnoliopsida; order Apiales; family Araliaceae; genus Panax; species Panax notoginseng. The sequence continues at coordinate 172,031,318 of CM029015.1, forward strand.
GCAACATGGGAAAGTCATAGCCTATGCCTCGCGACAACTCAAAGAATATGAGAGGAATTATCCTACTCATGATTTGGAGTTGGCAGCAGTCGTTTTTGCGTTGAAGATTTGGAGACACTACCTGTATGGGGAGAAAGTGGAGATCTATACGGATCATAAAAGTCTCAAATATTTCTTCACCCAAAAGGAACTCAATATGCGGAACCCAAAAGGAACTCAATACGGGTCATAAATGTGATTCTGTAATATTATTTGTGAATAATTAATTATTGATTCATATGATAAGAAAATATTTATTTTATGTGGAGATAAATGAGGGATATATTTTTGTGGTTAAAAATGAAGGAGTTAATGTTGAGGTTTTTATCAGTATTTTTGTCGGAATGGAGGTATTAAAAATCAGGGTTTTTGAGATATTTTGCGGGGGTTATAATTTTTAATCCGACCGTTGAATCGTGGTAATTTTTGGATATATTATATATATATATAAGTTGAGTATATGTCCACAAATTTTGAACCGTTAAAAATAAACGTATGATTTATTATGAATTTTACGAGATGACTGGTTCAGAAATTGTTGAATTTTCGGAGTTAATCATTTTGGTAGAAAATTCTAGAATTGGTGGGCCCCACTCTTGGTTGGTGAAGAAATGTGCTGAGATTTTTATTCAAATGTGGTGGGTGGGAATAGTAGCAGGTAAAGCCATCAGGTTGCAGGTTAAGTCTGCTTCGGCGTGCTAACATTTTTCTATAAATAGAGGGCTAAGTTAGAATTGAAAATCACACCAGAAACAAGTTTTCTCTCTTTCTCTTTCTAGATTATTGAGTGTATTTTATGAGTATTTAGATACTTTGAGAGTTTCTATTCATCAGAGCAAGTTTCTTTCAGCCTTATACCGGTATTCCGACCAAAAGTACTGATATTTAGAGGTAAGGGATATTATTTTCTTCAATATCATTATGCTGAAATATTGATATGAACTTTTTATCAAATTTGAAACTTTTTGTGTCGGGGTTACTATTCACGTATACGTTACTATTCACGTATACGGCACTATTCACGAATACGGCACTATTCACCGAAAAATAAAATTTTCCCTTTTTATCCAAGATGTCTATTATGGTTACTATCTTTGATTGTATCCATGTTTTGATCTTTATTTTTAAATTCTGCTTCACAATTGATTATTATGAAGTATTATTGATCTTGGATAAACTGTTATACGAATCCCTACTATTTGTCCTTCTGTCTCACTGGATTCGTTCTCTTTAAGATATTTTTCATCATCCTCAGTCCTAAATGATGATATTACTGAATATCTTTAACCTGCAGTGCACAGATGTGCGATTACTTGATGAATATCTTTGGCCTGTAGTGCAAAGATGAACAGGTGTTGAGATGAACATGACTGACAGGTGATACAAATGAATATCTTTGGCCTGTAGTGCAAAGATTAATATTTGGATAAAGATGATTATTAATTGATGTTACAGGGATAAAATATTGATGATGGACTTTTAAATCTTAGAAGATAGTAGAATTTATTCTCTACTTGACTCTTTTAATGGTTTGCTGTTTCCGCTGCAGTTGTTGATCTAAAACTTGTTGTCGATTATATTCTATCAGATTTTTTCCTATTGAATACTAATGATAATTTGTTGTTTATTATCTTAGTCATAATATTCTTTACTGGGCTAGTTGAGCTCACCCTTTTCCTTTTTGTTCCATTTTTCTTCTCAGGAGGTGAGAACATAGCAGGATCTAGTCGGGGTATAGAGTGATGGTTCTAGAAAGATGTTTTAGCAGTCCTCACTATTTTTGTAAAATAGTGTTTGAATAATTGTATTGAGGACTTATTTGAGTGTAGATATTGTCTAGAAGATAATATTTGTATTTAAACTCACAGTATGTGTTGTCGTATTTTGCACGACAATTGTATTATTGAAGTTGCAGTTTGCTTTCTGTACCATGTATTTGGCGACTCAGAATGGGTGTTGTATACCTATTTTGGGGGCGTCACAGATGACTACTATAATAACCATCTTGGACCATTACTCCACTCTCCGACTAGTCCCAGCTACATTCTCGCCTCCTAAGAAGAACAATAGAATCAAAAGGAAAAGGGTGAGCTCAACTAACTCAGTAAAGAATATTATGACTAAGATAATGTAGAACAAATTATCCTTAGTTCTTAATAAAGAAAAATCTGATAGAATACAATAGACAACAAGTTTTCGATCAACAACTGCAGCGAAAATAGTAATCCATTAGAAGAGTCAAGTAGAGCATGATGTCTACTATCTTCTATGATTTAAAAGTCCATAATCAATATTTTATCCCTATAACACCAATCAATAATTGTTTCAAACCAACGAATTATCTATGCACTATGGGCTAAAAATATTCCTTTGTATCACCAGTGGTCATGATTATGCCAAACACCTGTCCATCTCTGCACTACGTGCCAAAGAGGACTTTTACCGCAAATCTTTATCTAGAACATTAAATGTCATGATTATACCAATACAAAATTCTTGGTTATAATCGTATTAATCAACAGTTCATCTTTGCACTACGGGCCAAAGATGACTTTCAGTACAATATAAGCATGATGATGATGACAATGATATAAAGAATCAATCAAGTAAGATCAATGATAAATATTAAAGATTTATAATTCAATTTATTCAGAGTTCAAGAATCTCTAAATTGTCAACATGATAACTAATTGTGGAGTAAAATTCAAAAATGATATCCATGTATTAAAAATAATTTGGACAGAAAAGAAATCAATTTTGTCATGAATAGTACCCCGAGTGAATAGCATCCCGTGAATAGTATCCCAAATGAATAGTCTCCCGAGTGAATAGTATCCCGAATGAAAATATTAAAATTTTAATAAGAGAGTTTAGACCAATATTCTAATGAAATGATATTAGATGAAGCGCAAACTTCAAGGAATTTCTAATCAGTTCGGAAATTATAGAAGCAATACTTACCATAGTAAGTTTAGGTTTAGGAAAATGAAATGAAATAATATCACTTACATAATACGGAGTATAAAAGAATATACGAAACTGCAAATAGATTTTCACTAGAATGAATATAAATGGTTATTCACTAGGCATGCGATAATCCGCGTAGACATGTTATTCCCATAGATTAATAAAGAATAAATACGAAAGGTTATTCAGCAGGCATGCGGTAATCCGTGTAGACATGTTAATTCCCATAGATTAATAAGGAATGGAATGACAACCCTTATGAGTATGAAAAAAATAACATCCTTTACGAATACGAAAGAAATAATACCCCTTACCTTAGTAGGAGAATGAATACTGCAATATTATAGTAGCAGAATACTCTTCTTCTTTCTCTCTGATTCTCTCTCTATAGTTTTCTCTTGTAAGTCTTAGTGAATTGGTGAGAATGAAGGAAGAATGAGCTTCTATTTATAGAAGAATTTTAGCTTAGCCCTTACAATGTGAAGAGGCAAGTGGCTTGACGCCTGGTAATGTGAAAAGGCAAGTGGTTTGATGCCTGTAATGTGAAACGGAAAGTGGTTTGACGTCTGATAAAGGCAAATACTATTGGCAAAAGTGACTCTTAGATGATGACCTATGGGTCCCATAGAATAAACCAAACTTACAACAAACGTCTCATGACAAACCTCTTATTTATATCAAAAATTGAATAAATATTTATCACATATCACTTTATCTTTAATCAACACATTTTTAATCTTTCAACAATTCTTCATCAATATTATTATAACTCACAATATTGACAACCAGATCATTCCCAGGAAAGAGAGGGCTTTCTGATAATGATTTTTCCTTATTGGTGAGCAATTAAATAGCCTAACCCCTTTCCTCGACAAAACTTTCTAGACATTGTCAATAATGCAAATAATAATATGAATAACTGTGTCGTTGTCGACGTCAGGATTTTTATTTATCCCTTTCTGTTCTTGTCTTTTGGTGTTCTCATTTTAGGTGAGATTTGTTTGAGAAAATAATTTTGAAAAGGTCAGACATGTATATGTCGACGATTTGACTGTTTGAGTTGCCAGTGGGTATTTTTAAATGGTTGTACCAACTCAATCGAGAAAAGATTTGCACAAAGACCCAATGATTTGACACTGTTTAACTGGTTTAAGAAATCGAAATTCATTAGGGTCTGGAGGCTTGGTTAAGCGGAGGGAAGGTGTTAGGCACCCCCGACTTCTGTGATAACACGGTTATCGCCATTTTTCATTAAACTTTTATCTGTGTATATGTATGTGTGAATTAGGTCTATGTGTAGTTGTTTGGAAGTAGTGTTATGCCTCGTTTGAACCTATATACAAAGGGTTTGACTTTTGTATAAAAGTTTAATTTTAACAAGATATAGCAGTAAAGTTTTGTAAAATAGGTTTTTCAAACCCTTGTGCTCAATAGTATTTGAGGCTTTTGATACTTCCATTTTATTATGTGTTCGGCTTGATTACTTTTATTTTTGAGATGCGAGGCATCTTCGAGAAAATAAGATACATAGCAGTGCCGAATTCCTTGTGGACATGAGAGCCATCTAAGAATATTCAGACACCATAGATAATTTACAAGCTGGCTGCAGCTGCGAAATGTCCATCACGGGAACCGAATCTAGATTCAGAAGCTGAATCTGTGATCACATGATTCCCAGGCTCACATGAAAAAGCAATATGTACAAAAGCTATAAAAAGAGCTAGGTTTGAATAAATCTAAACCATTCCAACTTCAACGGTTCCTGTTTAGTCATTTTGAACCGGTTAAAGTTAGAAGTAGCCAGATTGAGGAAAATCTAGCCCGCATGCTGAAAGATTAAATATCTACATTATGAAAGAGAAATATATATATATATATATATATATATATATATATATATATAAAAAGCTATAAATGCACTAGATATCATATACAGGCTCAATCGAATCAAAGTTCGATGATATATATATAAGTATATATATATATATATAAACAGTAAACGCACCGGATATTCTATACAAGTTCGTTCGAGTTCGAGTTTGACATTATATATATATATATATATATATATATATATATATATATATATATATATATATATATATATATATATATATAGCAATAAAAAGCCACGGATCGACGATCCGGGCATACCCACGCAGCACGACTCTCAACGTTAGTAGATATAAATATATAGAAGTAGTAGAAAGCTTAAAAATCTAAAAAATCTTACAATGGGCTGTCAAGAAGACTTCAGATAACTTTTGACGCCTAAAAACTCGGTTTCCACTGGTTAAATTTCAGTATGTTGCAAAACACGAGCTTGTAAGTGTTTAGAAAGAAGAATCACTCAGTTTAGAGCACTTTAGCCGTGTTTACAGGCTAAAATGGATAGAGTTTTCTCTCATTTTCTCTTTTTTTTTCCAAATGAGCTGCCAAGAGCTCATATTTAAAGATCAAATGGCCACGGGTCTACCTGCGGCTGCCCGGGCTACCTCGGGCCATGCGGATCCCATCTTCTTGAAGTACATGCACTTTGGCTACGCATTGTCAGCTCGAACCTTCATAACTTTCAATCCGGGCTTCTGATGAAGGAGTGTTGTACCTTTTCAAAAAGCTGTTATTGAGAACTACACAATGACATGGGATTAGAGGTTGTACGAAGCTGGGAAGATGGGTCCATGAACAGATCTCCAAGTCTTCAAAGTCTATCCGTTGTACTCTCTTGTGTAGTAGTCACTCGAGATTTTGAGCTATGGTTCTTGTGGGACACCTTGATACGCAGTGTGAATTGAAATGTGTTGAGACGACGTGAATGTGATGTTGAGGTGGCAAAATTATAATTTTTCCCCCACTGGGGTTATCTCTGGCTTTTGCATAGATGTAGCAGTCGTTGCTCAGAGTTATCTCAGAGATTAGGATGCTGTGAATGCTGAATGTCCTCAGGGTTATCTCTGAGGTATACTTGACCTCCCGGGGTTATCTCTGGGGTTGAACTGAGTATCCCGGGGTTATTTTTGAGGTTGGAATTGAATTTTTTGGGGTTGTCTCTAGAATTTGAACTGGATCCCTCGAGGTAATCTCCGAGGTTGGCACTGAATCTCCTGGGGTTATCTCCGGAATTGAAATTGAGTCTCTCAGGGTTATCTTCGAGGTTGAAAACCAGATTTCCTGGGGTTATCTCCGAGGTTGAAATTGATATGACCTCCAGGGTTATCTCTGAAAGACGATTCTGCCCTCCTGCAGGGTTAGTAACAGGAACGCAAAATTTTGAGTGTCTATAGATGCCCCTCTTTATCATATTCATGCAATGTAATGACATGGATATAATAAAGATCATTAGACACTTGAAATGTGATAAGATAAAAATAATTCAAATGCAATACAGCATGATGAATTGTTATGTCGAATGTTGTTTGTTGGAATGGTTTCCAACGGGATGTGATAACTGCCCGCCCCCGCCGCTTTTGTTGGGGGATGGAGTTTTCAATGATGACCCGTTGAAATGCTTGGATGTCTACTCGGTCGGTATTTTCCAAATTTCCTATCACATGAATCTCCTGATGCAACGCTGGGGTTATCGTCAGCGGTTTGAATTGTCCATCAGTGCTATTTGATCCTGATTTGTCGATAAGTTGCAGAGATGTCCTCAAAGTCTTTGGAGGTTTCTCCACACTTGAGACCACATGATGTTGACATTGGGGTTATCACCAAAGTATTTAATCCTCATTATAGGCTTTCCACTGAAGATGTTATCCTCATGTACGAGTGTCTCTTTAGGGAATTTTGCTTTGATTACCGAGGATCTGTATAACAGATTCCATCATCGATCATCCTCGATGAGGATGGTTTTCCACGATTTGCATCGTCAGGTCTTTTTGACACTTCGTTGGAGTTACTGCCAACTGTTTGTACTATCAGGGTTGCCTGACCCTCGTTGAGATGTCTTTCAATGGCTGGAATCATCGGACCACCTCCAATGCTTCGTTGGAATTATTGCCAACGCTGGTGATGTCAGGGCTGTCTGACCTTCACTGAAATGTCCTTCAATAGATAACATCATCGGACCACCTCCGATGCTTCGCTGGAGTTACTTCAACGGCTGGTGATGTCAAGGCTGCTTGACCCTCATTGAAATAGCTTTCAATGGATAAGATCATCAGACCACCTCCGATGCTTCGCTGGAGTTATTGCCAACGGCTGGTGATGTCTGGGCTGCCTAACCCTCTTTAAAATAGCTTTCAACGGCTAATGATGTATGAAATTTCTGCTGGGGATGGATTTTTGACGAGATGTATGCTTTTGATCGTAATTACAACCCAGGTTGATGACACCAGACCTTTGCGCGGTATTGCCAAGGGTAGCTTTCAACAACTTTGATCATTGGTTTTTATGAACCTTGTGTTTGGGTGAATACCAATGATTGATATGTAGACCCGTAGTTTGGTCTTTGAATATCAGGATTTTAGGTTTTTTCGCTTAATCGCGTAGTATCTTTTTTCTTAATTTAACTTTTTAGCTTGTGGGACCTCTGGGAGCTGTCGTTTACAATCCTAAATTAACATCACTTTCACTTTATAAATTTAAACAATTAGCACAATAGTAAGCAAGGATCGATCCCAAAGAGAGTGATTTGTTTTATATTTATCCTATGATTTCTAATGAAAAGGGGATTTTTAATTAATTAACTAAATTAGCAAGAATAAACTAATAAGAATAAGCAATGAATAAAAAGCTTCAGTTCTTCAGTTCAGTATCATCTTTTTACAATAATAGATTAATCAAGTGTAATATTATTTACCCTTCAATGAAACTAATAGTCCTAGGTAACAACAAGCTCTGCTACCCGAAACTCCCCTTAGATTGTCACTCAATGAAACAAGCTCTTCACAAGATTCTAACAATTATATAACCTAGAACAAGCTCTCTAGATTTAATATAATAGCAGCATTAAGAACTAGGGAATTAGACTATTCTAAGTAACAAACACATAAGCTCAGATTGTTTAACTTGTCTTCTGATAATCATAGCAATACTCAAAAGCTTGTCCACAATCATGTATTACTAATTACTACTTGTGATTAGAAACAATATCAATTACACGTAATATTATTCCTTGATCTAGCATATGATATTCGTTAACCAACTCAATCATGCAGAAATCAAATCAGTTAAGCCAAATATCATTCAGAAATTAAATCAGATTATCAAGAATGAATTTCATGTGAGAAGGAATAAATAATGAATACTCAATTAACCATTAATTATAAATAAGGTTCAACATCCCTTAGAACTGAATAAAAAGTACTTAGCTCATGTCTTCAATGCTCCAATGTTGTAGATGAGAGAATGTAGTAGATGATTGAATGAATAAAACCCTGACTATCATCCTCTATTTATAGTGCTAGATAAAGTCCTAAATCCTATGGGACTTAGAAATCTAAATCCTAAAAGGAATTACAAATTACACTAATTTTCATAAAGAAATAGAATTCAATTTGAAAATAAATCTTAGTCTAAAAGAAATCCTAATTACAATAGAATTGTAAAAATTATTCTTCTAGAATCCAAAATTCAGATTTAAAATTGGAATTAAATCCCACAATTGTCATGTGCTTAAACTCATTGTCGTGTGAATCCAAATCTATTTATGATACTAATTGTTGAATCCTTGATTTGCTAGGAATCCCGTAAACCTCCTCCAATTTATTTTCAAAATCATGAAACCTCTTCAATTGTACCTAAAATAAAAATATAAGAATAATGAGTTTATTTAGGCACAAAATAAATACAAAAGATTAAGTATTAAGGAATAAAAATATAACATATTTCATACTCATCAAATTCCCCCACACTTATCTTTTTACACGTCTTCGTGTAAACCAAAAATTTGATTTTCAAAAAAATTCTATTCAACCATAATGTCAAAAGATTTCAAGGTACAAATCATTACTATCAACACTAAATTTGCAAAAATCTAATTAATGCCTTATCAATCAACTCACAATTACCAACCTTGCCATTTCACCAATGAATTTCATTAAACAAAATTGTAACCACATAAGAAACTTTCTCAAAATTTACATACTTACTCAACTTAGTTACCATGGAGCAAAAACCGTGCACACTGACTCACAACCAAAAACATTTTTTTTACTTTTTAATTTTTTTGCATAGAACCCTTTTTTTAGCACAGATGAATGTATTTTCATGCTTTTCTCGTATTTTTTTTCTTGACATGTGCAATGTCTCCTTTTCTTAGGCTTTTCAGAGTTACCCATTAGCGAACTTTCCACCAACGACTCCCAAACCAGATGATCTTAGGGCGCTAGGTGTAAAGACACCCCTAAGGCTTACTTATTCAAGTAACAAAGGCCACAAAAGTCGACTAGTCAAGCTGCTTTTATCCATAACACTTTTCAGCGTGAATACCGATGCTTCCCGAGGCTTAGATACCCAGTTATTTCGCACAATGGACATTGAAGCAGATTTTCAATTTTCTTTTTTTCTTTTTTTTTCATTCATCATTTTTTTTCACATTGTTCTGCAACAACATAAGCAAGTTAAACAGTTCTAAGTCATGAAATCAGTGCACATAGACAACTCTACAAATAACTTAGCCAAATAAACATGCTTCTTATATTCAAGTACTCATGTATCACAAATTTAATTTAAATTAATTAATATGGATCATGACTTAGTCTTCATCATTCATTAACTAATTAAGCATTAAATAGATTCTAAAATTTAGTATTAATTTTCAATTTTTAACTTTAAACTTTTAGCACATAGCCAAATAGAATCATGAAACCAAAATTTTTAAAAATTTTCAAAAGCATTAATTTTTTTCAAATTTCCCATCAAAATCGGATCAATATTCCTAAATAAAATAAAAACCTAAATCTTCCCCCCACACTCAAACCTTACATTGTCCTTAATGTAAGAAAATCATGCAAAGAAGAAAATACTACTAGCTAACATGCAATAAAAAAAAACTAAAAAGTGAAGGGATAGAAAAATCAAATCTGAGATCTTGGGTTGCCTCCCAAGCAGCTGCCCTTGTTTATTGTCATTGGCTTGACATCATCCTTCTCATTCTATGTAATTGGACTTGTGAACTTCAAGTGTACTGGTAACAGCTTCAATTCTTCATTAGGAGCATCCTTCAGATCCTGATTTTGCTCCATTCCAGCCCTCAAATCCTCCTTGTATAATTGTATTTGATCAAAATATTCCTGTACTATAGAGTCAACAACATCAGTAGAAAAAATAGAATTAATATTACCAAGATACCTTTTAACTTCATATATGTTAAACTGGACACGTGCCTCATCCAATTCCATAGTTAAGGTCCAATGGTATGTATCATGTAGTGTTTTTATTGTTTGCACCGGTGTATCCTCTATATCCTCTTTGTAAATATCTGTAGAACTTATCAAATTGTTCTCCTCTTCCTCTTGTTCATCATTTTCAGACTTTGAATACCTGATTTCTTCTTCAAATTCAGTAGTAGCCTCAAGCACTTCCAACTGGTTTCCACTAGTGAACTCCTCATCATCTTTAAGTTCTTGTTCCCTATTCGAGATTTCTTCTAGGAATTTTTCATTAGACTCTGTATACCACCACGTTGAATTCTTTCCAACTTTCTAATTCCTTGTTAGAACTTGGGAAAAAGGTAGTTTCAGTTCATAAGCTGAAAGAGGTGAAAATTTATGCTTGAGTACATCAATGCTGTTTATTTCACTATTGTCTGACTTATTTTGTATTGACTTTCCTTGTTGTTGATCCTCTGCACCACATCTCAATGTTATGGCACTTACATTTTCAACAGTTTGAGAAAGTGACCTTCCTACTGTGGTTGCAAGTTGACCAACTTGGTCCCTCAAATCTTGAACAGAAGTTCTTGTCTCCTGCTGGAATTGTTATGTCTGACTCATGAACTGTTGTGTTTGGTTCATGAATGCCTTAAACATATCCTCCATAGATGTCCCAGAATTGACAGGTACTTCTTAATTTTCTGTGTGGCACTGAGGTTGAGCTTGCTGAATACCTTGCGTATTCCTTGCAGCCATTTGTCGAACTAAAACAGTTAAATCAGAAATCTGCTGCTCCAAGTCTCTCGTGCTTACCCCATTTACCCTTTGTGGTGTGTGATCCATCTTAGTTCCATACTGCTGTGAGTTAGCTGCCATGTTTGCAATTAAGTTCCTTGCCGCTTCTGGAGTCTTGTCTACCAGTGCTCCTCCACTTGCTGCATCAATCATGCTTCTTTCCATTGGTAGCAACCGCTCATAGAAGTAATGGATCAAGTAATGTTCATCTATTCCATGAGGTGGATAACTGGAACACAACTTCTTGAACCTTTCCCAATACTCATAGAGATTCTCTCCATTGAACTGCCTGATCCACATATCTCCTTTCTTATATCGGTAACTCTTGATGCAGGAAAATACCTCTCTAAGAATAACCTTTGCATATCAGTCCATGATCGTATTGATCCTGAAGGTAGATAGTATAACCAGTCTTTAGCCAAATCTGCTAATGAGAATATAAAAAGTCTAAGCTTGATCTGCTCCTCTGCCACTCCTTGTGCTTTCATCGTGGAACACACCACATGGAACTCCTTTAAATGTTTATATGGATTTTCACCTATAAGACCACGAAAAGTAGGCAAAAGATGAATTAGTCTAGAGTTAAGTTCAAAAGCAACATCTAAAGTAGCATACTCAATACAAAAAGATGGTTGAGTCAGATCAGGAGTAGCTAGTTCTTTCAAAGTTTTGTTATTGTGTGGCACCGCCATCTCTTCCACTTCAAGTGATGGAACAAAAACTTTTTTTGTATCTGCAGTTTTCTCTATCTCTTGATCAAAATTTAAGTTAACAAAGTTAGAGGATTGAGTCATAAAACAAAAAGAAAAAGAAAATAATAAAAATAAACGAAAACAAAGAATAAACAAAAACAAATAACACTCCCCGGCAACGGCGCCAAATTTTGGGAGCTGTCGTTTACACTCCTAAATTAACCTCACTTTCACTTTACAAATTTAAACAATTAGCACAGTAGTAAGCAAGGATCGATCCCACAGAGAGTGATTTGTTTTATATTTATCCTATGATTTCTAATGAAAATGGGATTTTTAATTAATTAACTAAATTAACAAGAATAAACTAATAAGAATAAACAATGAATAAAAAGCTTCAGTTCTTCAGTTAAGTATCATCTTTTTACAATAATAGATTAATCAAGTGTAACATTATTTACCCTTCAATGAAACTAATAGTCCTAGGTAACAACAAGCTCTACTACCCGAAACTCCCCTTAGATTGTCACTCAATGAAACAAGCTCTTCACAAGATTCTAACAATTATATAACCTAGAACAAGCTCTCTAGATTTCATATAATAGCAGCATTAAGAACTAGGGAATTAGACTGTTCCAAGTAACAAACACATAAGCTCGGATTGTTTAACTTGTCTTCTGATAATCATAGCAATACTGAAAAGCTTGTCCACAATCATGTATTACTAATTACTACTTGTGATTAGAAACAATATCAATTACACGTAATATTATTCCTTAATCTAGCATATGATATTCGTTAACCAACTCAATCCTGCAGAAATCAAATCAGTTAAGCCAAATAGCATTCAAAAATTAAATCAGATTATCAAGAATGAATTTCATGTGAGAAGGAATAAATAATGAATACTCAATTAACCATTAATTATAAATAAGGTTCAACATCCCTTAGAACTGAATAAAAAGTACTTAGCTCATGTCTTCAATCCTCCAATGTTGTAGATGAGAGAATGTAGTAGATGATTGAATGAATAAAACCCTGACTATCATCCTCTATTCATAGTGCTAGATAAAGTCCTAAATCCTATGAGACTTAGAAATCTAAATCCTAAAAGGAATTACAAATTACACTAATTTTCATAAAGAAATAGAATTCAATTTGGAAATAATCTTAGTCTAAAAGAAATCCTAATGACAATATAATTGTAAAAATTATTCTTCTAGAATCCAAAATTCAGATTTAAAATTGGAATTAAATCCCACAATTGTCATGTGCTTAAACTCATTGCCGTGTGAATCCAAATCCATTTATGATACTAATTGTTGAATCCTTGATTTGCTAGGAATCCCGTAAACCTCCTCCAATTTATTTTCAAAATCATGAAACCTCTTCAATTGTACCTAAAATAAAAATATAAGAATAATGAGTTTATTTAGGCACAAAATAAATACAAAAGATTAAGTATTAAGGAATAAAAATATAACATATTTCATACTCATCAACCTCCTTTGCAACTCAAATTGATCGAGCCGAAGGGTATGGGGACCACCCAAGGTAGCAGCAAGTATACCCGAGGCTGCCATTAGTATACTTGCGGCCACCCATGTGCTATATCTCACTTGCCTTTCCCTTTCACAAGTCATTTTCAAGTTGTAGCCGCATAGAGAATCCAAGATTTCTTCTTCAGATCTACTAAGTTTGGGCTGCTTTATATAAAATCTGTCACCGTACAATCGTTCTGCACTATCCCGGTAACGTTTACATGTTTTTTTCCAGTTTTGACCGTTGGAAAGTGAGATATCATACGAAATCCTTTAAAACACATAGTAGTGAATATGCATGCACATATGACTTGATAAAAATTATTCAACACAGTAAATGTTAGTATTTTACCATGCTGAACGTATTGATGTGAAAAAAAATTGACTTTTAAAACAATCAATTTGGCACTTTTTTCTGTAATTTTTTCATCTTATTTGAGCACAAATGAGCAAAGGTTTTGAAGCAAAGTAATCTTGGTAATTAGGCTACCACTACAAAAAATCATACAAAAAATGACGCTAAAATTTGTCACATAAAAATCATTTTTCGTCACTAAAACATTTGATGACGAGTGTTAATCATCACAGAGACCGCCACCGCATGAGCGTGGTATTAGGTTTATTTGATAATATTTGATGTCGTCACTAAATGTTTTAACTTATGGTGACGATCTACATCATTGTCACTATAATTAATTACTTTTAGTGATGTTAATAGCGTCACTATTTGAATGAAACTTTCGTCACTCTATATTATGTTTCGTCATCAAAACTTAGTGCATTAAATGACGAAAATCTTTTTTCGTCATTAGTTAATATTGTTTTAGTGACGAAAATATGTTACTCTATTTAAATCATCTAATTTTAATAACGATAATATTGTCATATTTATGATTATTCTTTCGTAATGTTATTGTGTTTATCGTCATCAAAAATAAGAAAATAAATGATAACAACAAATCGTCACCAAATAATATATTTAACATGACAATTATGTCATTTCATATTTTAAATAATATTACAAAATAATTTGTCACTAAAGAGTTACTTTTTAGGACACATTTTTCAATGTCAATAATTAAATGCTTATGGTGACGATACATCTCATCACATAAAGAGTTATTAATAGTGACAAAATTATTTGTTGTGACTGAATGAAAAACTAAATATAAAATTATAGATCTAGAAATAAGAAAAAAGATTACACCAAGATGATGACTAATAAATTCCAACCCTTTAAATAAAATCATTGTTATTACAACAACACTATCAAAACTGAGCAACAAACTCAGTCTTACCAACATAAGAATGCAGTTAATTAATACTCAAATACATGAATATGTGCATGAACTATTTTCACAATCAAGTGCAAATTAATGAGCTAATGACCACCATGTGCATGAACTATTTTCACGTGAACTCCAGACGCACCAAAGTTTCTGATTTCATCCTTCAGCACCTCTATTTTCTGCTTTACATCAGGTCGTCCCAAGATCTCTTCATATTTCTTCTATATTTCTAGCTGAAAAGTCTCTTTGTTCTTTGCGGATACATTCTTGGCTTTAGATGAAGTATACTATTATTATAAAAGAATCGAGATGAATGTTTAACCAACTGGGGCGAAATAAATAAATTAATAAAAAAAAACTTGTTTAATGTCAGTCATTGTTACTTCATAATTTTCTACCGTCAAGTCATCTTCCGTTCTTAACAATCTTCCTAGTTCAGCTTCCACCAGCATACCTTTTGCATGTGCCAAGGATGAAATGAATTTCGTGTATGAGATATTCTCTTTGAAAGGAAACTCTAAACCATCTACCATGACTACCATGACTGAATCGAATCCCTGCAATGGTTTGTATTGATAAGTAGATTGTGAATGATACATTAAAGCTCAATAGTTCTAATTTGAACATCACAAAATTCAGTGGAAAGTAACCAGAATAGAGTACATAAAATATCTGCTTCAATATACTAGCAAGACAGCTTACTATTTCCAGAACTTCCACCAACTCTTTCTTGGAATTCCCACGATCAAAGTGAACTGTGATTGGGACCTGTCACAAAGGTATGTAGATTTACTTCTCAAGTGTTTTGCATGTAGGCCAATCTTACCTAAATGACTGTTATCTCTAATATCTAAATTGGGCTGCATTCTTCATGGTGGAAATTATACTAGTCATAAAGTTAACATAATTAAATGTAGCAGAATGTTAGAGGAGCATTTGTTTGGCACATGATCTTAAACATGAATTCGACAAACTTAAGAGACAGAGACCCGGATATGGAACAAATATTCCTCAATATGAAACATAAAAATTGTGAACACGGATTCAAAAAATTATATAGATCAAGTGCATAGACATTTATATAGATCAAGTGCATAGACATTTATATAGATCAAGTGCAATCTGAAAGAAGAACTGGAATAATATACGACAATCATGTGTAAAATTTTTGGCAAGCGTAAAAATATACAGAATGATTTAACAAAAAATTTGCAACTGTATAACATAAGTTAGCAAAAAAGATACAGAATGAATCAGGATTCTCTGAAAATTTACAACATTGTGGCTGGAGATTGTGGTAGATAAAAATTACTATCAATGCCCAACTGATTCACAGCTGCAACAAATTTTCGATGTAGCTCTACAGACCAAACAACCCGAGCTTTCTTCTGCGCAGAGGGATCTTCGTTATTGTGTCCGTTCTCGTCACGTTCCTCATCCTCATCGTCAATTTGGTCCTTCCTTTTTCTATTAATTTTCCCATTCTTATCAGGACCACACATTTCTTGAAATTCTTTTAAATCTCCAGACTCAACACGAGGCTTGTCGAAATCTTTTTGATCCTTGGGATCAAACTTCTTTCGTCTAATTACGTGTTGCCAAATATTCTTTAGCTCTTCAATTCTGATAGGTTTCAGCAAATAATCACAAGGTCCATGACTGATTCCCTTCATAACAAGGTCGATATCACCATATGCGGATAACACTAGAATTACATCAACAATTAGCCATCAAAACCGAAAATAGGTCAAATAATCATCTACCACGAGCATGTTTCTTAATTCCTTTAAGATTCTGAATACTTTGTCCCGTAGTTCTGAATTCCAGTATTACATGAATTTCCGACTTAGTTAAAAACAAAGTGGAATCATTTTTTGTTGATAGATGAAATCAAGTCACAATTGTCACTCACTAAATTGCCAAAACATTCATTAGATAAAAATCAAATAATTCAGCAAAGAATTAAACCTTAAAACTAAGTAGTATAAGTAAGAAAGAAATAAAGCATAATGATTATACATTCATTTGTAGAATTGTAGCTAATTGACTTTATTCATTTAACATATACATATTAACTTTTTAGTTTCTAGAAGTTCAATAAAGAAGCAAATGCTAGTGAACACAATTAAGCTACCTGGAATATGTATTTTTCTAAACATAGATGGATCAATTAACAAAACCAAAACTATAATACTAAAATAATGATTTGCAAATTATTATATATGTAGTCTTTTCTATTGATATCCAAGTGCACCCTCATAAAAAAACAAATAAGACCAAAAAGTTTAAGATGGAAAATTAAAGGATATGCAGAAAATGAAGATTAACTAACAAAACAGAAAGTGTAGAAAATAAAAGATACAAATAATTCATGTATATATAGGTTTATACACATAACAAGATTTTGAAGTGAAATTACTTACCAGGGACTTCATGCCCTTGTGGACATCACTCTTTCCTTTTCCAAATGTGAATACCCTCTAAATCATAACAGAAATAATAGTTATTTAAAGAAGAAAAAATCAAATAGTTTCATGAATATGCATTTTTTTCATGTAAAACATAATTTCAAATAAAATTACGTACAATGATACAATCAACAATCATAAGGTATTAACATTATCAACTCAGATATATATAGAAAACAATAAGATTTCACCATTTAAAGTTAAATATACAATAGCAACCCAACATCCAACATTTAAAGTTAAATATACAAAACCAGAAAATCAAGTAACATACTGTGGGAGTCCAATGAACTTCAACACCTTTAACACCAAAAGGAACTAGGCCTCCTGGCTTTACTAAGTTCTCTGAACTTGCAAAAGCCGGCAAGTATAATAAACCCAAAGAATATCACATGGAAGACTGTCATTATAAGGTTCAGTATGGAGCTTTCCTTGGTACTGCAATGAAAAATTTGGTTGACAATGAATGTGACCCATATTAGGCAACAAAATATAGCAACAAAAAACTTTTCGTTGCCCACGATAAGGAGAAAGCACATCGGCAACAAAAAAAAAGTAAATAGGCGGGGTTTTTTTTTCTTGCCAACAATTTGGAAACGAAATTTTACGACTTATGAATTTGGTTGAGAAAAATGAAAATATTTCACAAACTGCAACGAATTACAAATTTCGTTGCTAAAAATGCATTTTTGGCAACGACTTTATAATCCGTTGCCCGAAAAATCGTTGCTAAATGTCCATTTTTTTGTAGTGAATTTTTCTTCTTTACAAATTTTGCCTCCAATAAAATTGTGACGATATTACATATTTTGTCACTAAATATAAGAATTTATGACGAACCATTTTTGTCACTTATCCACTCGTCTAATTAGTGACGAACTATTATCTCGTCATGTAAAATTGGTATTTATGATAATACAAATTGTCATAAATTATTATTTTTCCGTCTTTAAATAATTTCCCTCCAAAATTTGTCAGAAAATTTTTGCCTCCAAATAAAATTGTGATGAAATTACGTACTTTGTCACTAAATATAAGAATTTATGACAAACCATTTTTGTCACTTATCCACTCATCTAATTAGTGACGAACTATTATCTCGTCATATAAAATTGGTATTTATGACAATACAAATTGTCACAAATTATTATTTTTCCTTCTTTAAAATATTTCCCTCCAAAAATTTTCAAAAAATTTTGCTTCCAAATAAAATTGTGACGAATTTGTAATTGGCGTCACTAAATGTGAACATTAGTGACGAAAGCACATTGTCACTAAATTTTACAAATAATTAATGACAAACTATTATGTTGTCATCGAAAGAAATATTTTGTGACAATAAATATTGTCATCAATTATTACAAAATATCACTAAAAGGTTTCCCTCCAAAATTTTGGTACGAAATTCTACCTCCAAAATAACTTGTGATGAAATTTTGTTAATCGTCATCAAATGTGTAAATTAGTGACGATATAAATGATTAATAGTAACAAAAGTAAAAGTCGTCACAAAAGCAAAAATTTTAGTGACGATTATGAATTTCGTAATTATTAATTAATAAATTGTGACAAAATTTTGTGCGTGGCAAAAAATTTGTCATAAAATGTGTGATTTCTTGTAGTGTACCTTTATGGATTTTAACTTTGATATTTTTCATGCATATAAGATGTTTATGACTTTGAGTTGGTGTGCTACTGAATGGCCACCTAGTCATGCCTACGCGCATGTGGATAGTCCTTTTTACAAAGGAGACTTTGGGGAAATTTTTTCACGAGTCTAGGCATTGAAATGCCATGCATTTTTAACTCTACTGTAGATGTATATTAAAGTAATGCATGCATGTAGCTATGAAATGCATTTAATGAGCTCTAGGTTAGGATTTACCACACCTTTTCTGAGATGATTTGGAGACTTTTGTCCAGATATATGGATCTAGACTCGAGAAGAGAAGTTCAAGATCTCATGGATCGCTCAACATAAATCTGAAAAATATTTCACTTGATTATTGCGTAGTATTGATTCTTGATTATTAATAAGAATATCGTAGAAACTTTGAAAGCGTTGTACTCTTTCATTATCAGATTATTGTGTTGCATAGAATGCGAGAAGAATTGTTAGTTATTAAAGATTTATTCAGCTATTTCAAAGTTTCCCGAACTTTGGTGCTATTCTATCAAATTAGATAGTTTGTTATTCTTGTTTCTTATACATTCATTGTATGTCTTAACTTGCGCGACAAATTTGTTGCTCACCCTTGATAAATAAAATATTTCAGCTAGGAACGAAGAGGCCAGCGGGTCTAAGAAGAACAAAGGCAAAGGCATAATGCTGGAGTAGTATTCAATGAACATTATTATTATGTTGTATTTATAAACCCTTTTTGTATATCTAAGGGTATATTTGTAATGTTAAGGTTAGAGAACCTGGGGTAATGTATTAACAATATAAGTTAATAAGATGTATGTTTATATTCATAAATGAATGGGTAGTTAGATATTATTTATATATTGGATCGTGAGCACCAAACTCGGGGGGTCAGGTAACCCAGATTGGGGGGCGTCACAGAGGGGTTATTATCATCCTCCTTCTCCCAAATGATGACCATGATATCTGAACAATCATCGTCTGGGGTGATTTTGTTTGTACTGTCCGTGTGGACTATGATGCGTATGTTTGATAAGCGCCTGACAATGTCCTGCTTATGCCTCCAGTCCTTTTCCTCCGCCTTCGAATCTGGTATCAAGACTTCTTTTCCTTTGACCGGTATCGACTTAGGAAATAACATAGTCATCACATGTGTAGGAACCTTTACTGAAGTCTGTATAGATTCAGTTCCTGTAGGTTGTGGTAATCGCTGTATGGCTGAAGATGAAGGAACCTGTTTGTGTTTGTGAGGATTCTTGTGACTGGAGCTAGCAGAATAGCCTAATTTGGCTGTCCCTGTTTGACTGAGAACTTGAATTGGGTGCTTAATGTCCTGATGATCTTTGCCCAACCCTTGTCCAGGCTGATAACCCAAAGATATTATTTCTTGACTTGTCGAAATCACCTCGCCAGAAATTTTGGGAATAAGAGGTGGCGCCCCAATAGGGTGGTAGTGAGTGTTGCTCACCTCTAGGGCATGGAAGCTAACATGCTCAACTTCTGAATTAAAACTGATGAGTGGGATGTCACATTGTTTAGGACATTTTGGCTTCGCATTAACAATGACTAGGCTATTGTTAACGATGAATTTAAGCTACTGATAAAGGGTGGAAGGGACGGTTCTAGCCATATAAATCCACGGTCTTCCCAAGAATAGGTTGTATCCTGTAGCTATTTTTAGCATATGAAAGGATACACAGAATGTATGTGGACCAATCTTAAAATTTAACTAGGCACACTTAGAAGGAGGGGTTGAATAAGTGTAAGAGCAATCTATGACCAACTTTTAAAAAACTATTTATTTTAGGCTACTATAATGATTGAAATCAGCTTACTGAAATAATATAGCCTATTAAATAAAATACTTGATGTTAAAGAATTATCTCAATATGCAAGTAGTCAAATTACGATAATTAAGTAACTTATGTGAGTTTAATGTAAAGCAAATAATAAAATCAACACCAAGATTTTTTACGTGGTTCAGCTATTACCCTCTATAATAATAGCCTAGTCCACGTCCAATACCAACTAGTATTGGAGACTCACTTTATTTATTTCTTTATAAATAAATACAGATTACAAAATAGATTCTAACAAAAATTAATTAACAATTAATTTCCCTTTGAGCTCTCTTGCTCCTTGTGCACCTATGCACTCTTCAAGCACCTTTGCTTCCTTGAACCTATTTGTAAGCTTTTACTTTAATCCCCTAGGATTAAAACATTTAGACTACACTTAGTCTAAACAAAAAACTCAATACAAATATAGAGGTCTATGATCAATGCAAAAATAATCAATTTAACAATTAAAAGCTCAACTATATGCAATGATCAATTAACACACAATAAATAAACAATAAATTTCTTATCAAATATCAGCTCTAATAATACCAGAAATTAAATAGCTTAGCTGCTCAAACGTTTGCACCGATAAAATTGCTCGAGTAATAATAAATAATTAGTGCAAGTAATAATCTCGTGAGTTGTGTCAATTTCTAAAAGAGAAACATCATTTATATAGCCCTTACACAATTTACCGTTAATAAAAGATATGTTCAAATTTTTTTAATCTAACGGAAGGATAATAACCAAAAGAATTAACGCTGCATGAGTCCACAAAATCTGGCTTGGTTACAACATCTTCAACGGTAAAACACAACGTTAACAAATATCCCAAAATAAATTCCAGTTGGTTGCACAATTTGGATAACTCAGAAGACCACAAAATAGTTACTTTAATCAATTGACTTTCTCTCTCCAAGCATTAACAAAGTGACGTGTAAAAGAACACTTATCATTTCCAACTTTCAAGACACTGTTTCTCATAAACCATGATTATCTCTTCCTTGAAATATGTAAATATCAAATCACCAAAAAGATAAATCCTGCTAGTATATATTCCCACGTGTATCCAGCCCAAAGAAACATTTTACTTAGACATGCATACATAAATATATATCCACATGTAATCCAAGAATATCATTTAATAATATGCATGTGAAAACGTGTAACATAAAGTCATGCATAAATCTAATCTCAATTCATTATTTAAAAATAACCTTTTAGAATTTTTAAAACATTTTTCATTTAAGACATATGAAAATGCAAATAATATGTTCCTAGAGCCTTTAAATAAAAAATCAATTATTATGCTATTGATCTTACATTTGTTTTCCTAGAAAAGAGACATTCCTTCAAAGTCTTGAATATCCAATCAAAGCTCCTTATCACCAAAATACCTGAAGTACCATAAAATAATTTAGTACTTAAACATCTCATCATCAAAACATAAGGCTAGAATATGACTAAGTCAACATTCTCCCCCTTTTTGATGATGACAACCCAAAATTATTTAACTCTCATAAACTCCCCCTGAATATATGCATAACATAATTCACTCCCCCTAAATCCATGCATCAATTTCATTTCAGGAAACTCGTAATAACTAACTGAAATTCAAATTCAAATTTAATTTCAGTAAACTGAAATTTAATGTACCTGCAATCATGTTAGTTCAACATATATCAAATATCAAACTGTTAAAATATAATTTTAAAATTTAAACAATCAGTCTGTAAAACCACAAAACCACAAATTTCAAAATTTTTCAGTCTTTAAATAAATTCCAAAATTCTCCCCCTTTGTCATCAACCAAAAAGGAGAGCAGTTCATTCTTCGAGATCTACCACAACTGCACGCTGAGCGGCCCTTTTCGTGAAATAAGGTTTGTGATTGGCACAATGAACCTTTTCAGCAATGCTAAGGTCAGCAGCAAATTGGGGAGGTCTGGGAATGATAGTTGCAGGTGGTAGAGGGACATCGAGAAATTCTCCTTGATACTCGACCAACCAGTTGCAGTGAACCCACTCTGTAACAGTAGAATGTTTACGCTGTATATGTAGTTTAGAGCCCACATCGTTAAACCCCAGAGCCATAAATTCAGCTAACTCCCCAACCTGATTACTAACAAACTTAATTTCTTGACTCAACTGACAAGAATTTCTATTAAGTTGACGTTGCATCAATTCAGCCAAGGCAGTTGTT
The DNA here is from genome assembly GCA_016801055.1 of Panax notoginseng. NCBI lineage: Eukaryota > Viridiplantae > Streptophyta > Magnoliopsida > Apiales > Araliaceae > Panax > Panax notoginseng. The sequence continues at coordinate 172,054,113 of CM029015.1, forward strand.
TGCACCTCAAAACCAGCTTGCAAATCAATAAACTCATCTTCAATATTATGATAGAGTTTATTGATTTCAGATGCACTCAAAGGCAACTTACCTTTTTCCAACAAAGACATTCAATTATGAAGGGCAGACAATTCAACTTGCATTTTCTCTTGATTACTCAGAATAACTTGTAACAGATTGACAATTTCAGGAGATGATTGATTAGGGGGCCAAACATGTGAAGATGGATTAGAGATTGGTGGAGCAGGAGTCTTAGAAGGAACACGAACAAATAAACCATCAAGCAACATAATACGTGACATTTTCAAAGAAGTAACGCTGACAGAATCAATGACCGAAATAGAGTTTTCATTTTCAAAAGAAATTTTAAAATGACTAAACAAAGTAGTAAGAGTAGCACTGTACAGCATACAAGTCTTGATTTTTTGCAAACAAGTAGTCATGTGATGAAGCATCATTTGAGACAAGTTAAAAGAAACACCTCTTAAAATTAGGGCAACAACTATCAAATCTTGATAGGTAAAATCTGCTCCTCCACCTAATCGAGGCAACAAATTGTATCTAACAAGATGATGAATGACACAAGATATAGGAGAGACATCAACAGTTTTAGGAGTGAAAACATCAGTCAACAAATTGTTGTTCATCACAATTTGTAGTTGTTTAAGAGGAGTGAAATGAAAATGAACAACACCTTTCTTCGTAAAAGGACACACACCAGAAGATGGAATATTCAAAATACTACCAAAATCGACGACTGTAAAATACAACGATTTTCCTTTGACAAAAGAAGTATAAAAATCACCATGACACTCTAAATTTGTGAAAAATTGTTAGACAAGGCTAGGGTATGCCACAGATGGAGGAAAAAGTATTGAAGAAAAACCACAAGACTCAAATAGTGGTCTCAAAGGAGATTGTTAAAAACAAATTTGATCAACAGATTTTTCATACACAAATTGTTTTGGAAAAATGAAGGTTTTAAAACGAACCTCATATGCGTTACTGCGAAAGTAGTTTTCAGGAAGATTAGGGTTTACCGAGATAGGAGGAGGTGAAACTTCCAGCTTGGAAGACTGAGTCTGACGTCGCCGAGAGGGTCCGGTGGATTTCGTCAGTGATGGACTGAAAGTGGACGCATTAGACGCCGAAGAGTCCAAATACTCTTCCTCTGACGACACCGCCCTCTTCATTTTCCTTTTCTGTTGAGATTGTTCGGCAGTAGAATGGGGATGAACTGTGGTCTGTTCATCATCAGAATCGATAAGTGATCATTTATTCATACGTGTTCACATGGTGATGAAAGAGTTCAGTTGAAGAATAAAAGAGGCGTAAAAGGAAAGAGTAATAATCAGAGAATAGAAAGAGGATGAAAGATACAAAATATATAAAAGTAAATGAATGAATGTATCTTGATATCTTTTTAAATCTGGACGTCTCCCAAGATCTTACGTCTCCCAAGATTTTACGTTTCTCAAGAACCGCAGCCAACTCGTCGTTTTAATTTTCAAAAACAATGATGAGATGTACGCTCACGACTCCCTACAAAAACTCTTCATCTGTCCGGTCATTTCGGTTGTCAAAACTAATTATGATGACGCCTTGATTCTCGCGTCCATTAATTAAGTAACCAGCCTAAAACATAATTATCCTAATTAATAACAGTTAATACGATATACATGCAATTCTAGGAAAATTATGCCGTACACATCCCAAGTTCTCTACATAACATGCAAAATCTATCTTCACTCAAAGGTTTAGTAAATATATCTGCAATTTAATTTTCAGTAGGAATAAAAATTAATTTTATAAAACCTTTGGACACATTATCACGTAAAAAATGATGCCTTACTTCTATATGCTTTGTACGTGAATGTAATACAGGATTTTTAGATATATCTATAGCACTTGAATTATCACAATATATAGGCACACAATCATATAATATATCAAAATCACATAGGGTTTGTCTCATCCATAATATCTGAGAACAGCGACTTCCTGCAGCTAGGTATTCACCCTCAGTAGTTGAAAGAGCCACTGAAGTTTGCTTTTTACTATATCATGACACAAGACTCTGTCCCAAGAAATTACAAGCACCACTCGTACTTTTTCTATCAATTTGACATCCTGCATAGTCAGCATCTGAATAACCTTTTAGTTCAAAATTATTGCAAATCGGATAAAATAACCCTAAGTTAATTGTTCCACTTAAATATTTCAAAATCCTTTTAACAGCATTTAAATGTGACTCTTTGGGTTTAGCTTGAAATCTAGCACACAGACAAACACTATACATAATATCGGGTCTAGAAGCAGTTAAATATAGTAAACATCCAATCATACCTCGATATTTTGTTATATCAACATCTATACATTTCTCATCAGTGGTGAGCTTTATTGATGTGCTCATTGGTGTACCTTTCGAGTTAGATCCTTCAAATCCAAATCTCTTGAGTAATTCTTTTGTGTATTTGGTTTGATGGATATAAATTTCTTCCTTTGTTTGCTTGATTTGTAGTCCCAAGAAGTAATTAAGCTCTCCCATTAAGCTCATGTCAAATTCTTTATGCATGCACTTGGAAAATCACTCACAAAGAAAATCATTAGTAGCACCAAATATTATATCATCTACATATATTTGAACAATAATGATATCTATATTTTTATGCTTAATAAATAATGTAGAATCTATTTTACCTCTAACAAATCCGTTTGATAAGAGATACTTACTTAACCTTTCGTACCAAGCCCTTGGAGCTTGTTTCAAGCCATAAAGAGCTTTCTTTAGCTTGTACACATGATTAGGATACTTGATACTTTTCGTGCTCGAATCCAGGAGGCTGTTTGACTTACACTTCTTCATTGATGTATCCATTAAGGAACGCACTTTTTACATCCATTTGATGAAGCTTAAACTTTTTGTAGCAAGCAAAAGCTAACAGAATACGGATTGATTCCAGTCTTGCTACTGGTGCATAAGTTTCTTTATAGTCGATCCCTTCCTGTTGGTTGTATCCTTGAGCTACCAACCTTGCTTTGTTACGAATGATTGTCCCGTGCTCATCAAGCTTGTTCTTGAAGACACATTTAGTACTAATGATAGAAACATCTTTTGGAGGAGATATAAGTTCCCACACTTGACATCTCTCAAATTGTTGAAGTTCTTTTTACATTGCTAATATCCATTTCTCATCAAGAACTGCATCCTTTGCATTCTTTGGCTCAACCTGTGACAAAAATGCAGAGAATGCATAATAATTTTGTAGACCTCTTCGTGTGGTTATACCTTTATTGATATCTCCAATGATATTTTCTAGAGGATGATCCTTGATGTATCTAGCTGTTCTTGGCATTTGGATATTATGCATAACTTCCTCTTGATCATTAGACTCATCTTCAGCATCCTGTAAATTTTCAGGTTCACGTTCATCCTGTTCATCTATTTCAGTTTGCTGAAATTGTTCATTCGGTCTCCTGTTTTGTTTGTTTCGGTTTGCTAAAATTGTGACTGTCTCCAAATTTCCTGCATCATCTTCACTTTCTTTTGGAAGATCATTGTTAGTTTCATTGAAAGTGATATGAACCGATTCTTCTACACATGACTTTCTAATATTCAAGTTACGATAAGCCTTACTATTTTGAGAATAGCCAATAAGTATTCCTTCATATGACTTAGCATCAAATTTTCCCAAATTATCACTTGTATTTAAGATAAAACATTTAGAACCAAATATTTTGAAATAACTTATGTTTGTAATTTTATTATTCAAAAGCTTATATGGTGTTTTTAAAATAATAGGACGAATGAGTACTCTATTAAAAACATAACATGATGTACTTACTGCTTCGACCCAAAATTTCTTTGGAAGCTTACTTTCTTGTAATAGAGTTCTTGCTGTCTCTTGTAGAGTCCTATTCTTCCTTTCCACCACCCCGTTTTGTTGAGGGGTCCTTGGTGCTGAAAATTCATGGCTAATACCTCTTTGATCACAAAAGGTTATAAATTTTTTTTGAAATTCAGTACCATGATCACTTCTAATTCTAACGAGTTTGTAGCTATACTTGGTTTCAAGATTCCTTATTAATTTTTCACACTCTTTAAATGCTTTATCCTTAGTTTTTAAAATTAATACCCATGTATATCTTGAAAAATCATCAACTATTACAAATGCATAAAATTTACCATTAATACTTGAATGTCTTTCCTGTCCAAATAAATTAAGATGAAGTAGTTGCAAGGGAGAGGAGCTTGATACCATATTCTTTACTGTACAAGAAGTTCTTACTTGTTTTCCCAGTTGACAAGGAATGCATATTCCTTTCTTTTCAAACCTGATTTTTGGCAACCCTTTGACGAGATTCTTTGAGGATAATTTCTTGATTAAGTACATGTGAACATGTCCCATCCTTTTATGCCATAGATAAGCTTCATCTTGTACTGAAGTAAGACATAGTTCTTCATCCTGTTGTTTAAAATCAATAGTGTATATATTTTCATCTCTTTGTGCAACTAGAGTAGTATCGTTAGTACCATGAAATATTGTGCATTTATCTTTTTAAAAATTAACTTGATGGCCATTATCCATTAATTGACTGATACTAATTAAATTAAATTCTAGACCGTTAACAAGATGAACATTATTTATACTTACCTTGCCGTTGCCGATTTTACCTTTTTCGATTATTTCGCAGGTTTTATTGTCTCCAAAAGTGACCGTTCCATTCTTCTTCTTGACATTTAGTTCTATAAACTTTGATTTATCACCAGTCATGTGACGAGAGCATCCACTATCAAGAATCCATTTTTGAGATAGAACTCTTGCCTTTAAACATACCTGTCAAGAAACAATAATTTATCCTTTTGGTACCCATATTTTTTTGGGTCCACTTATGTTAGTAGCAAGTAAATCACACTTTTTAATCCATACCTTTTTAACATTGTTTCGTTTCTTAAAATAATTTATATCTAAATGACCTTTAATACCACAATGTTTACAAGTTGTGAAAAGTGAGCAATAATTTAAACTAAAACGTGATTTTGATTTTAACATTTTGATATTACTCTTTTTATGCATATAACCAATTCCTTGTCTTTCAAAACTAGGTCTTTGTTTACCTAATATGACATTTAGATTTTCTTTACCTTGAACAAATTTAGCAAGAGATGATTTTAGTGAGTCTATTTCTTTTTGAAGTTCATTATTAGGAAATGTTTCAACAGGAGATTTATCACTAAATGCATCAATACACACATCTCTCATTTTTAACTCATTAGTCAATTTTTGAACTTCATTATTTAAGAATTTTACTTTATTGAAAAGTATTTTATTATAATTGTCTAAATAATCAATTTTTGCAATCAAAACCTTTTCTTCTTTACATGTAGATTCATTTTCAATTTCTTTCTTTTCATCTATTAGTGAATCTACTTCATCCATTAGTGTATTAACTAATCCTTTTAAGCTTGCATTCTTTTCTCTTAATTTCTTATTTTCTTGTTCTAAAGAGTTTAGTTCATTAAGAGATACCTGATTAGATTCACCTTCAATTCCCACGAAGCATACTTGTGCTATCTCATCTTTAGCATCGATCTCTACTTCAGATTCTTCATCACTCCAAGTAATAAAGGCTTTGTTCTTCTTGTTGTCTTTGAAGTTTGTCTTCCCTTTATTCTTTAATTGAAAATAGTCTTTCTTGAAGTGACCAGAACGTCCACATTCGAAGCATGTCTCTTCAGTTTGCTTTCCTTTGACTTTATTCGAATTAAAAGTGTTTCTCCTCTTGTTTTTCGTTTGTAGTAACCCCTTGAGTTTCCTTGATATCATAGCTATTTCTTCATCGGAGTTATCATCAAGTTCCTCCTCATTATCTGTAGTAAGAGCTAAAACCTTTCTTCGAGGAGTTTCCTCCTCATCATCATATCTTTTTAACTGATGTTCATATTATTCTAATTCACCAAACAAAGTTAAACTATCCATGGAAGAAATAGTAGCAGAATCTTGAAGAGTAGTGATTTTAGAAGCAAACCTTTTGGACATAGCCCGAAGCAACTTACGGTTGATCTCACTTTGAGGAATAGTCTTGTCCAGCAATTTCAAGGAGTTTATAAGGACTAGAAATCTTGCTTGAGCTAGCTTGATGGTTTCATCTTTTTTCAAGCTTGAACATTTCATAATTGTGCATAAGCATGCTTAGCTTGACTTCTCGTACTTTGGAAGTACCTTCATGACTTACCACTAAAGTATCCCACATCTCTTTGGCAGTATTGCATGAGGAGAATTTATCTATCTCGGATTGTACCATGCCACTGAGAAGTGTGTTCATAGCCTTTGAATCATATGAGACCATGCAGATTTCGGTTGAATCCATTTCTAGCAGAATCTTTGGTGTCCCATCATCTCTTCGTGGAACAACTGGTCCGTTCTCCACAACCCACCATTCCCAAGGATCTCTTTTGAGATAGATCCTCATTCGAAATTTCCAGAAGTTATAATTTTTTGTTCCAAACAGCAAAGGAGGTCTATTGGTTGATGGACCTTCTTGATTGTTGTTTTCGAACTGTGCCATGTCAGAATCTTTCCCTACAAGTCACTTTTAAGACCAAGATAAGTAGAGCCTTGCTCTGATACCAAATGAAATTAGGCACACTTAGAAGGGGGGTTGAATAAGTGTAGGAGCAATCTATGACTAACTTTTAAAAAACTATTTATTTCAGGCTACTATAATGATTGAAATCAGCTTACTGAATTAATATAGCCTATTAAATAAAATACTTGATGTTAAAGAATTATCTCAATATAATGCAAGTAGTCAAATTAAGATAATAAAGTAACTTATGTGATTTTAATGTAAAGCAAATAATAAAATCAACACCAAGATTTTTTACATGGTTCAGCTATTACCCTCTATAATAATAGCCTAGTCCATGTCCAATACCAACTAGTATTGGAGACTCACTTTATTTATTTCTTTATAAATAAATACAGATTACAAAACAGATTCTAACAAAAATTAATTCACAATTAATTTCCCTTTGAGCTCTCTTGCTCCTTGTGCTCCTATGCACTCTTCAAGCACCTTTGCTTCCTTGAACCTGTTTGTAAGCTTTTACTCTAATCCCCTAGGATTAAAACCTTTAGACTAAACTTAGTCTAAAAAAAACTCAATATAAATATAGAGGTCTATGATCAATACAAGAATAATCAATTTAACAATTAAAAGCTCAACTATATGCAATGATCAATTAGCACACAATAAATAAACAATAAATTTCTTACCAAATATCAGCTCTAATAATACCAGAAATTAAATAGCTTAGCTGCTCAAATGTTTGCACCGATAAAATTGCTCGAGTAATAATCAGTAATTAGTGCAAGTAATAATCTCGTGAGTTGTGTTAATTTCTGTAGCGCCCCCAAATCCGGGTATCTTTCAACCCGACAGATGGTGCTATACTGTACAACATTTATACATTCATCCAATTGAATAGTCTCAAAGAACGAATATAACTTCTATATATATTAAAGTAATATTTACAATTTCCCAGGTTCTATACCCATTACAAAGGTTCTTTGTCATAATATCAGTTACATTAAAACAATAGACCTATACTATTACAAGACAGCTTAACAATCTGCCTTAGCTTTTCCTTTATCCCTTTTTGATCCTTCGGGACGTTCAGTCTTAGCTGCATTCATATGTTTCAAGCAAGGGTGAGCATGGCTAGCTCATCAAGTATAACAATTCAATAACAACATGCTTGACACATACGAATCATATATCTTCAATAACTGAACAATAGTTATGAAGTACTATTGATAATTCAAAGTAGCACTTCATCTTTTCTTTCAAAATGTTTTACAATAACAACAATATTTAGTAAAACATTCACTCCGGTCAAAGACCTCGAGTATTCATTCTTTATTGAATAGGACAACCCGGAACGAGTTTCGTAAGCCCGATATTACTTACGAGCACTTCTAGGTGATCAACCTATTGTACTCTATGTTGATCAACACTACATCCATTAAACGTATGTATGTTTAATCATTTGGCAACCTCACGTGCCTGTCGTTTTACCGACAAAACATTTATTTAACATTTCAGTCTTCTTTTTGAAAACCATATCAAGTAGTTGGAAAAAGATAGCAACATTTGATAATGCAAAAGTAGATTATCAAGTCTAGCCAAAAGGATTGGCTTTAATCTCAACATACCTCAATTCATGCGAAAGAATACATGAATCTTAAACTTGTTCAGATTGAACTGATACAAGAGTTAGAATACTTGCCTTTAGCGTCTGCTACCGTATACTAACTTTATGTTTAAGTCTTTCAAGTCCCTACAGTACATGATCACATAATGCCTTACATTAGGTCACATATAATCAAGTATGTATATGACTATATCTTACCTTTCTTCTCAATCTAATTGTGTATTAGATTCAGTTACTATTCGTTCTGGTTTATCATTACCATTGCATTTATCCTTGACTAGGCTATCTTAACCTTTACATTACATTCCTTAAGGTTTAACAAAGTTTAACAATGTTACATTATCGACCTTAAGTTATGTTTACTTTCCATCAATTTAGGTTTTCTTTTCTTTGTACATAGAAACCTTCATTACTATCTTTGTTCTGAGACTGGCGCTGCGGCGCCGGTCCTATACTTATATCTCACGCTGCGGCGTGAGCCTTATCCTAGCATGTCCCAGACTTAGCGCTGGGGCGCGAGTCCTTACGTAATGGTCCGTGCTGCGGCGCTACTCTCTAGAGATTTTTCGTACTGTGCATGGCGCTGGGGCGCGGGTCTTTTGCCTTGGGTTGGCGCCGCGGCGCCAACTCTGTGTACCAGATAAAAATTTCAGTTTTGAACTTTTGTAAACTTCCCGGACGCATAACTTCTTCGTTATAAGTCCGAATTAGCTCGTTCAAAAGCCTACGGTTCACAAATTTCGTAATCTACATGATCATCCAAGAATTTTATCTATTTGACTTCGTTTGCTAAAAATTCACCTATTGGTTCATTTTTTAACGAAACGATAAACGTTCGTGAACGTTCAATGCTCGTTTCTTCGTTCTAAGTCGGAATCCGGTCATTTTCGATTCCGCAACTCTTAAATGCCAAATATGACTTAACTCATTGTAAATCAATAATTCCGTGATAAAACACGAAATTTGACTTCCATTATGAGAATTTTACGAATTCGACGATTGTCGTCCAATCGTGCAATTTCCGGCAAATCTTCATTCTTACGATTTGTTCAACATTACAAATGAAGTTCATTCATCATGTGAACATCTCAACATACATAATACAACAACTTATTTTTATTGTTGGATTTTGACTCCTCATGAGCTTATAACTTATCAACTTATAAACTACCTAAGATTTGATTATTCATGACTTATGACAATTAGAGTTTCTTAATCATCACACTTTACACATGCATCACATATAACTTACTTAGGTATACATGATACATATGATCATATAAATTCTTTTATCTTCATATCAATTCTCTTAATAAACTCCTTATAAGTTCATATTATCTTCACATAAGTGTATAACTTATGTTAGTTTCAATGACTTATTACCAACTTTTGTGGCTTAAGTCCATGACTTACATATTCTTCTTGCTTCTTATCATTCATGTTTCTTAATCCATCTTTTCTTATCAACCTATCATGATAGAGATATAAGATAATTGGAGAAGAAGTCTTACTTCTATGAAGTCTTGGTAAGGTAGCTTGCTTCTTCTTCTTGGTTTATGGAAGTGACTTATTGCTAGCTTATTCTCTTTAACACTTAAGCACTTTAGTAGTCTAGATTATTTGAACAACCAACAAATGCTTGTAAGTCTTCTCTATTTATAGAACTTGCAAAGTTAGGGTAGTTTAGTCATTAAATCTTCCCACCTCCTTTAAGCCACCTCCTTACTATTCATTACTTGACTAACACAACACTTATCCTATACTTGGTCATTACTCATTTAACTTGGTCATTACTCTTAATACTTTGTCCCTACATTAACTTGGTAACCACATATTAACCATATAATTATGGTTTTCCCCATGGGTCAACAAATTCATAGATTCTAATTTGGGCTTGGATTAATTAAATCATTGGGCTTTGCATTAATAAACACTAGCTTGTTCATTAATCAATTATTGGGCCTCTTCCTTTAATTCACTTGGACTTATATTAATTCTTATCAATCTTTCCAAGTCCATTAACATTTCTTAATACATATACTCATAGTTTATGTATTATTTTCGTATTCTAATTCCTATAGAATTTATATACGAAATTTCATCCTTCATACAACTCGTATAATACTTCATATTATACTCATTTCCATTTCGTTGTACAATACATAAGTATCATACCATTATTACATATTCATTACTATTTCGCCTTCCTTAACGTTTATAAATTAAGTCCACAAGCGAAATATCATTTTTTTTCATAACTAGATTTTTATTACATAATCCATCTCATCTTATTATTCCATCATTACGTATTTCTCGAAATTCAAAATTATATCCCGAGCAAATACCGATGAATAGTGTTTTTTGAAAAATTTCTCGATTTTTTTTTATTTTCGTATTGGAAATTCAAACACTTTAATTCATCCACGTAGCTCAAATACTACGACATTCTAACGTCACTAGGTTATATAACGACAACCATCTTGATAACACATAGAATAAGAATTTATTATTATTTACATTAATAAAATCATTTTATAATAAGATCCGAATTTCTCGGTCGTTACATTCTTCCCCCCTTATAAAGATTCTGTCCCCAGAATCTCGTCTTACTTTAATCAAATAGATGTGGAAATTTTTTCTTCATCTTTTCTTATATTTCCCACGTTGCTTCTTCAGCATCGCGGTTCCTCCATAATACCTTCACTGATGGTATTACCTTATTCCTCAGAACTTGTTCCTTTCTATTAATGATTTGCATCGGCAACTCTTCATACATTAAGTCGTTCTCGATATGAATTGGCTCATACTTGATTACATGCTTATAGTCCGGCTTATATGGACATAATACAGATACGTGAAACACGTTATGTATTCGTTCTAGGTCTGGAGGTAATGCTATCATATAAGCTACCTCTCCCACCTGTTTTAACACTTCAAAAGGTTCTATAAACCTTGAACTTAACTTTCCTTTCTTTCCAAAGCGTATCTTTCCTTTCCAGGGAGATACCTTTAGAAATACATACGAACCCACCTCAAACTCTCGACTTAGTCTATGTGAGTCCGCATACTTTTTCTGTCTATCCTGAGCCATGACAAGACGCATCCGAATTAACTTTACCACCTCCACTGTTTGCTGCACCAATTCTGGTCCTAGCATACGGCGTTCTCCCACCTCATCCCAACACAAAGGTGTTCTGCATTTTCTTCCATACAGAGCTTCATAAGGCGGCATACCTATGCTTGCATGATAACTATTGTTATACGCAAACTCTACTAGTGGTAGGTGATCATCCCAACTACCCTTGAAATCCATAACGCAAGACCTCAACATGTCTTCTAACGTCTGAATTGTTCTCTCGCTTTGCCCATCAGTCTGAGGATGATAAGCCGTGCTTAACTTCAACTGTGTTCCCAACTGCTCTTGCAAACTCCTCCAAAAGTTCGATGTGAATCGTGGATCACGATCTGACACAATCGATACCGGTACTCCATGTCTGGAAATGATTTCCTTAACATAAAGTTTAGCTAATTGGTCTAAGTTATACTTGACCCTAATTGGCAAAAAGTGAGCCAACTTCATCAACCGGTCCACTATTACCCAAATTGCATCATATCCTTTCTTTGTTGTCGGAAGTCCCACCACGAAATCCATCGTAATATGCTCCCACTTCCATTCTGGAATCTCCAATGACTGTAATAAGCCACTGGGTCGTTGATGTTCAGCCTTAACTTTTTGACAAGTCAAGCACCTACTCACATACTCTGCCATTTCTCTCTTCATGTTCGGCCACCAAAAACTTTGTCGAAGGTCTTGATACATCTTAGTGCTACTAGGATGTATCGAGTACCTCAAATTATGAGCTTCTTGTAACACTTGCTCCTTTAATTCTGTCTCATTCGGAACCCAAATTCTTCCCTCAAATCTTAATAATCCTTCATTATTAAGACTATACTTAGCATCTTCCTTCTCGGATAACCGCTTCTTCATTTGATTACACTCGTCGGTCGTGAGTTGTACTTCCTTGACTCTTTCTATGATGGTAGACTGCATCTCCGTCACAAACAGTCTCTGCTCCTCCTCAATTGGCAACTTTACCTCTAATTCCATCCTAGCCATCTCTGTTATTAACTCATTTTGAGCCGTTAACATAGACAACTTTTCCCGACCCTTCCGACTTAAGGCGTCGGCAACTACATTGACTTTTCCAGGGTGATACAGGATTTCACAATCATAATCCTTTATCAACTCTAGCCATCTTCTCTGCCTCATATTCAACTCCTTCTAAGTGAAGATATACTTTAGACTCTTATGGTCCGTATATATCTCACATTTTTCCCCATAAAGATAATGTCTCCATATCTTTAAGGCAAACACTACTGCGGCTAGTTCCAGATCATGAGTAGGATAAACTTTCTCATAATCCTTCAACTACCGTGACGTATACGCAATGACTTTGCCATGCTGCATAAGCACACAACCAAGTCCTCTATGCGAAGCATCACTGTACACTACGAAATTTTCGGTGTCATCAGGTAACGACAAAACAGGCGCTTCACTTAATCTTTTCTTCAGTTCTTAAAAACTGTCTTCACATTTATCCGTCGATACATATTTCACCGTCTTCCTTGTCAAATTAGTCAACGGGGTAGCTATCTTCGAAAAATCTTGGATAAATCTTCGATAGTACCCTACTAACCCTAGGAAACTCCGCACCTCAGTCGGCATTTTCGGCTGTTTCCAATTCACCACTGCTTCCACCTTCGCTGGATCTACTGAAATCTCCTCTTGGTCAATGACATGACCTAAAAACTGCACCTTTTCCAGCCAAAATTTACATTTAGTGAATTTCGCATATAACTTCTCCTTCCTTAGTGTTTCCAACACTAATCTTAAGTGTTCAGCATGATCTTCTGGCGTCTTAGAATAGACTAGAATATCATCGATAAACACTACGACAAACTTGTCCAAATATGGTTTGAACACTCTATTCATCATATCCATAAATGCAACTAGTGCATTCGTCAACCCAAATGACATCACCAGAAACTCGTAATGACCATAACGAGTCCTGAATGCCGTCTTTGGTACATCTTCCTTCCTAACTTTCAACTGATGATACCCCGTCCTCAAATCTATTTTAGAAAAATACTTTGCCCCTTTTAATTGATCAAAGAGATCATCGATCCTGGGCAATGGGTATTTATTCTTTATCGTTAACTTGTTCAACTCCTGATAGTCAATACAAAGCCTTAACGATCCGTCTTTCTTCTTAACAAACAACACTGGTGCCCCCCACGGAGAAACACTTGGTTGAATGTACTTTCTATTCAATAGTTCCTGTAGCTGAACCATTAGTTCTTTCATTTTCACCGGCGCCATACGATACGGTGCCCTTGAGACTGGTGCCGTTCCTGGCACAATGTCTATCACAAATTCGATCTCCCTATCCGGCGGTAACCCCGATAACTCACTTAGAAATACATCCATGAACTCATTTACTATAGGTATTTGTTCCATAGTTGCTCCCACTCTCTGGGTATCCACAACATGGCAAAGGTAACCTACACAACCCTTCCTTAATAATTTTCTAGTTTGTGTCATCGTAAGGCAGCACGGACGTCCCGACAACTTACTACCGTAAAATACTACCGAAGGTTGCTTCAACGAATTGATTCTCACACATTTCTTTTGGCAATCTATAATTGCTCTATGATTAATTAACCAATCCATTCCGAGAATTACGTCGAATTCTCCTAACTTTATCGGTATTAAATCTACCGATAACTTACAACCCCGTACCTCTACGCAACAACTCCTATGAATATTTTCAACAGGAATTATCTCCTCATTTGCTACCTTAATGTTCAAAGCTACAGGTAATTTTTCGGGAAATAATTCTAGTCGTCTAGCAAAATCACATGCTATAAACGAACAAGTAGCACCCGAATCAAAAAGCACGTATGCATTTATGTTATTGATCGGAATAATACCTGCAACTACATCCCCTGATGCCGCCGCATCTTGGACCGTCATTTTAAAAGTACGGGCCATTGATTTCCCCTACTGAGTTGGAACACTAATAGCTAACTTACCGCTATTAGTTCCCTTATTTCCTTCCGTCCCCTTCTTTGGGCAGTTCTTTGCTATGTGGTCAATTGATCCACATATAAAGCATCCGTGATTTTTCTTCGGATTTGGGCAGTTAGGCTAAATGTGCCCTTCCTGTCCACAATTATAACATACTGACTTTCCTTTGAGACAGACTCCTAAATGAGTCTTTTCGCAGGTTTTACAGGCCTCCATCCTTCTCTTAGAATCCCCTTGTTTTACTCCGGTATTCCCAAAGTTAAAGCCCTTCCTCTTTTGACCATTTCCATTTCCACTGTCTCCCTCGATCTTAGTTCCTCCATCAACCTTGCCCTTGCTCTTCTTATCCTTGTGGTACTGGCTGAGAGCCTCATTCCCACCTTCGGCAATTATTGCCTTTACTAATATGGTTCCAAAGGAAGTACTTTGGAACACTGAGATTCGACTATAGAGCTAGGGTTTCAAGCCCTGCTCAAATCTCCTAGCCTTTCTCACTTCAGTGTCCACTTGATGTGGAGCGAATCGTGCCAGTTCATTAAACTTGGCAGCATATTGGGGAACTGTCATCTCCCCTTGTTCCAATTCAAGAAACCTCATTTCCATCCTTCCTTGCATACTCGTGGGAAAATAGTTCTCGAAGAAAATCTCCTTAAACCTCTCCCACGTTAGATTTCCTATATCGGCCCTAGCCTGGTTTGCCTCCCACCAGAAGTTGGCCTCTCCTTTCATCAAATAGGTTGCAAAGGCAACCTTTTGACCCTCCTCAACATTTGCTATTACAAATGCTTTCTCGATTTCTTTTACCCAAGTCTGGACTTCTATAGGGTCCGTAGTTCCTTTGAACTCCGGTGGACCTACACTTTTAAAATCCTTAAAAGTAGTAGCTCGTAATACTCCAGGAATCACAGGTATATTAGCCCCCGTTCTATTAAATACAGCCGTTAAAAGATTAACAAACTCCTGCATTGGATTAACCGGACCACCCTCCGGTTGGTTAACATTAGCGTCTTGATTTTGTTGTCTCCTTCTTGGCGGTATTTTGCTGTTAAGAAAACAACACATCATTATTACTTTATTCTTGTTGGTTTGTTATTATTTATAATAAAATAATAAATCATACTCATTACTCAATATTTTCCAAGAAAAGACTTATATTGATTCATAACTTGTAGTATAACACTACATTGTTTACATTACTCAGCCTTAGCTGATTACATTACCATCCCGCAATTACTTCAAAAATTGGGATTTACAAAAGACTACCCTTTGTTTATACAAAAGAGGGTTTTACGTCACTACTAGATATATAATATTTACATATCTAAGCTACTCCAGCTATTGCTAGATTACATCTGCCGTAAGGCATTCTCAAAGTCTGCTCTGGCCAAACTGGCAACAACATCTCTATTGATGGTATGACGGGTCTGTCCTGCTTCTATCTGATATCCAGCTAACTGCTGCTGGAAATCTACATGAGAACTCCTATGTATATAGGACATCCTCTCTAACTTCTGCTGTTTAGTATTTAGCTCCTGTTTGAGCTCAAAGACTTCTTCTTTCAAATCTCGGACCTTGTCCATAGCTAGGACTCTATCATCGTGCTCCTCTTCCCACATTCCTTCCATACTAGCCTTGTCCTCCCGGACAGCTTGGAGTTCCTCTTTCAACTCCTTAACCTCTTGGCAGTAATGGATATTTCTATCCAATATTGACATAAACAATGCCTTCATTGATTCTCCCATAGACAATTCCTCTGTAGGTGGAACCTGATCAAAGGACATAACGTCCACCTCCTCCTCTATCATGCCATTAAATATAGACATATAGTCTAAATCGTTTGAGTCTCCAGACTCAATTGTCACCACTTCTGGTTCTACGGCTATAGGATTTGGTAGTATCTCTACCCGATTAACCGAATCCTCGCTCACTACATGTATATCTCTATACTTATCATTTTCTCCTGACATCTACAATAAAACAATATAGTTTGATTAGTACACGTCAGTAAAATAATAGAAACACATAACATAATATAATGCATTTTTATAGAGTTACTTTCCATCTTTTACTTCTTTATTCTTTCATAAGGTTATGACTTAAGGTTCTATTTCCCCCCTTAAGTTTTATAACCTAGGCTTTGATACCAACTTGTAGCGCCCCCAAATCCGGGTATCTTCCAACCCGACAAATGGTGCTATACTGTACAACATTTATACATTCATCCAATTGAATAGTCTCAAAGAACGAATATAACTTCTATATATATTAAAGTAATATTTACAATTTCCCAGGTTCTATACCCATTAAAAAGGTTCTTTGTCATAATATCAGTTACATTAAAACAATAGACCTATAATATTACAAGACAGCTTAACAATTTGCCTTAGCTTTTCCTTTATCCCTTTTTGATCCTTCGGGACGTTCAGTCTTAGCTGCATTCATATGTTTCAAGCAAGGGTGAGTATGGCTAGCTCAGTAAGTATAACAATTCAATAACAACATGCTTGACATATACGAATCGTATATCTTCAATAACTGAACAATAGTTATGAAGTACTATTGATAATTCAAAGTAGCACTTCATCTTTTCTTTCAAAATGTTTTACAATAACAACAATATTTAGTAAAACATTCACTCCGGTCAAAGACCTCGAGTATTCATTCTTTATTGAAAAGGACAACCCGGAACGAGTTCCGTAAGCCCGATATTACTTACGAGCACTTCTAGGTGATCAGCCTATTGTACTATGTGTTGATCAACACTACATCCATTAAACGTATGTACGTTTAATCATTTGGCAACCTCACGTGCCTGTCGTTTTACCGACAAAACATTTGTTTAACATTTCAGTCTTCTTTTTGAAAACCATATCAAGTAGTTGGCAAAAGATAGCAACATTTGATAATGTAAAAGTAGATTATCAAGTCTAGCCAAAAGGATTGGCTTTGATCTCAACATACCTCAATTCATGCGAAAGAATACATGAATCTTAAACTTGTTCAGATTGAAATGATACAAGAGTTAGAATACTTGCCTTTAGCGCCTGCTACCGTATATTAACTTTATGTTTAAGTCTTTCAAGTCCCTACAGTACATGATCACATAATGCCTTACATTAGGTCACATATAATCAAGTATGTATATGACTATATCTCACCTTTCTTCTCAATCTAATTGTGTATTAGATTCAGTTACTATTCGTTTTGATTTATCATTACCATTGCATTTATCCTTGACTAGGCTATCTTAACCTTTACATTACATTCTTTAAGGTTTAAAAAAGTTTAACAATGTTACATTATCGACCTTAAGTTATGTTTACTTTTCATCAATTTAGGTTTTCTTTTCTTTGTACATAGAAACCTTCATTACTATCTTTGTTCTGAGACTGGCGCTGCGGCGCGAGCCTTATCCTAGCATGTCCCGGACTTGGCGCTGGGGCGCGAGTCCTTACGTAATGGTTCGTGCTGTGGCGCTACTCTCTAGAGATTTTTCGTACTGTGCATTGTGCTGGGGCGCGGGTCTTTTGCCTTGGGTTGGCGCCGCGGCTCCAACTCTATGCACTAGATAAAAATTTCAGTTTTGAACTTTTGTGAACTTCCCGGACGCATAACTTCTTCGTTATAAGTCCGAATTGGCTCATTCAAAAGCCTACGGTTCACAAATTTCGTAATCTACATGATCATCCAAGAATTTTATCTATTTGACTTCGTTTGCTAAAAATTCACCTATTGGTTCATTTTTTAACGAAACGATAAACGTTCGTGAACGTTCAACGCTCGTTTCTTCGTTCTAAGTCAGAATCCTGTCATTTTCGAGTCCGCAACTCTTAAATGCCAAATATGACTTAACTCCATTATAAATCAATAATTCCGTGATAAAACACAAAATTTGACTTCCATTCCGAGAATTTTACGAATTCGACGATTGTCGTCTAATCGTGTAATTTCCGGCAAATCTTCATTCTTATGATTTGTTCAACATTACAAATGAAGTTCATTCATCATGTGAACATCTCAACATACATAATACAAGAACTTATTTTCATTGTTGGATTTTGACTCCTCATGAGCTTATAACTTATCAACTTATAAACTACCTAAGATTTGATTATTCATGACTTATGACAATTAGAGTTTCTTAATCATCATACTTTACACATGCATCACATATAACTTACTTAGGTATACATGATACATATGATCATATAAATTCTTTTATCTTCATATCAATTCTCTTAATAAACTCCTTATAAGTTCATATTATCTTCACATAAGTGTATAACTTATGTTAGTTTCAATGACTTATTATCAACTTTTGTGGCTTAAGTCCATGACTTACATATTCTTCTTGCTTCTTATCATTCATGTTTCTTAATCCATCTTTTCTTATCAACCTATCATGATAGAGATATAAGATAATTGGAGAAGAAGTCTTACTTCTGTGAAGTCTTGGTAAGGTAGCTTGCTTCTTCTTCTTGGTTTATGGAAGTGACTTATTGCTAGCTTATTCTCTTTAACACTTAAGCACTTTAGTAGTCTAGATTATTTGAACAACCAACAAATACTTGTAAGTCTTCTCTATTTATAGAACTTGCAAAGTTAGGGTAGTTTAGTCATTAAATCTTCCCACCTCCTTTAAGCCACCTCCTTACTATTCATTACTTGACTAACACAACACTTATCCTATACTTGGTCATTACTCATTTAACTTGGTCATTACTCTTAATACTTGGTCCCTACATTAACTTGGTAACCACATATTAACCATATAATTATGGTTTGCCCCATGGGTCAGCAAATTCATAGATTCTAATTTGGGCTTGGATTAATTAAATCATTGGGCTTTGCATTAATAAACACTAGCTTGTTCATTAATCAATTATTGGGCCTCTTCCTTTAATTCACTTGGACTTATATTAATTCTTATCAATCTTTCCAAGTCCATTAACATTTCTTAATACATATACTCATAGTTTATGTATTATTTTCGTATTCTAATTCCTATAGAATTTATATACGAAATTTCATCCTTCATATAACTCGTATAATACTTCATATTATACTCATTTCCATTTCGTTGTACAATACATAAGTATCATACCAGTATTACATATTCATTACTATTTCGTCTTCCTTAACGTTTATAAATTAAGTCCACAAGCAAAATATCATTTTTTTCCATAACTAGATTTTTATTACATAATCCATCTCATCTTATTATTCCATCATTACGTATTTCTCGGAAATCCAAAATTATATCCCGAACAAATACCGATGAATAGTGTTTTTCATAAAATTTCTCGAAAAACTTTTATTTTCGTCTTGGAAATTTAAACACTTTAATTCATCCACGTAGCTCAAATACTACGACATTCCAACGTCACTAGGTTATATAACGACAATAATCTTGATAACACATAGAATAAGATTTTATTATTATTTACATTAATAAAATCATTTTACAATAAGATCAAATTTCTCGGTCGTTCCAATTTCTAAAAGAGAAACATCATTTATATAGCCCTTACACAATTTACCGTTAATAAAAGATGTGTTCAAAATTTTTTAATCTAACGGAAGGATAATAACCAAAAGAATTAACGCTGCATGAGTCCACAAAATCTGGCTTGGTTACAACATCTTCAATGGTAAAGCACAATTTTAACAAATATCCCAAAATAAATTCCAGTTGGTTACACAATTTGGATAACTCAGAAGACCACAAAATAATTACTTTAATCAATTGACTTTCTCTCTCCAAGCATTAACAAAGTGGCGTGTAAAAGAACACTTATCATTTCTAACTTTCAAGACATGGTTTCTCATAAACCATAATTATCTCTTCCTTGAAATATGTAAATATCAAATCACCAAAAAGATAAATCCTGCTAGTATATATTCCCATGTGTATTCAGCCCAAAGAAACATTTTACTTAGACATGCATACATAAATATATATCCACATGTAATCCAAGAATATCATTTAATAATATGCATGTGAAAACGTGTAACATAAAGTCATGCATAAATCTAATCTCAATTCATTACTTAAAAATAACCTTTTAGAATTTTTAAAACATTTTTCATTTAAGACATATGAAAATGCAAATAATATGTTCCTAGAGCCTTTAAATGAAAAATCAATTATTATGCTATTGATCTTTAATTTTTTTTCCTAGAAAAGAGAAATTCCTTCAAAGTCTTGAATATCCAATCAAAGCTCCTTATCACCAAAATACTTGAAATACCATAAAACAATTTAGTACTTAAACATCTCATCATCAAAATATAAGGCTAGAATATGACTAAGTCAACAAATCTCCACAGGTAGTTCAATCTCTCTGACAACATTTCGTCGAGATCCATCGAAAGCTTTGATAAATGTATGGCTTCTTTGAATTCTGTTAAGATTGATATTCATCTTCTCCAAGGTGGCATAATGTCAGATATTCAAGGAGGACCCCCCATCTATTAATACTCCTGCGACCACGTATCCGGAGGACATAACCGCTATGTGCAACGGCCTACAATGACCAGTCCCTTCGGGAGGTATGTCATCATCAGTGAAAGATATCACATTGTTGTTAAAAATGTGATCAACTAGGTGATGGAACTTTTTGACACCCACTGATTTAGGCAAATAGGCTTCTTCCAAAACCCTTAGCAAGACCTTCCAATGATCCTCAGAAGAGAAAACCAAGTCTAATATGAAAATTTGTTGTGGACCTTCTTTCAAGCTTAAAACCACCTTGGCTTTATTATGTCCCATAGTACGGAGGAATTCTTCAATCTTCTCCATGAGAACTTTTTCCTTTGATTTGATGGCGGGTTTCATCACCAGTTGGGGAAGATATAGTGGATTCTCTTTTGACACTGTAGCAATTATGTGAGATGTGGAAACTTCAGCCTCTCCATAATTCCATGGAACTTTCTGTAGGCTGACAATAGAATTTTGTGGTCTGAATGGTAAAATGATTGGCTCTGGTGAAGAAACTTTCAAAGGATTCTCAATACTCTTGAGCTGAATAGGTTGAATTGTATGTGAGGGGGTAGGTGAATCTGTCTCAGAAGATATAACTATTAAGACTTCCTTCCACTTTGTAGGAAATGCGTCCCCACTCTCCAGTAATAAAGCGTCATTATCTGCCATTTACAAGACAATGCTGTCAATTAGATTCTGAATAAGGTGGCAGAGTACGCAACATTCTTCAGTGCTGTGACCGCGAGAGTGGGAGTGGTATTGACACAATCTATTGAAATTAAACCGTCCTGAACGATGGCTGATTGGAGGTAGCAGAGCTGTGATTCTTCCTTCATTGATCTGCATTTGCAATATCTCTTCCATCGGTTGGCCTAAATAGGTAAACTCCCTTTTGTTGGCTAAGTCCTGACGGGCTTTGACATTTGCTCTTTTTGCAATTTTATCCTCTAGTGTTTCATTTTCTGGAGTGTTGGTAATAAGTGGAAGGAGGCTAGCATGCTCCTGGCTGAATAATTGATGTGTGACTTGGTGCTAATGGACCACCAGTTTTGCCAATTGGTTGAGTTACTCGCGCAGAGCCTACATTTTCCGTTCCATCATAAATTGGAACTGTACGTAATCCCATTTGTCAGTACTATCCTTGCTAGTTTGGGAAGATCCACCAATGGAGTGGAAAGTCTGTTCACTACTCCAATTAATTATATTAACCTCCTCTTCTTTGTGTTGAGGAAGAGGGTTATCTTGCACATGGGGTTGGTCGGGTTTAGTCACCACGATCTCACCATTGTCAATTAAATCCTGGATCTTGTGCTTTAAGGCCCAACAATCCTGAGTATCATGACCTGAAGCTCCAGTATGACAAGCACATTTCTGACTAGCATTGAAACCCCTCCCACTCGGGTTAACTGGTGGAAGAAGATGAGTAATTTTCTTCTGAGTTATCAGAAGATTGAGAATGTTCTCGAGCGAGTCCCCTAAGGGTGTGAATACTCGAGTGCGTTTAACTTCTCCACCTTTTGGCAATGGAGGGTTTGAAGACTGAGTTAGAAAATGGGAGTAGTTTCTCCTCTGAATAGGCAGGCTTTGACTGCCTTTTTACCCTTATAGTATCAAGGAAACATCCTCCTATTTCTTCTTATGGACCCTCCGGGGGTTGTTTCCATAACTTCTAGAATAGATGTGTTCAGCTACAGCTTTGAGAGCGACAAGGTCTTGAATCATTCTTGACTTCAATCCCATCTCAGTCATTTCTCCATGTTTGATCATTTCGGAGAATGGTTTGCCAATGCCAGCTAAAACTCTCTCATAGAAGGGAGCCTCTTGAATGTCTATAAAGGTCGTCACCATCTCAGACTCAATCATAGAGGGAATAACTTGAGCAGCCAGACGCCTCCATCTTTGGGCATACTCTCTAAAAGACGCACTAGCTTATTTCTTGACCTTAGTAATTTGGTACCGGTCAGGAGCCATTTGAGTTTGGAAACTGTACTGATTGAGGAACGCATGAGCTAGCTCCTCCCAGCTATAAATTTTTGAATTGTCCAATCTGGTATACCATGATCTAACTTCACCAGTCAGACTCTTTTGAAACAGCTGCATTCTGAGATTTTCAACCAATGCAAAAGATCTGAGTTCCCCAATGAAGGCTTTCAAATGTGTGTAAAGATCTCCCAACTTGTTATACTTTTCAAATTCAGGAGTTTTGAATTTCTCTGGATAATGTACACCAGGGAATATACAAAGGTCTGCATATGAAACACTCCCATGTGTTCCAATTCCTTTGATAGACCGAATGGTCTCTTCCATTTGTAAGACCTTTTTCCTGATATCACCGGTGTCTAGATCTTCTTTGAGATGAGTGATTTCAGGAATTTTGCTAGTTTTATCCAATTGAGATTCAGGTACATGAATTTCTTTGTTTGGTCCCTGAGTTCCTCTATGGGTAAAGGATTCTGTAGGTATGGGTATTCGTGGACCCTGAGTGGACTATTTTAGTTCTTTAAGCAGAACAACTAACTCTATAATTTGGTTACTTAGTCCTTTGAACTGCTCGCGAGAGACGGGAGTAGGACTAGACTGGCGAGATGAAGCCATACTTGGCTATAGGCTCGTTGCCTTTTTGGATTTTGAATGGGTTACTGGACCAATTATATCCCTATAAAAAGACTTATGTATTTTAGTCTTAGTGAATGTAGAAATATTACATAATGTGTCCGTTTAGGAGTATTGTCCTGCGAAACAGATGTCAGTTTGACAAGATAATATGTCAGGTTTTGATAGAAAGGGAATGTATATACATACTTTCCTTATATTTTCTATTACATTGAGATTGACATGGAAATGAAATTACAAGTAATTGAATTTATAAGTAATTTTGAAATGTGAAAGTATGAAGAGACTTTTCTCCGCATTTGGTTTATCAGAGGCTGACCTATCTTAGGCTACTCTCGCGACTTTTTGGCATGAAGGTTCCCAAATCATCGTAATTTACTTGACGGGAAGTTAATCCGGTCTTTCAACTGGAGTGAATTTGGGTGGTGCCTTTCCTGAGCCTCGTTATAATTAGTCTTCCTACGAGTCCAGTAATCAAACACCGACAGGATAGCCTCCTGGTGGAGGAATCACACAACATACATTCACATACAACGTGTCTCACCGTATGGAAATGATGACATGTGCGAAGCACTAATATCACAAGTAGATATGGTGCGAAGCATTAAGTGAAATAAGTAAATGCATCCGTACACATTCATTCAATTTAAATGAAACATCCACACACAAGCAGATAATGGTTTTGAAAAGTTTATAATAGCGTCTTAAGCCCTCTTACTGGATGTCCCCAATAGAGTCGCCACCTGTCGACGTCGAGAGTTTTATTTGTCCCTTTTCTGTTCTTGTCTTTTGGTGTTCTCATGTTAGGTGAGATTTGTTTGAAAAAATAAGTTGTGAAAAGGTCTGACATGTATATGTCGACGATTGGACTGTAAGAGTCGCCAGTTGGTATTTTTAAATGGTTGCACCATCTCAATCGAGAAAAGGTTTGTACATTGACCTAGTGATGTGGCACTATTTAACTGGTTTGTGAAACCGAGATTCGTTAGGGTCCGAGGATTGATTATACGGAGGGAAGGTGTTAGGCACCCCCCGACATCCGTGTTACCACGGTGACTGCTACTTTTTAATTTAAACCATTATCTGAATATGTGTGTGTGTGTGTAGATCAATGTACAATTATCTGGAAGTAGGGCTATTCCTCGTTTGCACCTATATACAAATGGATTGAATTTTGTATAAAAGTTCAGTTTTAACAAGATATAGCAGTGAGGTTTTGTAAAAGAGGTTTTTCAAACCCTTGTGCTCAATAGTAATTGAGGCCTTTGATACTTTTATTTTATTATGTATTCGGCTTGATTACTTTTATTTTCGAGATGCGAAGCATCTTCAAGAAAATAAGATAAAAAGTAGTGCCGAATTCCTTGTGGGCATAAGAACCATCTAAGAAATTCAAGCACCGTAAATAATTTACAAGCCGTGTACAGCTAAAAATGTCCATCACGGAAACCAAATCTAGATTCAGTAGACTAAATCTGTGATCACATGATTCCTAGACTCACATGATGTAGCAATTTGTATGAAAGCTGTAAACAGTTATATATATAAAATATATATATATATATATATATATATCATAAGTAAACTAACCGCCTAAGTAAGCTCCAGGCGGGACGAAATGTAAATGAAAGCAATAAATGGCCACGAAGTGAACTCCAACCGCCTCGAAGTAAGCTCCAGGCGGGACGAAATGTAAATGAAAGCAATAAATGGCCACGAAGTGAACTCCAGGCCATACATGAATATATATATATATATATATATATATATATATATATATATATATATATATATAAGAGATAAACACACTGGATATATATCGATCCAGGCTCGGTTCGTTAATTCGAGTTCTATGATGTAAATCTAAGCTCAATCAAACAGAGTTTTATGATAACAATATGTATATAAGTATTTATATATATATAAAAGCAGTAAACACTCCGGATGTAAAATCCAGACTCAATCAAACATAGTTTGATGACAGGAGATACATATATATATATATATATATATATATATATATATATATATATATATATAGCAATAAACCACGGACCGACGGTCCGGTCATACACACACATGCGACTCTCAATGTGAATAATAATGTGTGAAAGAAGTGACGAAAAGGCTTAAAGTAATGTTAGAAGGCTTACAGTGGACTGCTAAAGAAGACTTCAATAGCTTTAAATGGATGAACACTCGGTTCCCACCGGTAAAAAGTAGCCAAATATAAGCTCACAAGTGTTTGAAATGAGAAAGCACTCAATTTATAGTGTGTATAGAACAAATTGGACAGGGCTTCCTTGCCTTTTCCTTCTTTAAAATGGCCACCCCAAGCCCTCTATTTATAGAGGGGGGAGCCGCAGGTGTACCTGTGGCAGCCCAGGGTGCCCCGGACTCCGCATGCCCCGCCGTCTCGAAGTACGTGCACTCGGGTAACATGTTGTCGGCTCGAACCTTCAAAACTTCAATCTGGGCATCCGATCGAGGTGTATAAGACCTTTTAAGGTATGCTGTTGTTGAGAGATACACAAGGACATGGGATAAGAGGTTGTACGAAGTCAGGAAGATGGGTCCATGCACAGGTCTTCAGGCTTCAAATTCTATCCGGTGTACTGCCTTGTGTATTAGCTAATCGGGATTGGAGCTATGGTTCTTGTAGGACACTTCTATGTAGCATGCATGTTGAAATGTTGAGACAGTGTGAAAGTGGTATCAAGGTGGCAAAATGATGATTTTTCCCCTCACCGGGGTTATCTCCGGTCCTGGGCTGATTTAGCAGTCGTTACTCAAGGTTATCTCTGAGATTGGGCTGCTACATGTGCTGAATGTCCTCAGGGTTATCTTTGAGGTGTGCCTGTCCTCCCGGGGTTATCTTCGGGTTTGGAACTGAGTGGCTCGGGGCTATCACCGAGTGTTTGAAGCTGATTGCAGGGGTTTGAAATAAGCATTTTTGGGGTTATCTCCAAAACTGCAACTGCATGCCTCGGGGTTGTCTCCGAGGTTTGAACTGCATCTCCCGGGGTTGTCTCCGGGATTGGACTGAATGTCTCGGGGTTATGTCCGAGATGGAACTGAGGATTTCGGGGTTGTCTCTAGAACTGGAACTGCATTCCTCAGGGTTATCTCCGAGGTTAAAAGTGTATCTCCTGGGGTAGTCTCCGAGTTGGAATGAATATCTCGGGGTTGTCTCCAAGAGGGAAAACTGAGAATCTCAGGGCTGTCTCTGGGATTGCAGACTGAGTATCCTAGGGTTGTCTCCGTGATGGCAAACTGAGTATCCGGGGTCGTCTCTAGGACTGTGCTGCTTTAACTTCCAGGGTTATCTCTAGAAGACGACTTTACCCTCCTGCAAGGTTAGCAATAAGAATGCAAAATTTTTTGAGTGTCTACAGCTGGATTGATCATACTTTACCAGTATTGGTGGCATCTTCTTTGAGATTGTGGTATGACAGTTTATCCTCCCTAGATCAGGTGACAGTTGATTAGTTGTTGCGCCGCTCTATAACCCCCCTAACATTTTAAGTTCCATCAGGCTTTGTAGAGGGAATGTCGGAGCATTGGGTACTGTCGACGTCGGGATTTTTAATTGTCCCTTTCCATTACTTGTTCTTTGGTGTTCTCATTTTAAGTGAGATTTGTTTGAAAAAACAAGAAAAGGTCCGACATGTATAATGTCGACGATTGGACTATAAGAGTCGCCAGTTGGTTTTTTAACTGGTTGTACCAACACAATCGAGAAAAAGTTTACACATTGACCCAGTGATGTGACACTGCTAAACGGGTCGGTGAAACCGAGATTCATTAGGGTCCGGGGACTTGGTTATGCGGAGGAAAGGTGTTAGGCAACCCCCGATATCCGTGTTACCACGGTGACCACCTCTTTTCAAGAAACTGTTATCTGAATGTGTGTGTGTGTGGGTCAATGTGCTGTTATTTAGAAGTAGTGCGAGGCCTCGTTCGCACCTATATACACATGGTTTGAATTTTATGTAAAAATTTAATTTTAAGCAAGATATGGCAGTGATGTTTTATAAAAGAGGTTTTTCAAACCCTGATGCTCAATAGTAATTGAGACCTTTTACACTCCCATTTTATTAAGTGCTCGGCTTGATTGATTTTATTTGACAGATGCGAAACATCCGTACGAAAATAATGTACAAAATAATGCCGACTTCCTCGTGGGTATGGAAATCATCTGACGAAATTCAGACACCGCAGAATAATTTACAAGCTGCTTACAGTTGAAAATGTCCATCATGAGAACCGAATCTAGATCCAATGGGATGAATATGTGATCACATGATTCCTAGGCGCACAGAATAATGCAATTTATATGAAAGCAGTAAGCAGGTACATATATAAAAGCTGTAAATATATATATATATATATATATATATATATATATATATATATATATATATATATATATATACAGACATGATCACCAACCACGAAGCACTTCCATGGGGGATCAGAAATATAAATAAAGCTGTAAAAGCTATCAACCGCCACAGAGGAAACTCCAGGCGGGACGATATGTACAGAAAGCTGTAAAAACGGTCAACCACCACGAAGTAAACTCAAGGTGGGACAAAATGTAAATATATATATATATATATATATATATATATATATATATATATATATATATATATATATATATATATAAGAGTGTAGCATATAATGCATCCGGATATGTAGTAAATGCACCGGATATGAAATCTCACCGAACAGAGTTCGATAGCAGTTCATATATATAATTATATATATAAGAAAGCCATTAAACGCACCAGACATAAGTCTAGGCTTATCGAATAGAGTTCGACACGCAGTTCATATATATAAATGTATATATATACAAAAGCAATTAAACGCTCCAGACCGAAGTCTAGGCTCAATCGAGGTATAACTCGATAATGTTAGTCCATATATATAAATATATATGTATATACAAACTAAAAATAAACCACGGACCGAAGTCCGGGCAAAAGTGTGCAACACGACTCTCAACGTGTAGAAGGGTGTGTGCAAAGTTGAAGAGAAAAACTTTAAAGTGTGAAAGAAGGCTTACAGTGGGCTGCCAAAGAAGACTTCAATATCTTTAAAGTGGGTAAACACTGGCTTTTGTAGGTATAAAATAAGCTATATGTGAGCTCACAAGTGTTTAAAATGAGAAAGCATTCAGTCTGGGGTGAGTATAGAGCAAATTGGGCAGGGCTTCCTTGCCATTTTCTCTCACAAAATGGCCACCCCAAGCCCTCTATTTATAGAGGGTGGAGCCGCAGGTAGACCAGAGGCAACTCGGGTTGGCCCGAGTTTTTCGGGTCGGGTCGGGTCGTCTCGAAGTACGTGTACTCAGGCACTATAATGTCCACTCGGACTTTCAGAATCGCAATTCGGGCATCCGTTTGAGGTATACAGGACCTATTTCGGACCGCCGTTGTCAAGAGTTGTACGATGGCATGGGATTAGAGTTTTTGCGAAGTCATTGAAGATGGGACGATGCCCTCCGGTCTTCAAGCTTCAACTTTCATCCGTTACCTCGCACAATAGTCACTCGAAATTGGTTAGTCTTGTGGGACACTATTGCGTAGAGACGTTAAGACGACGTAGCGTGGCATCGTATTGGTCAGATGACGATGTTGCCCCTCATCGGTGTTATCGCCGGATTGGGCTGATAAAGTAGACGTTGCTCAGCTTCGTTGAGATTGGACTGCTGTAATTTGTTGAAGGTCCTCATTGTCATCTTTGAGGTGTGCCTGTCTTCCCGATGTTATCACCGGGCTGATACAGTGTATCTCGTTGTGAGCGCCGAGATTGAAGCTGGTTGCATTTGTAACAAGCATTTCTGGGGTTATTACCGAAAGTGCATTCCTTGGGGTTATCACCAAGGTTAGTGGCTATTCCCATGGTTGGGACTGAGACTGGATACCTCGGGGTTATCTCCGAGATTAATCGGTCTTCTCTGGTGTTTGTTCTGGTATTGATCTGCATGCCTCGGGGTTATCTCCGAGATTGGAATTGTTACTCCCAGATTGCGATCCGGGGTTGATGATGAACATTCGATAGTATCCGACCTGGATATGGATCGTCTTTCAGGGTTCCCTCTTAAAAGACGAATCTGCTCTCCTGCAATGTTAGTGACAGGTGTATAGAAAAGTTCGAGTGTCTACAGGTACCAAATATGCAAGTATTCAGATTTGATACCCAGGAGTTGACTCCCACATTGAAGTAGTATGAACGTTTTACAGACTTACCATTGGATAGGCCTTGCGCTCAAATGGCTGTCGGTGACATGAGCTGACAGTTTATGACCTTTATAGGCTTTAGGCGCAGAGTTGGCCTCGACAAGGTTTCCTCGAGGCATGTAGTGTCCATGAGTTTCTTATTGACAAATTTGGGTTATTGGACAGCTATCTGCGATACTCTAGGGACTTCACCATTTTTGAGGGTGATTGGCACATCGCCCGTGTAGACATACTCTTTCTATGTATAATGGCTTATCTGTACATGCCATTGTACATGGACCACCTGAATATCGATGTGATCATGGTAGTCCGGGCTCTCCGAGAGGAACATACCATCTTACCGATGATTCTAGCAGAGACCTTGAGGTTATTCACGTATTGCCATACCCATTCTGTAGGGATGTTTATAGGCAATTTGGTCCTATTGTACATGTGGTTTATGACACACTTGAGACCGATTGGCACATTCAGACGCTACAGGTACTGTTTTTCCCACGAGATAGCCATGTCATATTCCTTTCAGTCGGCTGAGTGTACAGACACAACTTCTTGGTCGGCTTTCTTATCAGGGATCGAGGACCTGTTTGATATTTTTCCGTGTTCAGGGCTTAGCTCTCCTTATAGTTTTATTACTCATGCAGATGGCATAAACTATCTTTCCCTGGCCGATTTGAGGGGTGTGACCATATATCATCCACTGGCTATTATGGCATAGTTTGACCAGTTTTAGGATGTTCATCCCTTTGACAGGGCAGTGGGTCAGCATTTGTCATCTCGGCTTTTGTCAGTAGAGGATTTGTTCAAGATTTATGCCCGTTGGACCCAGCGTGAGAGGGCTAACTTTTTGACTAGCCATCCAGGTCATCCTGCAGAGTATTCTGCATGGTTTGAGACAGAGATTGCATCAGCTAGGGTTGTATCCTCAAAGTCAGGTATTGATTTTGATAGTGGGGAGCCTATAGAGTACCCTGATTCCCCCATCGAGGATGAGTTGTTTACTAGTTTGTCAGTAGCTTTGGTTGATTCCCCCAGTATTCCTGCTACTGTGACTCCACATTCTGCAGAATATTTAGAGCAGAGTTTACATCTGATGACATTTGAGAGGGATCAGTCTAGGGCCTTGATGTTAACAGCCCTTTCTGATAGAGATGCCACTCTGGTTGAGAGAGATGATGCTCTAGCTCACAGGGATATCGCTATTGTTTAACGGGATGAGGCTCGATCATCTAGGGATGCAACTGTTATTGAGCGGGATGATGCTTTAGCTATCCGAGATGCTGCCACTACAGATAGTACTGCATTGAGATCTCATACTGCTGACATTATGGTAGAGATGAGTGCATTCATTGATGAGCATGGTAGCACCATACAGATGACTGTAGATCTCATGGCTCGTGTGGATACCCTAGGATAAGAGCTCATAGATTTACCTCCATCTATTGAGAGGGATACTATGTTAGACTTGATGATTCGCTTATCTACTGGTTTGTAGATTAGCTTTGATTTTCCTGTATAGACTAGGTTAGCCTTTTTTATCATGTACATGATACATTATATATATCAAACAATATTATATGGTAAGAAAATATGTTTTGATCCATTTCTCTTTTAGATATGCCTTGCTACTTGCTTGCCTGTTCTCCAGGGCTTGTGATCTTAATATATTTTGAACTCCTCCTTGATGGATGGACATTGAGATGTCTCAGGATCTTTCAGAATGGATCATTGATCTTTTTATCCCCTACCCTTTGGTGTCTTGGGACTGGTTTCTAAATGTGGTTATGGAGAGGAGATTTTGGCTTTCCTCTATGAGGTTGACCGCACCATAGATGGTCGCCGGTACTCCCGTGTATGGAGGAGACCAGGTAGTTCCATCTCTTATGGATCGGTGTTTCTCTTTGAGGATTCAATCGCAGCTTAGATGGGAGACCAGGTAGTTCCATCCCTGTGGTCTAAGCCGATGAGGTGTGGTTTAACCACCCAACAGATGGTTTCTGATGTGTTCCCGTGTATTGGGGAGATCAGGTAGTTCCATCTCTTATGGTTTGGTTTGAAAGTTTAAAAGATGATCCCAGTACCGTTGACAGGGTTTTATGTTTTTGGTAGGGGTGAGACCGCACCATGAATGGCTGCCTACGTACTCCCATTGATGAGGGGGAGATCAAGTCTGCGTAGTTCATCCCTGGTGGGATAAACTGATGTGATGAAAGGTTTTGAAAACATGAATTGACTGATGGATCTAATGATCCAGAACCAGGATGCTGGTTTGCAGGTAACTTCAGACATAGTACCGTTTCACGGTGTCTGAGTTGATGAGTTGGGGAAATTCCTCGCCATCCATCTCTTGTAATCTATGGGCTCCTCCTGTAAATACCTCCTTGACAACAAACGGGCCTTCCCAGTTTGGGGAGAATTTTCCTTTAGATTAATCTTAGTTGTCAATGACCTTTTTCAAGACCAAGTCATTTTTTTTGAACTACCGTAGCTAGACTTTCTTGTTATAGGATCGAGCGATCCTCTGTTGGTATAACTTACCATGGAAGATGGCTGTGGCCTACCTTTCATCTATAAGAGACAATTGGTGGTACCGATCTTATAACCATTGGTCTTCATCCAGCTGAGCGTCTATTGATGAGTGAGATTTATAACCACGAATCAGATACTTTATGGCTTAAATAGTTGCCTGATCTTCATAGATTTTATATAGTTTTATATGATTATAGTGTTATTATGCTTAATTGATGTATTGCAGGGCTTTACTGGTGTTTTCTAGCCATCAAGGGGAAAAATGGTCATCTTTCACATACTTGCGCTGCAGCGCCAAAGCCTAGCTTTAAGTTCGCGCCGCAGCGCCACCCCCTGGTTCATGCTGATGTCATCGTGGCACTACAGCGCCACTGTTCCTTCTTGGACTCGCGCTGCAGCGCGACCTCCGGTCTCTTTGTTGATGACGGGGCGCCGCAGTGCCAACCACAAGCCTATTGCCCGCGCCGCAGCGCGAGCTCTGGTGCCCAGGTAGAGAAGGCTAGCTTTTGATCTAGCAATAGAAGGAAACTTATATATATATATATATATATATATATATATATATATATATATATATATGTGAAGACCAGCCTCTGCAATATGCATCAGACATCATATATCATATAGTCATATAGCTTAGCTTAGGATAGATTAGTTTTTCTCTTTTCTTATGTATTTTCTCTCTCTAGTTCTTAGTTGATGTTTATAAATATAGATTAGGTCGATTATGGAGAAGTCTGAGATTTGCTTGGAGCTTCAAGAGTAGTGAGCTACACGGATTGGAAAGCTTGAGAGGAGAGAAATGCTTGGAGACTGAAGAACCTCGACATAGTTTATTCTTATCTATTTATTTCCTCTAATTTTGTAATCCATTAATGTTATCTTTATTTCTACTTACATTTTGTTCAATAGCTATGAACTGAGTATTGGCTCTAAGGTTATAATGGAACCCTTTGTTATTTAAATTGACTGTCTTATCTCTTTGGTTGGCACCATATGGTTTGGTTTAATATATTCATGCTTAATGATTCTCGCTAAGACATTAGTGATGATTTTGGTAATCTATATGATATCAATAGAAGGATTGTAGATTTACACCTAAATATATTGGCATGTGATTATGGGTTTCGACTGCATAAGTTGTACGTAGAATAGACATATATCTGTGCGCCATGTGTGACCTAATTGAGAACTTATGCCTAAATCCTTGTTAGGTTAATTCGCATAGACATGTGTAGGATTATCACCTAGCTTGGACGTTCTTGTCTATTCTATTCCCTATCGGGTGGAACTAGAGATGATATGTTTGTGCATACCGCGACAGAGGTGTATGAGCACCTATGTGTTCTCGGTCGACAAATTGTCGTGACCATTAAGACCAAAGAGAGAAGGGTAGGTAGTTTGATGAAGCATAGCACGCCAGGTGTTCGACAGAATGCCTGAGTAGGGTGAAGTTGTAACCTTAGCTTGTTATTCCTTCGATTACCATTCGTTATCCATTTACTTGCTTTGATAATTAGTTATAACTAGATTAATCACACTTCCATTTATTGCTGTTCGAATAAGACTTTAGCGATACAAAGTTGGTACTTGGTAAATATTAGTGATAGTTCCTCGTGGGTTCGACACTCAACTTATTACTGTATTACTTGTTAGACCGTGTATACTTGCACGTGTTTCGTGATCAGTTTTCCGACCAACAAGTTTTGGGCGCCGTTGCCGGGGAACTATTACTCTAATATTGTCCAATATCGGTTTAAATCAATTTAGTCTTAATTTGAACGTTTATATATTTCTTTTATTTGTTTGATCTTCCTTTTTGTGTTTAAGGTTACAAGTTATGGACGATCAATGTTATCAATGGCCTTACGAGAGGATGACACAACCAAGCTCAGAAAAAGGACTCGAGCAATTGCAAGTTCAAATTACAAATGTCTTGAGGTTTACTCACAATCTTGAGTGTCAGTCCACTAAGAATGCCTACTGTCAAGATCGAGCTGACATTGAACCGATCTCCTATCATCCAAATTGTCAGGGTTATCCAAACTCTTGGGACTACAGTCAAGAGAAATATCATGATCTAAATTATGCCTATCAAGTTGAATATCAGTCTCCGCTGCAATATGAGTTGACGTCTCGACCCAATGAGAGCTTTTATAAATACTCAGAGCAAGAAAAAGAGAACATGCTTAAAGAGCTTCTCACCAACTTTATTGAGAGAAATGAGGTTCGGATGGCAACCCAAGAAGTCGCATTGCAAAGCCTCAAAAATCAATTGGGATAACTCGTCAATGCAATCACAAATCCACCGCAAGGAAATTTACCTATCATAATTGAGTTCAACGATGAAGTAGTAGAGCAGTGCATGGTGGATAAGCGAGGAGAAGGCTATGAGTCTCACCAAGTTGTTGAGGGCATTGTCAAGGTACAAATTGACTAACATGCAGAGGCTGATCTAGAAGAAGAGAGGATTAACAGTGGGTACACTGTCAAGAGTAATCAACAGTTAGAAACCATGCTCACGACTGTGGAAACCCTGGAGGACCCTCTAGCGCACAAAGAACGCTTTCAAATTGATGAACAAGGCGAATTAGTGGATAATTCCAGTGGTGAAAGATTCTTCGTGCCAATGGGTGAAGAAAACGGGGATGACCAATCATCCATGTCTGCCAAAAATTTAAAGGAATTGATGAATAGGCGGCATGAAATGGTGATTTTCGCTTATGAGCTGGATTGAGCGGCATCGATATAGTCAAGCCGACGACTTTAAAACAAGCGCTTAGTGGGGAGGCACCCCCATCTCAATATCATTTTCTCTATTTTTCCTTATGTCTAGTTTATATATTATGTCTGTGTCTTTACTTTGTAAACATTGCTGCCAGTTATTGTATTGCCATGTTGTATTAAGCATGCTTTTGTGGCTGCAGACAACATGTTTTCCTTTTGTGATGCTATTCTATATATAGTAGTATAGTTAAGCTAGTTATTATGTGGGTTAATATATATATATATATATATATATATATATATATATATATATATATTTGTTAATATGGTGGCTAATACATGGTTTAATTTGAGCTGGAAAAAACCAAGGTACAAAGCTGGCGCCGCAGCGCCAGCATATACACCACAACTCGCAGCACAGCGCCGTGTTCAAAATCCAAATTTCCTACCTCGCGCCGCAACACCAAAGAACAAAGGGCTCTCGCACCGCAGCGCCACTATATGGCACGACCTACTGGTAATTCGCATCGCGGCGCTAAGCAAAGAAGACCAGGCCACGCCGCAACGCCGGTAGCAAGTTTCTATTTTTAAAAACAAGGCAAAGCCTGCAGTTTAGCCCACACATCCCTATTCTCTCGAGATCTCTCGACAGCTAGAAACCCAACAGCCCCTCCTCTTCATATCTATCAGCACGATTCCCCAGTACTCCACCCGAGTTCTGTCCCACACTCACCAACATACTAATTGGCTCTAATCGATTACACAACTAAGGGTCGACAAGAGGAGATCAAAAAAATCAAACTAGGGTTTCCCACTTAAGGTATTTGGGAATTTTAGTCATTCACTAACAGTTTGTTTTGTTGATTTTGATAGTTCGGTTGTTCTTTCTTGTTGTTCGATTGGGTGATTTCCACTGACGAAAATCGGGCTAGAGCACTGTCAAGCAAGGGCTGTCCAAACTTGATTTTCAGAGTGCGCGCCAGGTGTTTGATAAATTGCTTGAGAGAACATTTTAACTGTTTGGGGTTATTTAGCATTGGAATTGTTGGGGATATTCGAGCCTAAGTTTGGGGGAGTATTGAATTGGGTTTTCTGCTTGTGTTCATACTAATTGCTGAAATTTCTGACATGGCTTCAAAAAGGCAACGCCTTAGTGTCGGGGGGTCCCCATCCGTAGCACCAACTGCTTGGGACAACACCAAGTTCATCAACAAAGAGGCCTGAAAACGATACTAAAGCTCGTTTGCCGCACGAAATTTAATTCCTGAGCGGGGTTTGAGGCCGGACAAAAAGGATGGCGAGTTGGTGGCCATGATTGCGGGACGCCAGTGGATCCACTTCATAAGGTCACCCGAGTCAGCCGTTGTTTCTATAGTTCTTGAGTTCTACGCCAATGCTAGTGCCAAGGGTCCTTCTGTTGTCCAAGTCAGGGGGAAATCAGTGGCTTTTGGAAGCCAAGCAATCAATTCTCTATTCACGATGCCTGGTTTTGAGGGCAGGGACTATATGGAGCTGGAACTTCGTAGCTATGACTTCGAGGATATCATTAGGAGGCTATGCAAGCCCGAAACTGCATGGAAGAAAAATGACTACACGGGTGAAAAGACCAGTTTCCCGACTTCAGCGCTCAGTCGCTATGGGAAGGCAAGGTTCAGCTTCATTTGTGCTAACATAATTTCGACCCGTCACCTGAGCGACGTGACTAAGGATAGGGTGATCCTCTTATTCGCCATTGTCATGGGCCTGAACATTGATATTGGAGTTCTCATCCATGAGTCGATCATGAAGGCGATTAAGAGCGCCACCTCATCGGGGCTTCCACATCCATCGTTGATCACCCGGCTGTGCAAGAGGGCAGGTATCCATTGGGGGCCAGAAGATATAGCTTTGCTGCCCATGTCTATCATTGACCATCAGACGATCTCACGCTTTAATGTGTGGGACAGGGCAGACTCTCATGTTAGAGGCGAAGGATACGAGCCACCCACCGCACCACCTCCTACGGCAGAGCCCGAGACCTCGCAACCACCAGACGCAGGCCCAGCTTCGTAGGGACTACTGTAAGATATTATGGCATCCCTCACTTTGCTGCATCAGAAACACGACGCTGAGGCGCAGAGGCAGCAGAGGCACATTACAGCAGTGGCCCAGAGGTAGGACATTGCCATGCAGTATCAGGCTGAGCTGGTCAACACGATGCATAACATTTACACCATGTACAGTGGCGAGGATGCTGAGTTCACACCATTCTAATTCCCAGAGCCTCCTGTCTTCCCACCCTACCCTCCACCATCACCGCCCGCCGAAGCTGATGAGGATGATGCCGCTGCTGAGTGAGCGATCTTTTGGGAAGCCCTCTTGTATAAGATTGATATATGTTTAGCAATGAGGGCATTTTTCACCTTAAGTTTGGGGGTGTTAGGGCTTATTATCTGTTTATTTCTGTCTAGTGCCATGTTAGGTTGCTATTTAGTACTTTGCTTATGTTTTTATCAGTATTGTGGTGCAGTTGTTTTGAACTGCGGGATTATGTTTTGGATTTTTATTATTATGGATGCCATGAACTATTTTTGGTTATTATTTATTAATGCTTTGATTAGTATCAGCATGGTTGTTGGTTTATAGCCATCTTTTTGGGACTTTTACAGATTTATATGCTTGTGCCATGTGAATGGCATTTTTATCCTATTTTGAGCTGCTATTAAGCAATGGTGTTATATTTATCATTAATTTTTTATTGTGGCTAATGACAAGTGCCAAGTAATTATGTCTATCTCTTAGAGTCATGTCAAGCATGTATGAGCTAAGGGTTTGTTCAATCGATAAGTTTAGACTGTTATTGATCCGTCCTTCTTAGCAAGCACCGACCAACTGTGTTAACTAGTTATTTTTTAAATGTAGTTCGCATGTTTATTGCTTTGAGAGTTTGTTCACTCTTATAAACTTTCATTTTTTACAAGGTAATAAAAGACTTAGACGTTTATACAGTTTTGGATCTTAGATTCTGACATGTTGACATATAAAAAAAATAAAATGAAATGAGAATAAAAAGAGAAGAAGATTGAATATCGAAAGTTTTGCGATGGGTCGAGATGGAGCATAAAACGCACTCGCCCATAAACGTATGACCGATGTTGAGATGGAGCATAAAATGAACTCGCCGAATAATCTTCATTTTTTCGTAAAGTCTCAGTTGGCTTACGTTGATTATGTGGCCTTTACTACTTGAGTTATTAGATTCATAGGGGTGTTCTACACCTAGTGCCCTAAAGTCATCTGGCTTAGGAGTCACTGATCAAAAGCTCATTAATGGATAGTTCTGAATAGCCTATGGTAATTAAGGACTGTCCGAGTCAGATTTTACTGTCTTCATGCTAGAGTCTTTTGATCTTTTCCTGCACTTACGTCTTATTCTTAATGCTTGTTGAATGTTTAAGTTACAGAGGGTACATATTAGTATTAACAATCGTCTCCACACACACACATAGAATGGATCGAATACAGTCTTATGCTTGCAATTGAATGAACCCTTATTTATATCTGAGTTTGGCCTGTTCTCTGGGAGTAGCTATGATCGAGCTTAGAAGCTATGATACTAGTATACAATTATATTTTTTCTTTCGCGTGTTTTACTATGATTAGTTTTGTGTTAGATAGTTTGCTCGATGACAAGCAAAGACTTAAGTTTGGGGGTATTTGATGAGTAGGATTTATACCCGCGAATCAGATACTTTATGGCTTAAATAGTTGCCTGATCTTCGTAGATTTTATATAGTTTTATATGATTATAGTGTTATTATGCTTAACCGACGTATTGCAGGTCTTTATAGGTGTTTTCTAGCCTTCAAGGGGCAAAATGGTCATCTTTCACATACTCGCGCCGCGGCGCCAAAACCCAGCTTTAAGCTCACACCGTAGCGCCACCCCCTGGTCTATACTGATGTCATCGTGGCACTGCAACGCCACTGTTCCTTCTTGGACTCGCGCTGCAGCGCGACCTTCGGTCTCTTTGTTGATGACGTGGTGCCGCAGTGCCAACCACAAGCCTATTGCCCACGCTGCAGCGTGAGCTCCGGTGCCCAGGTAGAGAAGGCTAGCTTTTGACCTACCAATTGAAGGAAACTGATATATATATATATATATATATATATATATATATATATATATATATATATATATATATATATATGAAGGCCAACCTCTACAATATGCATCAGACAACATATATCATATAGTCATATAGCTTAGCTTAGGATAGATTAGTTTTTCTCTTTTCTTCTATATATTCTCTCTCTAGTTCTTAGTTGATGTCTGTAAATATAGATTAGGTAGATTAGGGAGAAGTCTGGGATTTCCTTGGAGCTTCAAGAGCAGTGAGCTACACGGATTGGAAAGCTTGAGAGGAGCAAAATGCTTAGAGACTGAAGAAACTCGACAGAGTTTATTCTTATCTATTTATTTCCTCTAATTTTGTAATCCATTAGTGTTATCTTTATTGCTACTTATATTTTGTTTAGTAGCTATGAACTGAGTATTGGCTCTAAGGTTTTAATGGAACCCTTTGTTATTTAAATTGACTGTCTTATCTCTTTGGTTGGCACCATATGGTTTGGTTTAATATATTCATGCTTAATGATTCTCTCTAAGACATTAGTGATGATTTTGGTAATCTATATGATATCGATAGAAGGATTGTAGATTTACACCTAAATATATTGGCATGTGATTATGGGTTTCGACTGCATAAGTTATGCGTAGAATAGACATATATCTGTACACCACGTGCGACCTAATTGAGAACTTATGCCTAAATCCTTGTTAGGTTAATTCGCATAGACATGTTTAGGATTATCACCTAGCTTCGACGTTCTTTTCTATTCTATTCCCTATCGGGTGGAACTGAAGAGGATATGTTTGTGCATAACTCGACAGAGGTGTATGAGCACCTATGTGTTCTCGGTCGAAAAATTGTCGTGACCATTAAGACCAAAGAGAGAAGGGTAGGTAGTTTGATGAAGCATAGCACGCCAGGTGTTAGACAGAATGCCTGAGTGGGGTGAAGTTGTAACCTTAGCTTGTAATTCCTTCGATTACCATTCGTTATCCATTTACTTTGTTTGATAATTAGTTATAACTAGATTAATCACACTTCCATTTATTGCTGTTCGAATAAGACTTTAGTGATACAAAGTCGGTACTTGGTAAATATTAGTGATAGTTCCTCGTGGGTTTGACACTCTACTTATCATTGTATTGCTTGTTAAACCGCGTATACTTGCGCGTATTTAGTGATCGGTTTTCCGACCAACAAGTTTTTGATGAGTGAGATTTATACCCTCGAATCGGATAGTTTATGGCTTAAATAGTTGCCTGATCTTCGTAGATTTTATATAGTTTAATATGATTATAGTGTTATTATGCTTGACCGACATATTGTAGGGCTTTACAGGTGTTTTCTAGTCTTCAAGGGGAAAAATGGTCATCTTTCACATATGTAGACACTCAAATTTTTTTGCATACCTGTTACTAACATTGCAGGAGGACAGAACCATCTTTTAGAGATAACCCTGGAAGATAACTCAGTTCAAATCTCAGAGATAACCCTGGGATACTCAGTATTACCATCTCAGAGATAACCCCGAGGCATCTAGCTCAGACCCGAATACCACCGGAAGTTTCAACCTCAACCCCGGCGATAACACTGGGAGTTTCAGTTTCAACCTCGGAGATAATACCGAGGAGTGCAGTGCGAATACCAAAAAACACATTGAGATAACTCCGAGGAGTGCAGTGTCATCTCGGAGATAACCCCGAGATACTCAGTCTCAGCCCCGGACAACAATGGAAAAGATAGAATCAACCTTAGAGATAACCCCGAGGAATAAAGTTGCAGTTTCAAAGATAACCCCAGAAATGCTTGTTTCAAAGCTATGCAAACAGCATCAGAACACTCAGCAAAAGTCCCGAGGCACTCATTCCACAAACCCGGAGATAACCCCGGGAAGTCAGGCACATCTCAGAAATAACCCTAAGGACGGTCAACACCTGCAGCAGTCTAATCTCAGAGATAACCCTGTGCAATGACCGCTAACACAGCTCAAACAGGAGCATGTAAACGCACCGGATATAAAATCCAGGCTCACCGAACAGAGTTCAATAATAGTTCTTATATATAAGTATATATATATAAAAGCGAGTAAACGCACCGGATGTAAAATTCAGGCTCACCGAATGGAGTTCGACCACAGTTTATATATATATATATATATATATATAATTAAACGCATAAATATTTATATATAACAAAGTTCGACACACAGTTAATTATATAAGTATATATATACTTAAAGTTTAGGCTCCAGACCGAAGTCTAGGATCAACCGAGGCATAACTCGGCAATGTTAGTCAATATATATGTAAATATATATATATATATATATATATATATATATATATATATATATATATATATATATATACTGAAATGAAACCACGGACCGAAGTCCAGGCAAAAGCAAGCAACACGACTCTCAACGTGTAGAAGGGTGTGTGCAAAGATGAAGAGAAAGACTCTAAAGTGTTTGAGAAGGCTTACAGCTGACTGCTAGAAAAGGCTTCTATATCTTTAGAGTGGGTAAACATTGGCTTTTGTAGGTACAAAAGAGGGCTGTATATGAGCTCACAGGTGTTTAAAATGGGAAAATACACTGTATGACAAGTGTAGAGCGAATTCTGCAGGGTTTCCCTGTCTTTTTTCTCGTAAAAATCAGCACCACAAGCCTCTTATTTATAGGCAAAAGGTGCCGCAGGTGTACCTGCGGCTCAGTCGCAGGTGTACCAGAGGCGGGTCGGGTCGGCCCGGTTTGGTCGGGTCGGGTCGGGTCGGGTCGTCTCGAAGTACGTGCACGCGGGCATTATAATGTCCACTCAGTTTTTCTGAAGTGCAATTCGGGCATCCGTTTGAGGTATACAAGACCTATTTCGGACCGCCGTTGTCGAGAGTTTGTACGATGGCATGGGATTAGAGTTTGTACGAAGTCTTTGAAGATGGGGCGGTGCCCTCCGGTCTTCAAGCTTCAACTTTCATCCGTTACCCCGAACAATAGCAACTCAGGATTGGTTAGCCTTGTGGGCCGTTGTTGCGTAGATGTGTTGAGACAACTTGGTGTGGCATCGTGTTGGTCAGATGACGATGTTGCCCCTTACCGGTGTTATTGCCGGGTTGGGTCGATACAGCAGACGTTGCTCAGCTTCGTTGGGATTGGACTGCTGTAATTGGTTGAAAGTCCTCATTGTCATCTTTGAGGTGTGTCTGTCTTCCCGATGTCATCGCCGGGCTGATACAGTGTATCTCGTTGTGAGCGCCGAGATTGAAGCTGATTGCACTTGTAACAAGCATTTTCGGGGTTAATGCCGAAATTGCTTTCCTTGGGGCTATCACCAAGGTTGGAGGCTATTCCCATGTTTAGGGCTGAGACTGGATACCTCGGGGTTATCTTCGAGATTAATCGGTCTTCTCCGGTGTGTGTTTCGGTATTGATCTGCATGCCTCGGGGTTGTCCAAGATTGAAACGATTACTCCCAGATTACGATTTGGGGTTGATGCTGAACCTCCGGTAGTATCTGGTATGGTTGTGGATTGTCTTTCAGGGTTATCTCATAAAAGGAGAATCTGCCTTCCTGCAATATTAGTGTCAGTAGTACAGAAAATTTTGAGTGTCTACAGATGCCCCTCTTTATCATACTCATGCATGGCGATGCATGGGTAGGATAAAGAGTCCTAGACACTTGAAACGTAATAAGACGAATAGGGTACTATGGATAGCAACATGATTTAGATGTATGATGCATATGTATGGGGTTGTAGCCCAACACGCTGAGGATAATTGTTGGCTCCCTATTGCTTCAACCGAGGATTGGCAATGATGATCAGATTTGATGTATAATCTGAGTCTGTCAGGATGTTGATGTTGGAATTATCATCAAATTCCTAGATAAAGACTGGATCCTACAGAGGTACCTCTTGTGTGTAAGAGATCTGTGGGGATAAAGCTTGATCTGTTTGAGGATGTGTATAACATATTCCATCATCCATCCTCCTTGATGATAATCTCCTGGTTTGTATCGTCAGGACATGTCAGGGTTCTGTTGGAGTTACTGCTA
Source organism: Panax notoginseng (assembly GCA_016801055.1). Classification (NCBI taxonomy): domain Eukaryota; kingdom Viridiplantae; phylum Streptophyta; class Magnoliopsida; order Apiales; family Araliaceae; genus Panax; species Panax notoginseng. The sequence continues at coordinate 172,097,183 of CM029015.1, forward strand.
ACAACAAATGCTGTCAGGGATGCCTGAACTTCGTTGACGTGTATTTCACCGATATATGAATCAACGGCTGAAAAATCCTGTGGGATATACTGTCAAGGTTGCTTGACTTCCGCTGTCGTGTAGATCAACGGAACATTGCGTTGTGACCCCCCGCCGGGGAATATGGGTAATCGGGTGGTAAGAACCCTGAATGGCTCCAGAGCTCTGATAGGTTTAACCCTCTATTAGCTGGAATGATGTCAAGGCTGCTTGACCTTCGTTGATGTGTGTGTCAACGGCTTGAATGTACGTGGTAATCCCCTGCCGTGAATTCACATTGCAAACCCCTCTGGAGATCTACTGGGGACGTATGCATTGATCGAACAACTGTGTATGCTCTGATGGGTTTACTTGCCATCGGCTGACATAATGTTAAGGCTACTTGACCTTCGTTGATTTGTGTGTCAACGGATGAACACGCGTTGTAACCCCGCCGGGGATCTAAGTTGTAACCCCCGTCGGGGACTCACGTTGTAACCCCCGTCGGGGACTCACGTTGTAACCCCTGTCGGGGACTCACGTTGTAACCCCCGTCGAGGACCTAGGTTGACAAGGACGATAATCCTGAGAAAGCGGCATTGGACCTACGTACGGTATTGCCGAGCTTGATTGAGATCATTTAAGATCACCGGTATAGTGTACCCTATGTGTGGGCGAATACCAATGCGTGATGTATCGATTCAAAGTCTTATCAGAGAAGACCAGGATTGTATGCAATTTTGCTCAATCGTGTGGCGTTTTTATTCTCGATTTGACCTTTTTAATTCGTAAGACCTCCTTTGCAACTCGAACTGGATCGAGCCGGAGGGATGGGACCCACATGGGGGTGCCGCAGGTGTACCTGTTGCAGCCGTAGATAGGCCTGCGGCCAGGCGTGGATCATATATCCATCAGCCAGCAGCATTCACAAGTCACTTTCAACTTGTTTCGCTTAGAGAAAACCGCGAGCCATCTTCAGATCTCCTGAGTTCGGGCTGCTTTCTGCAAATTCTGTCACCGTGCAAGTGTTCCACACTATCCTGGTAACGTATGCCTGTATTTTCTTTAGTTTCTGTCCGTTAGATTGTGAGTTATTACACGAAATGCATCTAAACACATAGTAGTGGTTCTGTATGCCCAAATGACTTGATAAAAAATATTCAACATAGTAAATGTTAGTATTAAACCATGCTGAACATAATGATGTAAAAAAATTTAACTTTTGAGATAGTCAAATTGGCACCTTTTTCTGTTATTTTTTGTCCTATTTGAGGTCCAATGAGCAAAAGGTAGAAAGGCAAAGTACTCCTAGCATTGAGGTTGGCCTTATGCATGATGCTTTTGATTTTTAATGCATATATTGTGTATATGACTTTGGGGCAGGTGTGCTACTGAATGGCCACCTAAACATGCCTGAGTGCATGTGGATAGTCCTATTTTCAAAGGGGACTGTGACAAAATTTTTCAAAAGGTAGGCATTGGGTAGTCATGCATTTTAACTCTATTGTTTGTTAAAGTAAATGCATGCATGCATATAATCATAAATGCATTAGAGAAAGCTCTAGGTAAGGAAATACTACACCATTTTTGAGGTGATTTGGAGACTTATTGTCCAGATATTATGGATCCGGATCAGCCGAGAAGTTCCTATAGGACCGCTTCTGGCGTACGGCGGAGGGCTTCTGAAGTGCCTCGTCCCCGTTCTATCAGACAGCCTCGTCGATTGGTGGAGGCTGTGATCCGTCCTGTCCAGGCAGATGTTCCGGACGTTGAGGACGAGGAGGTGGATATTGAGAACCCCGCTCCTACTGCATCTGTCCCTCGTAGGGAGCTTCTGAGCATTCAGGTGGCGAACCCAGAGTTGCTGTGTGATTTGGGCAGACATCCATCAATGTACTTACATGCTAACGAGGTATGGCGTTAGACTTTGCTTTTCCTTCTTTCCTGTTGATGAGGATTAAAGGGTTCTGATGTAGATTTGCATTTCATGTAGGTTCCAGGTTTTACACAGCCTCGAGGGAACTGGTTTTGCATCTACTCCATGTACCAGGCGCTTCATCCAGATTATAGAGCAGTAGTGCATGAGTGGGAATTTGGGGCATTCTTCTCCATCCTTCCCCGTCGTTGTCCCTGGGGTTACCTCAGGGCATTGTCTGAGCGGTGGTTTCACCAGACTCAGTCACTCCACCTGCTGGATTGCGAGGTGATGATGACATCGATGGATTGGCGATTTATCACCGGCGTGGAGTTTGGAGGGGAGCCAGTGCCTTGCATGGCGAATATTACCCCTACTGCCGTCAGATCCTTGTTAGGAGTTTCGGCGGCGGCGCTCAAAGGCAGGACCATCCGTTCAGGTCCTTTGAGCGTGGATGCTGTGAGCGGGCTATTGAGTGAGCCCATGCCTGATGATGTCAGGATCAGAGATCGCGTTCTGCGGTGATTGTTCCTGATTATCATTCGAGGCTGCTTCATAGCAGATAACTTTTCCACGGTATCTTTTTCTTTGGTCAGCTCTACGTGTGACGTGGACCATATTGGAGAGTACGATTGGGGCTCCTATAACTTTGCCTATTTCCTCCGGGGCATGCGTATGCGCTCACAGGGTTTGACCGAGGCTTGGCTAGGATTTTACCCGTTTCTGCTGGTGAGTATTTCTCTTGTCTTTTCCCATTTATAGATTAAGAGTGTTTACTGATAGCAGATGTCTTACCATTGTGTTGGCAGTTTTGGGCCTATGAGAGGCTTCCCTATTTGCATCCCGTGAGTGTGTTAGGTTTACATACCTATCCACGAGGATGAAGATGGCATCATTCGATTCTGCCCGAAGTCCTTGTAGCGGAGGGATTCACTCATTGCCGTATGCAGCTGGAGTTGCTGACGGCCGACACCATCACCTGGCTTCCCTATTCTGGGGAACACTTGACAGTGGGTTTTGAGGATGGATACCCGACTGGGGTCGAGTATTTGATTTCCACCAGGAGAGTTCCACTCTTCACAGATGGCGGTTGGGAGCTCTATCTAGGAGAGCGTGCTATCAGGAGCACCACAAGGGAGATTCGTATGCCGATCTTACCTCCTGTCAGGCGTCACTGGCCTATATCGCAGTCACCCACCATTGATATCCCGTTGTTGGGTGTTGACGGATTTGCATTATCAGAGGGTCCATGTACTCAGGAGATATTCCAGCGTTGGTGGCTTCCTCGTACTATTGGAGCCCAGTTTCGCGCCACACAGTTTATGGGGGACATGGTTCCTGGATCCTTGATGATGACGGATTGGATAGCTTGTGTCCGAGATCCGACTCATGTGACCCAGATTGATAGCTTGATCCGTCAGTTGGACCATGCACATATATTTATTCGGCACTTGGGCAGAGATCCAGCAGAGGCGGAGTCATTTGTTCCTTCCAGCTCAAGCTATGGCCCCTCAGATGACCCATTTGGTTTTGCCAGCGCAGATCCTCCTCTTTATAGGCCTGACATCCCTGTTGATAGAGATCCAGTGACTCAGGAGGAGTTACATCAGATGAACAGGATTGATGATGTGGATATCGACACCATTGTCTTCTTCTGATGTATTCTCGTTATATCTTTTGATAGGCCTCTGTTAGATATTGGGTGGCTGTTCCCCATTCGTGCTATATCTTTTGATAGGCCTCTGTTAGTAGTAGGGCGTCTGTGCCCCATTTCCCTGTATTTGTAGCTGTACAGAGCTGATGTATTAGATGATGATATGCTTAGGAATGTATGCACAGTCTTTTCCATTCCCTATATCATATTGTCATCCATTATCTGTTATGCATGTATCATGTTATGCATATGTATGTATGTCCAGAGATATTCGGCATTGACCCCTGGATGGTCTTATGACACGGCCCTCACAGATGTCTTCTTCGACAGTTAGCCATATAGATCATACCCCACCGTCAGTGGTGGCATCGGGTATGCGATCGTGGTATAATTGTATGTCACCACCAGACAGGGTGACCGTAGATATATTACTGCAGCATACCATGACTTTTTTGGCATTTTAGGTTCCTGCAGGATTCGTAGATGGGATGCTAGAGCATTGGAGACCTGACAGGTAGGTATTCCGCTTTGGCACCCATGAGTTGACTCCTACTCTGGAGGAGTATGCACGTTTGACGATGCTGCCCTTGGACAGACCTTGCGTGCATATGGCTCTGGGAGACATGAGTAGACGATTCATGACTCTCACAGGATTGAGGCGCAGAGTAGTGCATGATGAGCTGACATCTGGCCATGTGATCTCTCAGCATTTTCTGTATGACAGATTTGGCTCAGAGGACAGTTACTCACGACATTCCGGGGATTTCACCGCACCGGAGGATCATTGGCGTCTAGCCAGAGTTGACGTACTGATGTTATGTGTACTATCATATGTGTACATGCCGCGGTATATGGATGAGATAGATATGTGTGTTATCATGGCCGTGAGAGCTCCCAGGGAGGGTCATACCATTGTGCCTATGATCTTGGCAGAGACTCTGCGGTCAACATCCTACTGCAGTACTTATCCATCAGGAGTGTTTACTGGGAGCTCAGTCCTTCTGTATGTGTTGTTCATGTCACACTTGAGACCGATTGGTACGCTTAGACGGCATGGATATTGGTTTACCCACGATGTGTCCATGGCATACTCCTTTCAGCCATCGGAGTGTATAGATGCTCAGTCCTGGTCCGCATTTTTGGCAGACATCAGAGACCCATTTAGCATATTGCTGTGCTCGGGGCTTAGCTCACCATACAGCTTTATTACTCATGCTTCGGGCATGAATTTCCTCCCTCTGGCCGGCTTGAGGGGTGTGACTACTTATCACCCATTGGCCGTGATGTCGCAGTTCGACCAGTTTTAAGATTTTCATCCTTTCACAGGGCGACATGTCAGAGTTCAGCTACCCGATACCTCTCAGCCGAGGACCGATCTCGTGTATACGCTTGTTGGGACCATCGTGAGGGAGCTGCTTTTTCAGTGAGCAGTCCAGGTTATTCTGCAGAGTATTCCGCTTGGATGGAGACGGAGGTTTTATCGGCTGCAGCAGTATCTGCAGTACCGGATAACGACGTAGAGGGTGTGGAGCCTGTGGAGGACATTGATACCTACTTCGAGGAGGAGCCCGCTGCTGGGTTGCCAGCATTTCTTTCGGATTCTCCTAGTACCAGCACTGTTGCGATTCAGCACTCGGCACAGTACTTAGAGTAGAGTCTTCAGCTGATGACCTTTGAGAGAGATCAGGTTCGATCTATGATGTCGACTGCTCTGGATGTGAGGGAGGCCGCTCTGTTGGAGAGAGATGAGGCCTTAGCTCGCAGGGATGCCGCTATTGTTGAGCGGGATGAGGCCAGATTAGCCAGAGCCATATCTGCCCAGGATGTAGGTGTCACAGACAGTACTGCAGCGAGGTCCCTTACCACTGACATAATCGCAGAGATGAGCGCATATATTGATTAGCATATGGTCATCATGTAGACGGCTTCTGATCTATTGGGTCGTGTGGATACTCTCATACAGGAGACCACAACTTTACCTCCTTCTTCTGAGAGGGATGCTATGTTGGGCTTGCTAGCTCGCGTGTATCCTGACTCATAGATTAGCTTGTACTTACCTGCACATACTAGCTTAGCCATTTTGTCATGTACAGTTTACATCATGTATATCAAACAACATTATATATGACAGGGAAATATATTTTTGGATCACTTCCCTTTTAGATACACCTTGCTATTTGTTTGATATTTTGCCTGCTGCTTCTGGGCTTGTGATCTTGATGTATTCTGAATTCCTCCTGGGTAGATGGACATTGAGTTGTCTCTGGATAGTTCAGAATGGATCATCGATCTGTGTATCCCTACCATCTTTTGGTGTCTTGGGACTGGTTTCTGTATGGAAATATGGAGAGGAGTGTGGCTTTCCTATCTGAGATTGACCGCATCACAGATGGTCGCCAGTATTTCTATTAAAGAGAAGCCTAGTTAATTCCATCTTTTATGGATTGGCGTTACTCTTCAAGGTATGACTGCAGCTTAGATGGTCGCCGAATCTCCTCTTTGGAGGAGAGGTTGGGTAATTCCATCCCTTTGGTCTGAAGCTGAATGAAACGTAGTGGATTGATGTTTGATCCCAGTACCAACTGACAAGGGTTTGTGTTTTGGTCGGGGGTGAGATCGCACCATGAATGGCTGCCTATGTACTCCTATTGAAGAGGAGATCAGGTCTGCGTAGTTCAAACCTGGTGTAAGAGGTTCAACGCTGTATGTGGCAGAAATGGTGTAGGAATATTTTTGTTGTTTTTTGTGAGGAGAGAAGGGTAGAAATGTTTTTGTTATTTTTGTTTTATTGCGACAGGGCCATATGAAATGGTTGCTTACGTACTCCTATTGAAGAGGAGATCAGGTCGACGTAGTTCGCCCCTCAGGGCGAGAAGAGAAAGCGTAATCCCATGTGCAGGTCAGAGTGCGGGGATGAGAAAGTTTAATCCTAAGTTGAGGATAAATTGCAGAGGAAAAGTTTGATCCTAGGTATGGGTAGCCAAACTGTAAACGTAAGAGGTTCGATCCACGGTGGGATTTCCTAAGTTGTATGAGCGCAAAGGAAAGCCAGGCTACTGGCTTGAAAAGTATGTTTCCCTGGGGGGCAAAGTGCAGAAAAGTTGTATGTGGTAAAGGGTTAAAAAACCGGAATGACTGGTGATCTGATGGTTTGACACCAGGGTGTTTGCGAGTTACTTCAGACATAGTACCGTTTCACGGCGTTTGAGTTGATGAGTTGTGAAAATTCATCACCGTCCATTTCTTACAATCTGAGAGCGCCTCCCATCAATACTTCTTTGACAATAAACGGGCCTTCCCAGTTAGGAGCGAATTTTCCCTTAGATTGATCTTGGTTGTCCAGGATTTTCTTCAAAACCAAGTCATAATTTTTAAATTGCCGTAGCCGGACTTTTTTGTTGTAGGATCGGGCGATCCTTTGCTAATATAACTGACCATGGAAGATAGCCGCGGTTCGCCTTTCATCTATTAGAGACAATTAGTGATACATGTCTTGTACCCATTGATCTTCGTCCAGCTGAGCGTCTATCAACACTCTGAGAGATTCCATCTCAACTTCTATGGGGAGCAATGCTTCCATTCCATAGGTTAGTGCGTAGGGGGTTGCCCCAGTTGAAGTACGCATGGATGTTCTGTAGGCTAACAGAGTCAGAGGCAATACATCGGGCCAATCTTTGTGGTTGGCGAACATCTTTTGCATAATCTTCTTGATGTTTTTGTTAGCCGCTTCAATATCACCGTTCATCTTTGGATGATAGATGACTGAGTTGAGATGTTTGGTGTGGAATTTACTGCACAATTCCTCCATCATCTTATTGTTGAGGTTTTTGGCATTGTCTGACACAATCACCTCTGGTTGCCCAGAACGACAAACAACATTGTTTTTGATGAAAGCAATGATGACTTCTTTAGTGACCCTAGGGAAGGAGGCTGCCTCTACCCACTTGGTGAAGTAGTCGATCATGGTGAATATAAACCGATGTCCATTACTAGCTTTAGGTTCAATGGGTCCGATAACGTCCATTCCCCACATTGAGAAGGGCCTAGGTGAACTCATATTGTGGAGTTCCTGTGGAGGGGCGTGTATAGCATTCCCATGAATCTGGCACTGATAGCATCTTTTGACGTGGTCATGAAAATCAGCTTTGAGAGATAGCCAATAATTTCCCGTTCTAAGGATTTTCTTGACAAGGAGGGGGCCACTCATGTGGGGACCACAGACTTCGCCATGGATTTCATCCACGAGCCTTTGGGCTTGATCTTTGTCTAAACACCGGAGGAGGCCTAATCCTGCATCTCTTTTGTAGAGCGCATCTCCACTCAGGTAGAATTTCATTGTAAGTCGATGGATCCACCTTTTCTCGGTCGGGCTCGCCTCAGCGGGTGTAGATTCATCTCGTAGATATTCCTTGATATGCTGATACCAAGGCTGTGGGATGGGAGGTAGCTTATCCGATACTTCTCTAACATAATTCCCGTAGGCTGGGGCCTTGTTCAGCGAAATTGTGACGCTTGGCAATTGCTCCTTGTCTGATATATGAACCAAGGAGGCCAAAGTTGCTAATGCATCTGCAAAGTCATTCCTATTACGCGGAACATGTAGAAAGGAGATTTCTTCGAACTCCAAAGCCATCTTTAAAACCTGCTGATGGTAAGGCAGCAAATGTAGTTCCTTGGTTTGATAGATTCTGGTGGATTGTCGGATTACCAACTCTGAATCTCCAAGGACAGTTAACCGTCTGATGCCCATTGAACGGGCAAGTTTTAGCCCCATGAGACAGCCTTCATACTCAGCCGTATTATTGGTGCTGTCAAACTGTAATTTGACGGCAACGGGATACTGCTCCCCCGTATCAGATACTAGAACTGCTCCAGCTCCAGAACCTTCCATATTAACAGTTCCATCAAAATACATCTTCCATGATTGGCGCGTATCGTACTGATGGTGTTGCTGTACTGTCATTACTCCTTCATCAGGGAAATATGTTTCTAAGGGTTTGAAATCACCTGAAGGTGCGACGACCAGTTGATCCGCGATTCCTTGACCTTTGATGGACTTTTGAGTCACATATACGATGTCAAATTATTGTAGGATCAACTGCCATTTGGACAGCCGACAATTTAACATGGGTTTGTTGAACACGTACTTGAGAGGATCCACGCGGGATATAAGATGGGTTGTGTGACCATGGAGGTAATGCTGTAACCTCATGGAAGCCCATGCTAAAGCACAACACGTCTTTTCGATCAGAGTGTACTTGTGTTCACTGCTGCTGAACCTTTTAATGAGGTAATAGATAGCTCGTTCTTGGCCTCTATCATCCTTCTTCCCCAGCATGCAGCCCATAGCATTGTCACTTACGGACAGGTACATAAACAGGGGAACATCATCCCTGGGTGGTACCAACACAGGAGCTTTGACTAGCTATTTCTTGATTGTAAGGAAGGCATTCTGACACTCCTCATTCCTTTTCATGGAAGAGTTCTTCCTTAATAGTTTGAAGATTGGTTCACAGGTTGCTGTGAGTTGGGAGATGAACCTGCTAATGAAATTGATTCTTCCCAAAAATCCCCGTATTTCCTTTTCTGTCTGAGAAATGGGCATCTCAGTGATGGCTTGGATTTTGGCAGGATCCAGCTCTATCCCTTTGTAGCTAACTAGAAATCCTAGCAACTTGCCTTATTTAACGCCAAAGGCGCATTTGGCTGGATTCAACTTCAAGTTATACTTATGCAACCAGTTGAATAGCTTTCTGAGATGGTCTATATGGTGATCCTCCTTCCGGGACTTGACAATGATGTCATCCACGTAGATCTCAATCTCTTTATGCATTAAGTCGTGGAAAAGAGCCATCATAGCTCGTTGATAGGTAGCTCCGGCATTGATGAGGCCTAATGACAACCGTCTATAACAAAAAGTTCCCCAAGGAATGATGAAGGCAGTCTTCTCACGATCTTCCTCAGCAACCATGATTTGATGATACCCCGCAAAGCAATCAACAAAGGAGTACATGTCGTATTGCGCAGTATTGTCAATGAGAATGTGGATAAATGGCACGGGAAAGCTGTCTTTTAGGCAAGCTTTATTCAAGTCCCGGTAATCCACGCAAACTCGCACCTTCCCTCCAGGTTTAGGCACGGGCACGATATTGGATATCCACTCATGATATGTAGACACCATGATGATGTCAGCCTGAAATTATTTCACAATTTCCTCTTTCACCATTAAACTCCACTCAGGTTTCAATCGCCTGAGTTTCTATTTGACTGGCTTAAATCCCTCTTTAATGGGAAGGCTGTTGTTGACAATATATTTTAATTGTTAATGAAGGGTGGAGGGGACTGCCCCAGCCATGTGGATCCATGGTCGTCCCAAGAGCAGGTTGTATCCCGACTCTATCTTGAGCACACGGAAGGATACACAGAATGTATGAAGACCAATCTTAATTGGCAGCTCAATTACTCCAACCGAATTCCAGCGGGCTCCATCAAAAGCTTTGATGATAGTATGGCTACTCTGGATTCGATTAGGATTGATATTCATCTTCACCAAGGTAGCATATGGGCAGATATTTAGGGATGAGCCTTCATCTATCAGGACTCCAGCCACCATATATCCGGAGGACAAGACTGCGATGTGCAATGGTTTGCAATGACCGGTCCCTTCAGGCGGAATGTCATCATCAGTGAAGGATATCACATTGTCGTTGAAAATGTGATCAACCAGATGTTGAAATTATTCCTCATCCACAGATGTCGGGAGATAGGCTTCTTCTAAAACCTTTAACAAGATCTTCCGGTGATTCTTGGAAGTGAGGACCAAGTCCAAAATTGATATCTGTTATGGAGCTTCTTTCAAGCTTAAAACCACCGTAGCTTCGTTATGACCCATAATGCGGAGAAATTTTTCAATCTTCTCCGTGGGTATTTTTCCCTTTGATTTGACGGCAGATTTCATCACTCGTTGGGGAAGGTACAGTGGATTTTCTTTTGACACTGCAGCAGTGGTATGTGAGGTGGATCCTTCACCTTCTATATAATTCCACGGAACTTTATGCAAGCTAATAATATGATATTATGCTCTGCACGACAAGTTGATTGGCTCGGGAGCGGCCACTTTCAAAGGATTGTTGCTTCCTTTGAGTTGAATTATTGGCATAACGAGTAATTGATCAGCTTCAGTAGATATGACGGCTACCACACTCTTCCATTTAGTGGGACCTGCATTCTCACTGACGCGTAGCACAGTGTCGTCATCTGCCAAGCGCAGTACGCCACTATCGATTAGGTTCTGAATAAGGTGGCGGAGTGCCCAACATTCTTCTGTATTGTGACCACGAGATTGGGAATGATATTGACATACTCCCTCAGAATTGTACCGTCCCGAACGGGGGTTGATTGGAGGTAGAAGGGAACTGATTCTTCCTTCATTGATTAACATGTGAAGTATCTCCTCCATAGGTTGACCCAAATAGGTGAATTCCCTTTTGTTGGCGAAATCCCGACGGGCCTTGGCATTTGCTCTCTTCGTCACTTTGTCTTCCAACATTTCATTTTCTAAAAGTGAAGAGGGAATATTCATGACAATGGGCAGGAGACTGGCATGCTCCTGGCTGATTAGCTGACGAGTCACTTGATGCTGATAAGTCACCAGTTCTGTCAATTGCTCAATTTGTTTGCAGAGAGCTTTCATTTTTCGTTCCATTGTGAATTGGAACTTGGCATAATCCCATCTGTTATCACCGTCTTTGATGGTTTGGGAAGAATCACAGCTGAAGTTGGAACTCTGTCCACTGCTCCAATTAATCATGTTGACCTCTTCTTCTTTGTGTTGAGGAAGAGGGTTGTCTTGAACGTTAGGTTGATCTGGTTTAGTGACCACGATCTCACCGTTGTCTATCAGGTCTTGGATCTTGTGTTTTAAGGCCCAACAATCCTGAGTATCATGTCCAAGTGCCCCGGCATGATAAGCACATTTCTGAGCAGCATTAAAACACCTTCCATTTGGGCTGGCTTGTAGAAGTAGATGTGTAATCTTCTTTTGTGCTGTCAGAAGATTAAGGATATTCTCGAGGGTATCCCCTAAGGGTGTGAACACTCGAGGGCGTTTGGCTTCTCCACCTTTTGGTATTGGAGGGTTTACAGACTGTGCTGGAAAGGGAGTATAGTTTCTCCTCTGAACATGCATATTTTGACTGCCTTTTTGACCTTGTAGTATCAGGGAAACATCTTCCTCTTTCTTTTTATGGACCCTCCTGGGGTTGTTCCCATAATTTCCAGACTGGATGTGATCAGCAATAGCTTTGAGTGTAGCTAGGTCTTCAATCTTTCCGGATTTAAATCCCATCTCAGCCATCTCCCCATGTTTGACCATTTCAGAAAACGGTTTGCCGATACCGGCTAAAACTCTCTCATAGAAGGGAGCCTCTTGTATGTCTATGAACGTCATGACCATTTCTGATTCGGTCATGGAAGGATTCACTTGGGCAGCCAGGCGTCTCCACCTCTAGGCATACTCTTTGAAAGACTCGTTAGACTGTTTTTTGATCTTGGTAATTTTGTACCGATCAGGAGCCATTTGAGTTTGAAAGATGTATTGAGTGAGGAAGGCATGTGCTAGCTCTTCCCAGCTGTGGATTTTGGAGTTGTCTAATCTTGTGTAAACCGAGGAGAAGTCCGAGGAAATAGAGAAGGTAAAGAATGAACTGATAGAGAGCTCAGCAAGGCTGACCATAGCAGAGGAAGCTTGGGTAAGAGAATAATGTCGTACTGATCTTGCAGAAGAGGATTGTCGTGCGAAGAAGGCTAAGCTTGGGGAGACGTACTCTATAGTTCAAAATGCAATGGATGAGGCCCAGGATCAAGTTATGAGGTACCCAATCCAGTTCGAAGAACTACCATCGTATATGCTAGATCGCAGGACGATGTCCCACATCATGGAAGAGGAACGCAGCAAGGCAGTTCAGCGCCTTAACAGGCAGTGATAGGATTTGTTTAATTATGTGAAAACTTATTTGGTATTTAGATATAAATTCCGATGTGTTTATAAACAAAGGAATATTTTAATGTTTTAAATCCTGTAGATTCTTTATCTCGAGATAGTTGATGTAAATAGCAGTGATGCTATCGTTTGATGTTAAAACTTTCGATTTGAATAAATATATCAAGTTGTTTGAGATAATGTATTAAGTGGATATGTTAAATTGTTGAGTTAAGCCTTAACTATTTAGAGAATTGGATAAAGATCTAATAAGCATATATTTTAACAGAAATATGCCGCCGAGAAGAAGACAAAATCGTCAACCAGCTCAAGAAGAATCGACGAACAACGACAACAATGCCAATGCTAACCCCGTTCAGCAATTGGTGAACTTATTAGCTGGAGCTATTAATAATCAACCTCAAGCTCCACCGAATACTACGTTCAAGGATTTCAAGGCGGTGGGATCACTAGAGTTTAAAGGCTCCACGAACCCGATAAAAGCTCAGACTTGGGTTATAGAGATGGAGAAAGTTTTTGATGTCGCTAAAGTCAGAGAGGACCAGAAAACCGCCTACGCGACGTTCATGCTAAAATCCAAAGCCAGTTATTGTTGGAAAGAAAATAAGGTCCGTGGAGGAGAAGGTATGATTACCTGGGAGAGGTTCAAGGAGATGTTTTTCGGGATGTATTTTCTGACCAGCTCGCAGAACCAAATGGAGGTTCAGTTTCTGGAGTTGAAATAGGGGAATATATTTATACCATACTATACAGAAAGATTCAATGAGTTGGCGAGGTTCGCCACATATCAAGTGCACACGGATGAGAGAAAAGCAAGAAGGTTCAAACAAGGACTGAAGCCCTGGTTATATAGTAAAGTATCGATGTTTCAGTTGAAGACATTCGCTAGAGTATTAGAGAAAGCCATACTCGCTGAACGTGAAAGCGATGCGGTAACCAAGTATAATCAGGATAAGAAGAAGAAGAAGAAGAATGAAAATGAAGGACTTAACGAGGCTAGTGGAAGTAACACGAGAGGTAGTAATAATCAGAAGAGAAGGTGGTCTGATAACTTGTCAACTAGAAATCAGCAAGGAAGGCAGAAGAAGAGGATCGAAGCGTGCCTGACCTGCGGAAAACCTCATTTGGGAGTGTGTATGAAGGTTAAACGAGTGTGCTACAATTGTGGTCAGGAAGGCCACATAGCACCTAACTTATGAGGGGATATGTTATATACATCCTCAACATGCAAAATGCATCCCCACAGAATCTCTTGTATATGAGAGATACATCTGATCCCCGGTAGAAGCAACAAGGAGCTGGAAATCTTCCCACCATATTGGAGAACAATCTAACAAACCACATACACTTGCATCTTGTTGCTGTACATGTCATCATGTTTATCTTGTTGCATTTCAAGTGTCTAGGATTCTTTATCCTATCCATGCCATTATATTAGATGAATATGATAAAGAGGGGCATGTGTAGACACTCAAAATTTTATGCATACCTATTACTAACATTGTAGGAGGGCAGGATAGTCTTTTAGAGATAACCCTGGAAGACAACTCAGTTTAAGTCCCGGAGATAACCTTAGGATACTCAGTATTACCATCTCAGAGATAACCCCGAGACATCTAGCTCAGACCCGAATATCACCGAAAGTTTCAACCTCAACCTCAGCGACAACACCGAGAGTTTCAGTTTCAACCTCGGAGATAACCCAGAGGAGTGCAGTGCCAATACTGGAAAACACACCGGAGAAGTTAGTGTCATCTTGGAGATAACCCCGAGATACTCAGTCTCAGCCCCGGACAACACAGAAAAATATAGTATCAACCTCGGAGATAACCCCAAGGAATGCAATTGCAGTTCCGGAGATAACCCCGAAAATACTTGTTTCAAAGCCATGCAAACAACTTCAGAACACTCGACAAAAGCCCCGAGGAACTTATTCCACAAACCTGGAGATAACCCCGGGAAGTCAGGCACATCTCAAAAATAACCCCAAGGACGGTCAACACCTGCAGCAGTCCAATCTCAGAGATAACCCTGATCAACGACCACTAATATAACTCAAACTGGAGATAACCCCAGTGAAGGGCATGACCATTATTTTGCCATCCCAATGCCACAATCGCACCTTCTCAAAAACAACATACATATATTCTACACAATAATATCCCACAAGAACCAAAGAACTCCAGTCCCGAGTGACTACTGCACAAGACAGCGCACCGGATAGAGTTTGAAGCTTGAAGAGATAGGGCATAGTCCCATCTTCCTGACTTCTTACAACCTCTAATCCCATGTCATTGTGTAGCTCTCGACAACGACGATTTGAAATAGGTCTTGTACACCTCAATCGGATTCCTGGATTATAGTTCTGAAGGTTCGAGCGGACATCATAGTGCATGCTTGCACGTACTTCGAGATGGCAGAACCCGTAGAGCCCGGGGCACCCCGGGCACCTGTGGCTCCCCCCTATAAATAGAGGGCTTGGGGGGACCATTTTATAGGAGAAAAAGGCGAGGAAGCCCTGTTAAATTTGCTCTATACACACCCTAAACTGAGTGCTTTCTCATTTTAAACACTTGTAAGCTCATATATAGCTACTTTTTTTACCGGCAGGAGCCGAGTGTTCATCCCTTTTAAGTTATTGAAGTCTTCTTTGGCAGTCCACTGTAAGCCTTCTTACACACTTTAAAGCCTTTCTCTTCATCTTTGCACACACTATTCTTTACATTGAGAGTCGTGTTATGTGTGTATGTCCGGACTTCGATCTGTGGTTACATTTCAGTTTGTATATACATATATTTATATATGGACTAATATTATTGAGTTATGCCTCGATTGAGCCTAAACTTATGTCTAGAGCGTTTATTTGTTTTTGTATATATATATATATATTAACTGTTGTCGAACTCTATTTGATGAGCCTAGATTTTACATCCGGTGCGTTTACTGCTTTTACACACACACACACACACACACACACACACACACACACACACACACACACACACACATATATATATATATATATATATATATATATATATATATATATATATATATATATTTCGTCCCGCCTGAAATTTACTTCGTGGCGATTGATAGCTTTTACAGCTTTATTCCAATTTCTGATCCCCCATGAAGGTGCTTCGTGGTGGTTGATCATGTCTCTCTATATATATTTACCGCTTTTATATATTTATATTTCTGATCCCCCATGGAGGTGCTTCGTGTTGGTTGATCAAGTTTGTATATATATATATTTACAGCTTTTATAAATATAACTACTTACAGTTTTCATATAAATTGTAGCATCATATGAGCCTAAGAATCATGTGATCACAGATTCAGTCTACTGAATCTAGATTCGGTTCCCGTGATGGACATTTTCGGCTGTAAGCCGCTTGTAAATTATTCACGATGTTTGAATTTCCTCAGATGGTTTTTATGCCCATGAGGAATTCGGCCCTGCTTTGTACATTATTTTCTCGAGGATGCTTCGCATATCAAAAATTAAAAATAATCCAGCCGAACATTTAAATAAAAAAAGGAAGTGTAAAAGGCCTCAATTACTATTGAGCATAAGGGTTTGAAAAACCTCTTTTACAAAACGTCACTGATATATCTGGTTTAAAATTAAATTTTTACATAAATTCAAACTCTGTGTATATAGGTGCGAACGAGGCCTCACACTACTTCCAAATAACTGCAAATTGATCCACACACACACACACATTCATATAACAGTTTCTTAAAAAGTGGCGGTCACTGTGGTAACACGAATGTCGGGGGGTGCCTAACACCTTCCCTCCGCATAAGCAAGTCCCCGGACCATAATGAATCTCGGTTTCATAGACTCATTTAGCAATGTCACATCACTGGGTCAATGTGCAAGTCTTTTCTCAGTTGTGTTGGTATAACTAGTTAAAAAACCAACTGGCGACTCTTATAGTCCAATCGTCGACATATAAATGTCGGACCTTTTCGCAACTTGTTTTTTCAAACAAATCTCACTTAACATGAGAACACAAAAGGACAAGAACAGAAAAGGGACAAATAAAAATCCCGACGTAGATAACATACTCGCGCCGCGGTGCCAAAGCCCAGCTTTAAGCTCGCGCCGCAGCGCCACCCCTTGGTCCATACTGATGTCATCGTGGCGCTGCAGCGCCCTTGCTCCTTCTTAGACTCGCGCTACAGTGCGACCTCCGGTCTCTTTGTTGATGATGTGGCACTGCAGTGCCAACCACAAGCCTATTGCCTGCGTCGTAGCTCGAGCTCCGGTTCCCAGGCAGAGAAGGCTAACTTTTGACCTAGCAATTGAAGGAAACTGATATATATATATATATATATATATATATATATATATATATATATATATATATATGAAGGCCAGCCTCTGCAATATGCATTAGACATCATATATCATATAGTCATATAGCTTAGCTTAGGATAGATTTATTTTTCTCTTTTCTTCTGTATTTTCTCTTTCTAGTTCTTAGTTGATGCCTGCAGATATAGATTAGGTAGATTAGGGAGAAGTCTGGGATTTCCTTGGAGACTGAAGAACCTCGACAGAGTTTATTCTAATCTATTTATTTCCTCTGATTTTGTAATCCATTAATGTTATCTTTTTTGCTACTTATATCTTGTTCAATAGCTATGAACTGAGTATTGGCTCTAAGGTTATAATGGAACCCTTTCTTATTTAAATTGACTGTCTTATCTCTTTGGTTGGCACCATATGGTTTGGTTTAATATATTTATGCTTAATGATTCTCACTAAGACATTAGTGATGATTTTGATAATCTATATGATATCGACAAAAGGATTGTAGATTTACACCTAAATATATTGGCATATGATTATGGATTTCGACTGCATAAGTTGTGCATAGAATAGACATATATATATGCGCCACATGCGACCTAATTGAGAACTTATGCCTAAATCCTTGTTAGGTTAATTCGCATAGACATGTGTAGGATTATCATCTAGCTGGCACGTTCTTGTCTGTTCTATTCCCTATCGGGTGGAACTAGGGAGGATATGTTTGTGCATACCTCGACAGAGGTGCATAAGCACCTGTGTGTTCTCGATCGACAAATTGTTGTGACCATTAAGACCAAAGAGAGAAGGGTAGGTAGTTTGATGAAGCATAACACGCCAGGTGTTCGACAAAATGCCTGAGTGGGGTGAAGTTGTAACCTTAGCTTGTAATTCTTTCGATTACCATTCGTTATCCATTTACTTGCTTTGATAATTAGTTATAACTAGATTAATCACACTTCCATTTATTGCTGTTCGAATAAGACTTTAGCGATACAAAGTCTGTACTTGGTAAATATTAGTGATAGTTCCTCGTGGGTTCGACACTCTACTTATCACTGTATTACTTGTTAGACCGCGTATACTTGCACGTGTTTTGTGATCGATTTTCCGACCAACATCTATCAACACCCTCAGGGATTCCATTTCCACCTCTATGGGGATCACTCCTTCCATGCCATAGGTTAATAAGTAGAGGGTTACCCCAGTGGAAGTGTGCATTGACGTTCTGTAGGCTAATAGAGTCAGAGGCAACAGGTCAAGCCATCCTTAGTGATTTGCGAACATCTTTTGCATGATCTTTTTGATATTCTTATTAGCCGCTTCAACAACAGCTTTCATCTTTGGACGATAGATGACGGAGTTGCGATGTTTGATGTGGAATTTATTGCATAATTCTTCAATCATTTGGTTATTGAGGTTTTTAGCATTTTTGATACAATCACCTCTGGTTGTCTGTATTGACAAATGACATTATTTCTGATGAAACTAATGATCACCTCTTTAGTAACCCTGGGGGAAGAGGCTGATTCTACCCACTTAGTGAAGTAGTCGATCATGGTGAAGATAAACTGATGACCATTGATGGCTTTGGGCTCAATTGGCCCTATCACGTCCATTCCCCACATTGAGAAGGGCCATGGAGAACTCATATTGTGGAGCTCCCTTGGAAGGGCGTGGATAGCATTCCCATGAATTTGGCATTGATAACACCTCTTGATGTGATCATCACAATCATCTTTGAGAGAGAGCCAGTAATGCCCTGTTCTTAAGATTTTCTTGACAAGTAGAGGGCCGCTCATGTGTGGGCCGCATACTCTACCATGGATTTCATCCATGAGTTCGGAGCTTGGTCTTTTTCTAGGCATCTTAGAAGGCCTAGTCCCGCATCTCTTTTGTAGAGTGCGTCTCCGTTCAAATAGTATTTCATGGCCATTCGATGGATCCTCTTTCTTTCAGCTTGACTCGCCTCAGTGGGCGTAGATCCATCTCGCATATACTCCTTGATAGACTGATACCAAGGGTGTTGGATGGGAGGCAACTCATCCGATACGTCTCTGATGTAATTCCCATAGGCTGGAGCCTTTTGGCGGGCAAATGTGATATTTTGAATGCTTCCCCTCTCAGGTATGTTGATCAAGGAGGACAAAGTTGCTAGTGCGCCAGCAAAGTCATTCCTATTCCGAGGAATGTGGAGGAAGGATATCTCTTCAAAATCCAAAGCCATCTAAATAACTTGCTGATGGTAAGGTAACAAATGTAATTCCTTGGTGTGATAAACCCCAGTGGTTTGTCTGATTGCCAATTCAGAATCTCCAAAGTCAGTTAAATATTTGACGCCCATTGATTGGGCTAGCTTCAACCCCATTATACAACCTTCATACTCAGCTATGTTGTTGGTGTTGACAAACTATAATTTGATGGCAACTGGATACTGCTCTCCCAAAATGGACACTAGAACAACTCCAGCTCCGGCGCCTTCCATGTTTACAGCTCCATCAAAATACATCTTCCATGATTAGGTTGTATTGTTATGATGGTGTTGCTGTGACACCCCCAAATCCGGGTACTCAAACTTCCCACAGATTTGGTGTTCACTTGCCAAAAATAATTAACATCTAACTATCCATAATAATGATAACAATAATATTTAAATAAAATCTTCCCAATAAAGGGTTACAACATCTAAACAAATCAATCCTAGGTCATCTAACCTTAATACATCAATGCGGAAGCTTCATAAACAAATAAGTTGTGACGCCCCCAAATAGGTATACATCGCCCATCTTGAGTCGCTAAATATATCGTACAAAATTCAAATACAACTTAATAATACAAATGTAGTATAAAATACAACAAAACATAAACTGAGAGTTTTAAAACGAATATTGTCTTCTAGACAGTATTCAACTCAAATGGTGTACTAAATGCAATTATTATCTCACTATTTTATAGAATAATGAGGACTACTAATGCTATCATATGAACCGTCACTCCGTTTCCCGACTAGCTTCGGCTACGTTCTCATTTCCTGAAGAGGACAATGAAAGCAAAAGGGTGAGCTCAACTAGCCCAATAAGAAATATTATGACTAAGATAATGCAGAATAATTTATCGTTAGCCTTCAACAATGTTAAACTGATAAAATATAACAAATATCAAGTTTAACTGCAGCGGAACAAGCAATCCATTAGAAGAGTCAAGTAGAGAATAAAATCTACAATCTTCTATGATTTAAAATGTTTTTCATCACTTTTATCACTGAGACTCAGCTTAATAAATAATCTACATCATCCCTGCACTACGGGCAATGATATTCATTAGTATCACTACCACAAATTATCCATGCACTACGGGCCAAGGATATTCGTGTATTCATCAATGGTCATGATCATGCCAACAACTGTCCACCAATGCACTACGGGCCAATGAGGACTTTTACCACATCATTTGTAACATTACGGTCATGATTATACCGAATAATCCCTAGTCATAATCATACCAAGTCCATCTATGCACTATAGGCCACAGATGACTTTCAACAGAATATAAACATGAGGATGATGACAATGATATAAGAATTCAATAAAACAAGTTCAAGGATAAATTTTTAAAGATTTATAATTTAATTTATCCAAAAATCAATAACGTCCAAATTATCAACATGATACTACTTTGTGGAATAAAATTCAAGAATAATATTGTACCAAAAATAATTTGGTCCGAAAACGAATCAATTTTTATCATGAATAGTACCCTAGGTGAATAGTACACGAGTGAATAGTACCCTATGAATATTACTTTAAGAGTAGTAACCCCGTGAATAGTAGTCCGTCATGAAAAAGTTAAAACTTATCAAGAATGCTCGGAATAATATTTTCATGAAAAGATACTGGATGAAGCGCAAATATCAAGGATATTTTACTAATTTCATGGAGTATAAAAGCCAAAATTTTAACAAACGAATATAGAATTTGAAATCTAAAACGAAATAACATTACTTACATACTATAGAGTATGGAAGAAAATATTATTTCAAGCGAACATTGAACAAAAGTAACATCCCTTACCTTGAAAAGAAGAGTATTCTAACTGGTATAGCGGGGATATTCTTGAAGAAAACTTTCACTATTTTCTACGCTCAAAACTTTCTAAAACTCTAAAAAAAATACGCTCAATATTATAGAAGAAGAATTCTCTAATTCTGGTGTGATTTTCAATTCTAACTTAAGCGCCTATTTATAAGAAAATGCTAGAACGCCATAGGAGACTAAATAAATAAAATATATTTTTTTCTTTCTTCCTACGCCTCCTCCTTTTCAAGCCAGCCATCTTGGAACAAAAATAGCAGCCCCCATGTTAAAAACAAAAGTGGATCCCACCTAATTTTAATAAAAATATTTTATTTTCTAAAACTCCAGTAATTCATAATAAATAGCCCTTTTATCAAAAAAATATGAATTTTATGTCCATTCCACACGAAATAAAATTCTCTACAACTTTGTAGCTTTAAGTTTTTCCAAATTCCAGACAGAAAATATCCGAAATCCATAAACGGATGATTTTTAACACCTTTTAAAATTCATAACAAATCATGCGTTAATTTTTAACGGTTCAAAATTTGTGGACATATACTCAACTTATATATGCGTAACATATCCAGAAATCACAACGATCCAACGGTCGGATTAAAATTATAACTCACACAATAGAGCTTTAAGAACACTGATTTGATTTTTAATACATCCATTCCGATAAAAATACTGATAAATCACCTCAACATTAATTCCTTTATTTATAACCACATAAAATAAATATTTTTCTATCCATCATTTATGCCAACATAAAATAAATATTTCCTTATTATATAAATTAATAATTAATTATTCACAAATAATATTACAGAATCATAATAATGACAACCAGACCGTTCCCAAGAAAGAGAGGGTTTTCCAATAAGGATTTCTCCTTACTGGCGTGCAATTAGGTAACCAAACCTCTCATTGACAGGACTTTCTAGACATTGCTAATAATGTTATCTAATAATATTATTCAAATAATATGAATTATTGATCTGATAATAGGAAATATTGTGCAGTGATAATTATTGAAACAACAATAATATAAAATACCAACACAGCAATTATTGAATCAATAGAATAAAATATTGAACAGTAATTACTGTAACAATTATTGAGTAGTGCCTTCTTACGTAAGAACAATACAATACTGTGCAATACCGTGTGTTACTGTGCAACCCAACGTATTACTATATTTTAACCACCAGGTATTCTAACAGTTAACGATAAAACTTTCGCCGTTATTTTATAAAAAGATATTTTTGTCGTTTTCTCAATTCGACAATAGTTTCGTTGTGGGGTCCATCAATAATTGTGCCGTAGTACGAATATTCCCTGTTAAAACGAATATTCCCCGACCAATAGAATATTATATAACAACTTGCGTACTTTGCAAAATTTATAAAAATTACCCACAACAATAACATTATATCAAATTCACTCCATTATATTTAAAAATAATATTTATAGAAAATTCATCTTTATTCATAAAAGTTGGAGTCTTACAACCTCCCATTCATATGAAATTTTGCCCTCGAAATTAGGGTATGTACCTGGTATGTCGAAGAGGTAAGGATACCCTGATTTTATTTTAGATTCTAACTCCCAGGTCATTTCCTCAATATCGTGGTTTCTCCACAAAACTTTGACTTGAGGTATAACCTTGGAGCATAAAATATGCTCCTTCTTATCCAAGATTTTAACAGGAACCTTTTCATACGTTAAATCTTTCGCTATTTCGTCCGGTTCTAACTCAATAATGTGGTTCGGGTTTTTCACATATTTACGTAACATAGATATGTGAAAAACGTTATGAACATGAGACATACTTGGCGGTAAGACGAGTCTATAGGCCACAGCTCCTACTCGTTCGAGGATTAAAAATGGGCCAATAAATCGAGGATTGAGCTTTTCTCTCTTTTCAAATCTCGTAACTGCTTTCCATGGAGCAACACGTAATAACACATGTTCTCCAATATTGAATTCTACGTCCTTTCGATGAAGATCAGCATAACTCTTTTGTCGATCTTGTGAGGTTTTTATACGTTGTCGGATCGTTTGAATCTTTTTCGTAGTCATACGTACCAACTCCGGTCCCAACAACGTTGCTTCACCCACCTCATCCTAGCATACTGGAGAACGACACTTTCTTCCATACAACGCCTCAAATGGAGCCATGCCAATACTTACTAGATAACTGTTGTTGTAGAAAAATTCCACCAATGATAAGAACGTGTTCCAACTTCCCTTGAAGTCAAGGACATAGAGTCTTAATAGATCTTCAAGAGTTTGAATTGTCCTCTATGACTACCTTTCCGTCTGAGAATGATATGCCGAGCTAAATCGTAAATTCGTGCTCATAGCTTTCTGCAAACTAACCCAAAATCTTGAAGTGAATCTTGAGTCTCGATCAAAAACTATGGATACTGGCGTACCATGCAATCTTACAATCTCGTTTATGTATATACGAGCAAGACGTTCAAGTGTATAAGTTTTTCGTATAGGTAAGAAATGAGCTGACTTGGTCAATCTATCAACAATGACCCAAATCGCATCTATGCCTTGAGAAACCTTGGGAAGACCGGTATAGAAATCCATGGTAATGTGCTCCCACTTCCATTCTGGAATTTCAAGTGGTTGCAATAGACCTTTTGGTACTTGATACTCTGCCTTGACTCATTGACAAGTTAGACACCTTGAGATAAACTCCGCGATTTCTCTCTTCATATTGCTCCACCAAAATATATGTCGAAGATCATGATACATTTTGGTACTCCCAGGATGGATTGCAAACGGTGTGTTGTGCATCTCCATCATGATTTTATACTTTAAATCAGGGTCGTTAGGAACACAAAGTCTGGAGTTGACTCGAAGTATTCCTTCTTCATTGATTCTTGCTTCCGGTATAACACCTTCTTGCACTTTCTTCCTCATACGCATCAGCTCTAGCTCTGTAGCTTGAGCAGCTTTAACTTTATCGATTAAAGTCGGTTCTACTCGTATATTCGCTATCATCACATGGGTCCCTAGAGTCTTTAACTCTATCTCCATACTTTACAAGTCATATAAAATGGGCCTTTACGTTGACAATATCGCATTCGTACCCGCATATGATATTCTACTCAATGCGTCAGCTACTATGTTCGCTTTACCAGGATGGTATGGAATGGTATGATCATAATCTTTCAATAGTTCGAGCCAACGTCGTTGTCGCATATTGAGTTCCTTTTGAGTGAAGAAATATTTGAGGCTTTTATGATCCGCAAAGATCTCCACTTTCTCCCCATATAAGTAATGCCTCCAAATTTTAACTGCGAAGACAACAGCTGCCAACTCTAGATCATGAGTAGGATAATTCCTTTCATATTCTTTGAGTTGTCGAGAGGCATAGGCTATGACTTTTCCATATTGCATGAGAACACATCCTAACCTTTTGCCCGAAGCATCACTGTAGATGACAAATCCCTCTGAGTCAGATGGTATTGTCAGAACATGTGCTGAAATGAGTCTCCTCTTGAGTTCTTGAAAACTCTTCTCATATTCCACGCTCCAATCAAATTTTGTATCTTTTTGAGTCAGCTGAGTTAAAGGAGTAGCGATTCGAGAAAACCCTTCTACGAATCTCCGATAATAACCAGCTAAGCCGAGAAAGCTACGTACTTCGGTCATTGATTTAGGTTGCTCCCAGCTTCAAATAGCTTCAATCTTTGTCGGGTCAACAGATATTCCATGACTTGATACTACGTGCCCAAGGAATGCTACTTCCTTAAGCCAGAACTCGCATTTCTTTAACTTGGCATAAAGCTTGTTTTCACGAGACTTTTGGAGTATCAGCCTCAAGTGTTGCTCATGATCTTCACGGCTTTTGGAATATATGAGGATTTTATCAATAAAGATGACCACAAAGTGATCCAATTATTTCTTGAATACTCGGTTCATCATATCCATAAAGGCAGCAGGAGCATTAGACAATTCAAAAGACATGACTAGGAATTCAT
The DNA here is from genome assembly GCA_016801055.1 of Panax notoginseng. Taxonomy (NCBI): domain Eukaryota; kingdom Viridiplantae; phylum Streptophyta; class Magnoliopsida; order Apiales; family Araliaceae; genus Panax; species Panax notoginseng. Next base: position 172,122,172 of record CM029015.1, read on the forward strand.
AATGCCCGTACCGAGTTCTAAAAGCCGTCTTTGGAATGTCATCGGTTCTAACCTTTAACTGATGATATTCGAAACGAAGATCGATCTTTAAAAAGAATTTGGCACCTTGCAACTGGTCAAACAGGTCATCAATATGTGCAAATGGTTACCTATTCTTGATGGTGACATGATTCAACTGCCGATAATCAATACAAAGTCGCATACTCCCATCTTTCTTCTTCACGAATAGAACAAGAGTACCCCAAGGAGACATACTAGGACGAATGAAACCGATGTCTAACAATTCTTGTAATTGGGTCTTTAACTCCTGAGGTTCAATATGAGCCATTTGATATGGGGCTTTGAAAATGGATTTTGTACCAGGTTCAAGGTCGATACAAAATTCAATTTCTCGCTCTGGGGGTAGGGCAGGAAGTTTTTCAGGAATACGTCAGGAATTTATTAACAATAGAAATATCATTCAAAATTGACATATTTTTGTTTAAATCTGTGACATGAGCTAAGAAAGCTTGACATTTATTTTTTAATAAACGAATAGCTTTATGGCTTGAGATGACAGTGATTAATTTTAATGGTTTGGTTACTTGAATTCGCATAATAGGTTGGTTAGAAATATGAAAGCTAACAACCTCATGAAAACAATCAATTTTTGCATGATGAGTAGTTAACCAATCAATCTCTAGAATTACGTCAAATACAATTATTTTCAATAAAATAAGTTCGACAGGTAATGTGAAGGTACCGATTTGAACCAAACAAGACTTATAAACAGTGGATGTAATGAAAGTTTCTCCCAACAGAGTTTTAACAGATAAGTCAAAGTCTAATTTCTATAGAGTCAAATTTAAACATTGAGTGCAAGTAGGAGAAATAAAAGAATGGGTAGAACCGTTATCAAATAAGGTATAGACTTCGCTAGAGTTTATGATAAGCTTACCCGTGATGACCTCGTTCAGGTTCCTTGCTTTCTGGGAGGTCACGACAAACGCTCTCCCTTGAACTACCGATTTTGACTTTTCTGGGATGGCCTTTGGTGCCTCCATCCCAGCTGGACTTGTCTTCGATGCACGATAAATTTAGGCTAGGTGACCTTCTCTTCCATAATTATATCACGCTTTGGACTGCGTCGCACAGTTTGGACTGATGTGTCCCTCCCCTCCGCATTTGAAGCATATGATAGGTAGGCGTTCTCCTTCCTTAACAACGGGTGCTGGTGCTACGTCTTTCTATCATTGTTGAATCTCCTTTTCTTGAAATGTTCACTCTTATTGTCTTGGCCATGATTACCACCGAAGTGGTTACTATTTCTGGCATGTTGATTCCCTCCACGTTTGTTGTCACCGCTTCGATGACTGCTACCACTAGTATTATCATTTTATCGGCTGCTCTCTCTTGGTTGGGTTGACTCATTATCATGTTCCAATAACTGAGCCCTACTCACAACATCTGAATACAAGCAAAGTTTGTGAGAGATAAGGTATTGACGAATCTCGGGTTTCAAACCTCTTAGTAACATCTGTGACGCTCATAAATCTGAGGTCCCGAATCACTGCGGATCCGGTTCGATCATTCTATCGCTATTACTATATTTGCGGAAGATATAAACATAAATTATTTATACATTAAACTTACACACTTTTCCCCAAGGTCGAGTAACCTTAACTTAATACACATTACATAACTTACTTAAAACATAACCTTAAAATACAACACTTATACAATTTAGCTGCACACATATCCTAACGCTGGAACTGTCTTTAACCTTTCCTTGTATCCGACGCGTTCGTCTTAATCTGTAATATTTTATCATGATATAGCAAGAGTGAGCATGAAAGTTGCCCAAAAAACTTAAATTCAATAATATAACGATATATCATGATTGAAAGAGTCAGAATAATAAGCTGGCTATAATTTAACAATATAATTGTGAACTAGCATGAACAAATTTATGACTGAACAAGTATTATAAATGAACAAATATATCTGAACCAACTGGTAATGAAGGTGATCAACCTTTCATACCTGACTTATACATACAATATGTGTAGAGTACAATTCTACATGGCAATCAGCAATGATTTACCATAAGCTTATCCGAATAAAATACTCTTAATAGAGTTAAGTAAAACAAACTTGCCTGAACCGTTGATTACCGCTACACAATTTATATCGCTTTATCCGAAGACCTAATATTAGTAATATAGATCTTCAATATTAGAATAATATCATCACAATATGATACTAGTATGTATATAAATATAGAATAACCTAAACACATAACATAAAACCCTATCAGTCTATAACACACATAAGACTCAGTATCAAGTCAAACTATTGCAGTCTGAGTTAAGTTCGACAAAGTTCTAATGTCCCGACGGTCTAGTCGGACTTTTATCGAGTCTAAGTTCAACTAAACTCTGCCTAACACTTAACAATTATCTCAGAAACCTTTAATATCAGTCAAAATATTTTTCATAAGCTCGTAATAATTTTTAAATAATTATTACTATTTATCGTGAATTTTCAATCATTAAAAACGTATTTAAATAAATTAAATACCACATAATTTTTTTATCATTAATATTTATTTAATATCAAATATTAATGAAATATATGCCATAATATTATAATATATTTATAATATATCAAAGTATTTTTAATACCTTAAAATCATATTTATATGATTTTTAAACACTTAAATCTATTATCTGATAATTATTATTAATATTAAAATATTAATATTTTCATGACAAAATATCAAAAATTATATTTTATAACTTAAAATATTTTTATAATCCTTAAATCATTTTTATATGATTTATAAATCATTAATTCTATTTTTCCATAATTTATTTAATATATTTATTAAATAAATTAACTATCATTAATATTAATTAAGTAATGAAGTTCATCACAAAATATTAAAAGTCACTGAAAATATCTTTAAATATTTTCTTATATCATAATATTATTTTTCATGATTTTTCATGTATTTAAAATTATTTTTAAATCATTTATTTAATATTATAATTTAATAAATTAAATACCATTTATATTCCAAAAATATTAAATATTTATGAAATATACTCTAAATAATAAAAAACTATTTTTTAGAATTTATTTTATATTTTTAATAATTAAAAACTATTTTTATCTATTTTTAAATAATTTAATTACTTTTCTAAATAAACTGTCGCTAAAAGAGGCTTAGGCGACAAATCTGTCGCTAAAAGTGTTCTTGAGGTGTTCTTGAGCTTCATGTCAGTGGACAAGGTGATAGGTTTGACCAACGGTAATTCATAGGTCCCGAGTTTTCTGGGTTTGATTAAGTGCTCATATTATAGTATTGATGTAATACTACAATCCTAAACAAACAACATAGCCATATAATATCTAATCAGAGAGATCTAGGCTCTCAAACATCTTGTCAGATCATGCCTGGGTTTTCTAGGTAACCCAGAAACCTAAGGCAGTTCGAGTGTCTCCTTTTGAGCTCAATTATCTAAGGGTTCTGTTAATTAGTTTAGTGGTTTTATGGTTTTGGTCTATAGTCCTTATGTCTGTGTACTACTATATCACATAATATAAACTTAACAACATCACACATGAAACATATGAGCCGGTCAAAGTAGTAGTCCGGACTGTTCTTGAACATTTCTGGGTTTTCCAGAAATGTTCTTGAGCAGTTTAGTCAACGATAGTAACGACCATTAATTTCTACGATTAGGCTACGGTTCTGAGTGATCTAAAGGCATTTATGTATAGCCTGCATGTCAGTCTACAAGATACAACCAACAACATCACATAACAACTTAAACATAGTAAGATCTAGCGACTGCAAAACCTTGTCAGGCGTTTTGGAAATTTTGGGTTTGGCCAGAAACTCTATTTCGTGACTGGTCAACGCTGTTTGACCGCTTGTATCTCTTAATATACTAAGGCTCTGGCCTTGCTTCTTGTTTTAGATCATAGTCCTTACAACATAGAACGGATTAAAAACATTAAACACATAAAACATCAAGCACATAAAGATCTAGAGGGCCTGACATTCGGCTGTCAGGCCATTTTTTTCTATTTTTCTAGATTTTTGAAAAATGCTATTTCGTGCACTTTGATGTTATGGATTAATAATCCAACAACCCAGATCTCTAATTGACACCTTATAACATATATCTAGCCAACAAATTAAAACATATAACATCAGATCATATAATTTCTAAAATTTAGGGTTTATACCACTTTTAAGGCTTGATCTTGATTCTGACCTTGTGATCTGATCTAAGCTTGCTATGAAATGATCATGGCTTTAGCTTCTCACTCTTTCTCACTCTATCTCCCGAATTTTAGAGAGAGAAAGGCTTGGCAGAAAATGAAAAATGTAAGTGGCTTTCTCTCTCTTTAATCTTATAATTTGATATGATTCAATGTATTGGATTGCAATAGATGGCTGATAGATGACACATATCTAGGGCTAGGGCTATTGGTTAGTTCACCAACCCAATATATGGCAAGATTTGCAAGTAACCTCATAAAAATCCAAGAAGGGCATTATAGTCATTTTGATTTTTGTTTTAATGGCATAAATGTCTATTAGCCAAACCCTTAGGGTTTAGGGTTTGTGTTAGGATTTAGGGTTTGAACCCTTAGGTTTTGCAATTTAATTTCTAACATTTCTGAATTTCGATTTAAAAAAAATAGAAATTAATATTTCTAAATTATAATTAGAATTTTCTAATTATATTAAAATTTCTGAATCACAAATTAAATCTTGCTAATTAGAATTAATAATTCCTAATTAAAATTGCAAATTAAGCAATTAGGGTCAAAATTGGTCATTAGGGTTTTTAACCCAGAATTAGGGTTTCTAATAAAAAATTAATATTTCTAATTTATAAATTAGATTTCGTAATTAGATTAATGTTTTTTAATTACTAATAACTTGAAAATTAGGATTAATATTTCCTAATTAACATTAAAACTATTTAATTAACAATTAAGTTTTCTCTAATTATAAATTAGGATTCCTAAACCAGAAATTAGGGTTTCAAATTTTGAAATTAGGGGTTTCTAACCAATTTGTTTATATTAACCCTAATTAATCTTATAATTATTTACACTTACGCCATTAAGTTCCCAATTTAGGGTTTCATATGCCGAATTAGGGTTTCGAATTCCCAAAACTAAAATTAGGGTTTTCAGAACTGATTTCTAGGGTTTCATATTAATTACTAGGGTTTTATAACCGAACGTTGACGTTCTTAATATATAATTAGGATTTTTCACAGATATTGATTATCTGGTCAACCCTTGACACTTAACCACATCATGTACACATATCATACCATATCTATAGAATATATTCACGTATTCACTTAATCCTGAATAATTCACCTAAATCCTTCACAGAATTTTGAAATCCACAAAATTCCATCTTAAAAATATCAAACGCATACACTTATTTTCTGTCTAGGTTCTAATTTTGAACCTTAAATTAATTAATAAAAATTTTAAAAATTTTTCAAAATTCTCGGGTTGTCACAACATCTGCGTCACTCTCTCCTCATTATCAACTAAAGTGGGATGTAAACCGGGACAACTCAACAAACTTGGCTTCGTACTGTGACACGGTCATGTTGTTTTGCTCCAGTTTAATGAACTCTACCTCTTTCATGTGACGAATACTTTCGGGAAAGTAGTTATCGTTGAACAGTTCTTGGAACTTCTCCCAATACATCTTCAGTGCGGCAGGTTGAGTATGCTTTACAGATTTCCACCAGTAATCTGCTTCTACCCGCAATATGAAGGTAACAAAGGGAACCTTTTGCTCCTCGGAGCATCCCAAGACATCAAATATCTTGTTGATCTGCTTTATCCACGTCTCCGCCTTAAGTGGTTTTGGCTCTCCAAAAACCTCTGGTGGTCCCAACTCCTTGAACTGTTTAGCAGTGACCGTCCGAGAGTTGCTAGTGTTTCCACCTGCATTTCGAACAGGAGTCTCTCTTGCCTGATGTTGCATGAATTGCAGAAAGCCTCTTAACATTCCATCGTTCATCATTTGGTCAGTGTTGTTGTTTGCATGAGGATTGTTACCTTCCTGATGTATATTATCCTAATTGTTGATCTATGGAGACTCAACGGTCTCCTGTGCTCCATTGCTATTCTTAACATTCTAAGATGTCATTTTTAAATACTGCCACAAAATAAGGGTTAATTGACATGTCACATATTATCCCTATACTCTGACTGACCAATTAAATACCAAATAAACTTAGGTAGGTCATACTAGCGAAGGAATTACCCGTCTCTCCCCTCCTAATTCTTGTTTCTCATCTCAGCCAGAGATCATATCCTTAAGCTTTGATACCAACTGTAACGCCCCCAAAATAAGTATACATCACCCATCTTGAGTCGCCAAATACATGGTACAAAATTCAAATACAACTTAATAATACAACTGTCGTGTAAAATACGACAAAACATAAACTGAGAGTTTTAAAACGAATATTGTCTTCTAGACAGTATTCAACTCAAATGGTGTACTCAATACAATTATTATCACACTACTTCATAGAATAGTGAGGACTACTAATGCTATCATCTGAACCGTCACTCCGTTCCCCGACTAGTTTCGGCTACGTTCTCATTTTCTGAAGAGGACAATGAAAGCAAAAGGGTGAGTTCAACTAGCCCAGTAAGAAATATTATGACTAAGATAATGAAGAATAATTTATCGTTAGCCTTCAACAATGTTAAACTGATAAAATATAACAAATATCAAGTTTAACAGCAGCAGAACAAGCAATCCATTAGAAGAGTCAAGTAGAGAATAAAATCTACTATCTTCTATGATTTAAAAGGTTTTTTTTATCACTTTTATCGCTGAGACTCAGCTTAATAAATATTCCACATCATCCCTACACTACGGCCAAGGATATTCATTAATATCACGACCACAAATTATCCATGCACTACGGGGCCAAGGATATTCGTGTATTCATCAATGATCATGATCATGCCAACAACAGTCCACCAATGCACTATGGGCCAATGCAGACTTTTACCACATCATTTGTAAAATTACGGTCATGATTATACCGAATAATCCCTGGTGATAATCATACCAAGTCCATCTATGCACTACAGGCCACAGATGACTTTCAACGGAATATAAACATGAGGATGATGACAATGATATAAAAATTCAATAAAACAAGTTCAAGGATAAATTTTTAAAGATTTATAATTTAATTTATCCAAAAATCAATAACGTCCAAATTGTCAACATGATACTACTTTGTGGAGTAAAATTCAAGAATAATATTGTACCAAAAATAATTTAGACCGAAAACGAATCAATTTTTATCATGAATAGTACTCCGGGTGAATAGTACTCGAGTGAATAGTATCTCGTGAATAGTACTTCGAAAATAGTAACCCCGTGAATAGTACTCCGGCATGAAAAAGTTATAACTTATCAAGAATGCTCCGAATAATATTTTCATGAAAAGATACTGGATGAAGCGCAAATATCAAGGATATTCTACTAATTTCATGGAGTATAGAAGCCAAAATTTTAACAAAACGAGTATAGAATTCGAAATCTGAAACGAAATAACATTACTTACATACTACAGAGTATGGAAGAAAATATTATTTCAAGCGAATATTGAACAAAAATAACATCCCTTACCTTGAAAAGAAAAGTATTACAAATAGTATAGCGGGGATATTCTTGAAGAAAACTTTCATTGTTTTCTATGCTCAAAGCTTTCTAAAACTCTAAAGAAATACGCTCAAGATTATAGAAGAAGAATTCTCTGATTCTGGTGTAATTTTCAATTTTAACTTAAGCGCCTATTTATAGGAAAATGCTAGAACGTCATAGTAGACTAAATAAATAAAAAATTATTATTTTTTCTTTCTTCCTACGCCTCCTCCTTTTCAAGCCAGCCATCTTGGAACAAAAATAGCAGCCCACATGTTAAAAATAAAAGTGGTCCCACCCAATTTTCTAAAAGTTCAGTAATTCATAATAAATAGCTCTTTTATCAGAAAAATACAAATTTTATGTCCATTCCACATGAAATCGAATTCTCTACAACTTTGTAGCTTTAAGTTTTTCCAAATTCAGACAGAAAATATCCGAAATCTACAAACGGATGATTTTTAACACCTTTAAAAATTCATAACAAATCATGCGTTAATTTTTAACGGTTCAAAATTTGTGGAAATATACTCAACTTATATATGCATAACATATCCAAAAATTTCAACGATCCAATGGTCGGATTAAAATTATAACTCACGCAATAGAGCTTGAAGAACACTGATTTAATTTTTAATACCTCCATTCCGACAAAAATACTGATAAAACACCTCAACATTAATTCTTTCATTTATAACCACATAAAATAAATATTTTACTATCCATCATTTATGTCCACATAAAATAAATATTTTCTTATCATATAAATCAATAATTAATTATTCACAAATAATATTACAGAATCACAATAATAACAACCAAGCCATTCCTAGGAAAGAGGGGGCTTTCTAATAAGGATTTCTCCTTACTGGCGCGCAATTAGGTGACCAAACCTCTCCTTGACAGAACTTTCTAGACATTGTCAATAATGTTATCTAATAATATTATTCAAATAATATGAATTATTGATCTGATAATGAAAAATACTGTGCAATGATAATTATTGAAACAACAATAATATAAAATATCAACGCAGAAATTATTGAAATAATAGAATAAAATATTGAACAGTAATTACTGTAACAATTATTGAGTAGTGTCTTCTTACGTAAGAATCAATAATTCAACAATACTGTGCAATACCATGTGCTACTGTGCAACCCTACATATTACTATATTTTAACCATCGGGTATTCTAACAGTTAACGGTAAAACTTTTGCCGTTATTTTATAAAAAGATATTTTTGTTATTTTCTCAATCCGATAATAATTCCGTTGTGGGGTCCACCAATGATTGTGCCGTCGTACGAATATTCCCTGTTAAAACGAATATTCCCCGACCAATCGAATATTATATAACAACTTGCGTATTTTGCAAAATTTATAAATATTACCCACAACTATAACATTATATCAAATTCACTCCATTATATTCAAAAATGATATTTATAGAAAATTCATCTTTATTCATAAAAGTTGGGGTCTTACATAAGTCTACATTGAAAGTCTTAACATAATCTTTCTCAAATAATAAATAAGTCTTCATCATTTGCTTGATTTGCCTTTGCCCTTGCTTTTGGATGACTCATCAACTCTTTCAATCTTAGCTGTAATGTTATTATGCAAGATTGAGCAACAATTGCCCACAAGTTTCACAATAGAATAATAATAATAACATGCGAATAAACAACAGATACTGAACCAAAAGAAGTCTCGTCTTTTGAATCAAGATTAGAACAGGAATCAAAAGTACATTTGAGGTTCACAAGACCATGAACTATGTCCCAGGTTATTAAGTATTTCTACTTTAAACCTTTAACAGTCGTAAGACTATATAGACCTAACTTCTCATACTTAGGGGGATCAGCCCTATGTACCATGTATGTACACAACATCTTAACGCTAACACGTAACATAATCCCCTATAGTAGGGTTGTTCATCTCAGCTTTGACATTAGAGTTCACACTAAAGGAAGTTTGGTTTGGATCGATCTCAAGGGTAATTTAGAGTTCAATAATCATCAACTAAAGATTAGTTAAATCAATAAAGATTCATTATATATTCAAGTTTTAATGCAATAATAAAATCAATATTCAAATCAAGGATTGAATCTCAACTCTATACAATTAAATGAACATTGTATAACAAGAGTAATATTTTAAAAGAGTTAAAACATTCCATTAGGAATCATGAACTTGAGTGAGTAAGTTTTGAACAATTTGAAACATGAATACGAAGTTTGCTTAACGATAATAAAGCTTAATAACTTGCTTAATGGAATTTAGAATCAGAAAACTTGCTCAATCATAACATGATATAGAATAAGAATTTTGCTAAATGTAAAATTAGGATTTGGAAACTTTCTTAACATAAGAGTAGGGTTCAGAAACTTATCTCGTGCGTAGGCTAACCGATTACTACTCACGTTCACCACAAGTCCTACACACATACCATATGCATTCACAACATTCATTAGTTACATTCATATTAATCTTACATGTTTAGTTTCCTCTTTTAGTACAACTTGTTAACTTAGTTTAAGTTCTGCCCATTACCATCAGTCTCATATACAAGACTGAAGTCTCACATCTTAAGTTTGAACATCATTACATTTTCTCATGGATATCACTTTTAGCCCTTATACAACTTATCAAATTATAATGAAATTTCATCACATGTATGGTAACAATCTGATATGACATCCTATTACATGTCCAACACATTATTATGTTCATTAGACTAGGTTAGACTAACATGTAATGGATTATACACGACGAAAACTGAAATTGTCCAACTCTGCTACCCCCGCTGGGGCGGGGTTTTATATAGAAAGAAGGCCTGCCATGGTGGAGAAATAAGCCTGGTAACGCCTGCCGGGGCAGGGTCACCCAGGTTTAGTTCCTATAGTTCACGATTGCACTGTTCATCATACCAAAATTTGTGAATTATACATGAAATCAGTAAATTTAACAAACCCAGAAGATATAGACTTCACATAATTGTTACCAAGCATGCATACATCAATTTTAACAACAAAAAAATAATATTCATCAGATATAACCCCTTTAAATTCCCGTTCTTACTAAAAACTTCTTTTTAGACCTCCTTAGCGAATCATCTCGCCACAAATTCATTTCTTAACCAAATCAGTTCGTATAACATGCATTGTTTTTGTATTTAAACATATTAACACAATCAATTGTCAATTTACAGATTACAATATGGATTGAGCACAAATTTTGGTTCTAAAATCAGCCATTTTATACTTTTGTAACAAAACTCAAACTTCTTTTGTAAAACATAGTTTCATGAATCAATTCATACGAAAAATCATTTTCAACCCACATATAACAGATTATATCTATTTAACATCATAAACATCCATTATTTTAACAAATCATTAACCAAAACTTAGATTTTGACTTCAAAATCATATATTGTCACTATAAACTTAAAATCCCCCTTTTAAAACCAAATTTCATGGATTAATTCACCCAAAATCGTTTATAAACATCATATATTAGATTATTCATGCATATAAACAATTTATAACAACTTTTCAGCAATTACTCATGAAAATTTCAATTACAGAAAACTAAAAAAATATATTTCCATGGGAAACTCAAGAACATAAAAACAAGGATTGTAAATTGAATTCTCACCATTTGATTCTTGTTTAGATGATAAGAAGCCTTCCTATTATTCTTCAAATCTTCTTCCCGAAACTCTCTCTTTTCTCTCTGCTTTCTTAAGTTTAGGTCTTAGGAAAATAAAGTATGTAAGTACAAAAATAAGACTGATATATGGTGTAACGCCCCCAAAATAGGTCCATTCCATCCAACCTATTCTGAGTCGTCAAATACATGGTACAGAAAACAACTACAACTTTATTACAACAATTGTCGTGCAAAATACAACAACACATATGCTGTGAGTTTGGATATAAATATATACCAAATGTGACTCATGTTCCAACCGTGGACATCACCTCACAATGACACCTTACATAAAGGTATAGTCAAAAACTGTTTTTGAAATTAGAATCTTTGGGAAGTGCTCAAGGAAACCTTCGTACATGGGAGGCCATGCGTCTAGGTTATGATAGATATCATATGGCCACAGAATTATTCTTGGTTGACCCAATAGACCCCAAAGAAAAACGAGAAGATTACTATCATATTCTTCCCAATGGTGAGTCTTCTCTTGACATATCATTATCTCTACTGTCTCTAATTGAGAATTATAATTCAAACAAACACCAAGATTATATAGGTAGTGGTCGTATATATACTCAGCAAGTGGATGAGCACATCCCTGTCTTATGATGACATGAGGTTGTATGTCGTTAGACATCTTGTATGATAGTGGAAAATCACCCTTCCAACGTTGGGTACACCTTACCCTATTGGATTCAGCAATTAAAACTACTAAATGAACTTTTCTATACTGCTTCGGGAGAACATCCACAGCTAGAGACCACCGTTCTATTTCCCCGTTACCCTCGCTCGACCCAGCTACACTCTTATTACCTGAAAGGAATTGTGAAGCAAAAGGGTGAGCACAACTAGCTCAGTAAAGAATATCAATTATCAATAGTCTTCATCAGTAATAAATTAGAGATTTAGAACATATGGTAGATGATAAAACTTTTCAACCATAGTTATAGCGGAACGAGCAATCCATTAGAAGAGTCACATAGGCCATAAAGTCTATTATCTTCTCCATGTTAAAAGTCCACCAACAATGTTTTATCCCTGTAACATCAATCAACAGTTCCTTTCCACAATCATATAAATAACTCATAATCATAATTGTAGTTCTAAATTTCTCTTCGCATTCAGGACGAAGATAATTTTCATCACCTGTCTTTACCTGAAACATCAAAGATCATGATTATACCAAATCACAGTTCCTGTTCATAATCATACTAATAAATTCATCTTTGCACTACAGGCCAAAGATATTCATCAACAGTTCATCTTTGCACTACAGGCCAAAAGATATTCAACAACAGGTCTTCTTTGCACTACAGGCCAAAGACATTCATATATCAAAGAAATACATAATCATTTCAGAATTTATATAAACAATAATTATAACCATGTTGATAAATTCACATTTTCACTTAAGCTAAAGATATTCAATATAAATTCAATGGTCATGATCATACCAGTCACAATTCAACTTTTCACTACTGGCCAAAGAGAACCCTAGTCATGATCATACCAATAATCTACCCATCTTTACACTCTAGTGAAAGAGAATTTCAACATCAGGGTTATAAAATGTTATATATGATAATAAAAACAATATAATCAATATATAGTTTTAATCTCCAGAGTAATATTCATAAATCAACTATAATTTGGTTAGAAAAAGAAACCAATTTTGTCATGAATAGTACCCGTGAATAGCAACTCGTGAATAGTAACTCGTGAATAGTAACTCATAAATAGTAACTCATGAATACTAACTCGTCGTAGTAACTCATGAATAGTAACTTGTGAATAGTAACTCATGAATAGTAACTCGTGAATAGTAACACGTGAATAGTAACTCATGAATAGTAATCCCGACATGAAAAAAAATTCCAAATTTGATAAAAATCTTCAACCAATATATCAGCATAATGATATTGAAGAAATAATATCATTTTCAAATAAAATATCATCCCTTACTATCCCTTACCTCAAAAGAGCAGTACTTCTGACTGGAATAACGCTGAACGAACTTGCACCGTATAGCAACACTCAAGATATCAAAATACTCACAAGAATACACTCGATAATATAGAGAGAGAAATAGAGAGAAAACTTCAGTTTCTGGTGTGATTTTCAATTCTAACCTAAGCACCCTATTTATAGGAAATTGCTTAGAACACCAAAGCAGAAAATTTAATAAATTAATAATATAATTTTCTTAATTTCCTTAGCACACCACATCAGCTGATTTCCACCATTAACATGTGCCACTCAAATGTCAAAAACGTTTTTCTTAATAAAAATAATTAAAACTTCCAAAAATCAATTATTTCGGAACTACGGAACTTCAATAATTCATAATAAATAGGCCTTTTATCAGAAAATTCGAATCTCTCGAGTCTTTATAGGAAATTCAATTCTCTACAACGTTGCAGAAGAAAGTTTTTCCAAATTACAAACAGAAATTGACCGAAATCCACAAACGGACAGTCAATAATAAATTTTCGGTCAAGAATTGTGTCCACCAACACACAAAACATGTGTTAATCATTTAATGTCACAAAAATACTCTTCCTTCTCATATACTCATATATCCCACATTCATTGTAAAAATATCACCATCAATATATTATTAACATAATATATTTAAATGAATTATTTTATCAGAAAAAGATAAAATATTAATTTTCAACAATTGTCACATTAAATATTTTCTCCATCTATATCCACATAAAATTAATATTTTTCTCATCAAATAAATCAATAATTAATTATACACAAATAATATTACAGAATCACAGTACTGGCAGTCAGGCAGTTCCCAGGAAAGAGGGGGCTTTCCAATAAGGATCTCTTCCTTACTAGCGCGTAATTAGATGACCAAACCTCTCCTTAGACAGAAATTTCTAGACATTGCCAATAATATTATCTAATAATATTATTCAGATAATATGAATTATTGCTCCGATAATAGAAAATACTGTGCAGTGACAATTATTAAAACAACAGTAATATAAAATATCAACGCAGCAACTATTGAATCAATAAAATACTGAACAGTAATTACTGTAACAATTATTGAGTAGTGTCTTCTTACGTCAAAATCAATAATTGGTGCAATACCGTGTGCTACTGTGCAACAACGCGTATTACTGTGTTTTAACCACCGGGTATTCCAACAGTGTTAACGGTAACAACTACGCCGTTATTTATAAACAACTTACTCTTGTCGTTTTCTTCATCCAATCGCTTTCCGTTATGGGGCCCACAAAAGGCTGCGCCGTCGTATGAATATTTCCCGACAGTAAGAATATTCCACGATAAAACGAATATTCCCCGACAACAATGAATATTTTATAACCACTTGTGTATTTCGAAAAAAAATTCATACATCACCCTTAACTTTAACATTTATCAATTTAACCGTTTACTGAATAGTAATTATAAGAAAAATTGAATACTTTTATTTCATAAAATTCGGGGTCTTACAATCTCCCCTCCTTATGAAATTTCGTCCTCGAAATTTACGTACCTGGTATTTTAAAGAGTTGAGAATACCTTGCTTCAATTTAAGATTCTATCACCCCGTCATCATGATTTCTCCATTGCTCATCTCCTATATTTCAGATATCATTCTAGAATACAGCTTCAAAATAAGGGTTAATTGAACAAATTAACATATCACATAATATCCCGATATTATGACTGACCAACAAATAAGCTTAGATAGGACACACTAGCGAAGGATTTACTCGTCTCTCCCCTCCTAATCCTATTCCCCGATCTCTGCCAGAGATCATATCCCTAAGCTCTGATACCAAATGTGACTCTCATGGTGCTTCAACCACAGCACCTCACAATGGTACCTATCAGTTTGCCACCGTAGAACGGCGTCCCCTACGGAGAGTCTGGCTTCGGTGCATCCCCCATCAACAGGAAGTCACCAGCGAGAGGCTCGGGGCTCTTTACTTATAGCTCTGATACCAACTGTAACGCCCCCAAAATAGGTCCATTCCATCCAACCTATTCTGAGTCGTCAAATACATGGTACAGAAAACAACTACAACTTTATTACAACAATTGTCGTGCAAAATACAACAACACATATGCTGTGAGTTTGGATATAAATATATACCAAATGTGACTCATGTTCCAACCGTGGACATCACCTCACAATGACACCTTACATAAAGGTATAGTCAAAAACTATTTTTAAAATTAGAATATTTGGGAAGTGCTCAAGGAAACCTTCGTACATGGGAGGCCATGCGTCTAGGTTATGATAGATATCATATGGCCACAGAATTATTCTTGGTTGACCCAATAGACCCCAAAGAAAAACGAGAAGATTACTATCATATTTTTCCCAATGGTGAGTCTTCTCTTGACATATCATTATCTCTACTGTCTCTAATTGAGAATTATATTTCAAACAAACACCAAGATTATATAGGTAGTGCTCGTATATATACTCAGCAAGTGGATGAGCACATCCCTGTCTTATGATGACATGAGGTTGTATGTCGTTAGACATCTTGTATGATAGTGGAAAATCACCCTTCCAACGTTGGGTACACCTTACCCTATTGGATTCAGCAATTAAAACTACTAAATGAACTTTTCTATACTGCTTCGGGAGAACATCCACAGCTAGAGACCACCGTTCTATTTCCCGTTACCCTCGCTCGACCCAGCTACACTCTTATTACCTGAAAGGAATTGTGAAGCAAAAGGGTGAGCACAACTAGCTCAGTAAAGAATATCAATTATCAATAGTCTTCATCAGTAATAAATCAGAGATTTAGAACATATGGTAGATGATAAAACTTTTCAACCATAGTTACAGCGGAACGAGCAATCCATTAGAAGAGTCACATAGGCCATAAAGTCTATTATCTTCTCCATGTTAAAAGTCCACCAACAATGTTTTATCCCTGTAACATCAATCAACAGTTCCTTTCCACAATCATATAAATAACTCATAATCATAATTGTAGTTCTAAATTTCTCTTCGCATTCAGGACGAAGATAATTTTCATCACCTGTCTTTACCTGAAACATCAAAGATCATGATTATACCAAATCACAGTTCCTGTTCATAATCATACTAATAAATTCATCTTTGCACTACAGGCCAAAGATATTCATCAACAGTTCATCTTTGCACTACAGGCCAAAAGATATTCAACAACAGGTCATCTTTGCACTACAGGCCAAAGACATTCATATATCAAAGAAATACATAATCATTTCAGAATTTATATAAACAATAATTATAACCATGTTGATAAATTCACATTTTCACTTAAGCTAAAGATATTCAATATAAATTCAATGGTCATGATCATACCAGTCACAATTCAACTTTTCACTACTGGCCAAAGAGAACCCTAGTCATGATCATACCAATAATCTACCCATCTTTACACTCTAGTGAAAGAGAATTTCAACATCAGGGTTATAAAATGTTATATATGATAATAAAAATAATATAATCAATATATAGTTTTAATCTCCAGAGTAATATTCATAAATCAACTATAATTTGGTTAGAAAAAGAAACCAATTTTGTCATGAATAGTACCCGTGAATAGTAACTCGTGAATAGTAACTCGTGAATAGTAACTCATGAATAGTAACTCGTCGTAGTAACTCATGAATAGTAACTTGTGAATAGTAATCATGAATAGTAACTCGTGAATAGTAACACGTGAATAGTAACTCATGAATAGTAACCCCGACATGAAACAAAATTCCAAATTTGATAAAAATCTTCAACCAATATATCAGCATAATGATATTGAAGAAATAATATCATTTTCAAATAAAATATCATCCCTTACTATCCCTTACCTCAAAAGAGCAGTACTTTTGACTGGAATAACGCTGAACGAACTTGCACCGTATAGCAACACTCAAGATATCAAAATACTCACAAGAATACACTCGATAATATAGAGAGAGAAATAGAGAGAAAACTTCAGTTTCTGGTGTGATTTTCAATTCTAACCTAAGCACCTTATTTATAGGAAATTGCTTAGAACACCAAAGCAGAAAATTTAATAAATTAATAATATAATTTTCTTAATTTCCTTAGCACACCACATCAGCTGATTTCCACCATTAACATGTGCCACTCAAATGTCAAAAACGTTTTTCTTAATAAAAATAATTAAAACTTCCAAAAATCAATTATTTCGGAACTACGGAACTTCAATAATTCATAATAAATAGGCTTTTTATCAGAAAATTCGAATCTCACGAGTTTTTATAGAAAATTCAATTCTCTACAAGTTTGCAGAAGAAAGTTTTTCCAAATTCTAAACAGAAATTGACCGAAATTCACAAACGAACGATTTTACAAGCAATAATAAATTTTCGGTCAAGAATTTTGTCCACCAACACACAAAACATGTGTTAATCATTTAATGCCACAAAAATACTCTTCCTTCTCATATACTCATATATCCCACATTCATTGTAAAAATATCACCATCAATATATTATTAACATAATATATTTAAATGAATTATTTTATCAGAAAAAGATAAAATATTAATTTTCAACAATTGTCACATTAAATATTTTCTCCATCTATATCCACATAAAATTAATATTTTTCTCATCAAATAAATCAATAATTAATTATACACAAATAATATTACAGAATCACAGTACTGGCAGTCAGGCAGTTCCCAGGAAAGAGGGGGCTTTCCAATAAGGATCTCTTCCTTACTAGCGCGTAATTAGATGACCAAACCTCTCCTTAGACAGAAATTTCTAGACATTGCCAATAATATTATCTAATAATATTATTCAGATAATATGAATTATTGCTCCGATAATAGAAAATACTGTGCAGTGACAATTATTAAAACAACAGTAATATAAAATATCAACGCAGCAACTATTGAATCAATAAAATACTGAACAGTAATTACTGTAACAATTATTGAGTAGTGTCTTCTTACGTCAAAATCAATAATTGGTGCAATACCGTGTGCTACTGTGCAACAACGCGTATTACTGTGTTTTAACCACCGGGTATTCCAACAGTGTTAACGGTAACAACTACGCCGTTATTTATAAACAACTTACTCTTGTCGTTTTCTTCATCCAATCGCTTTCCGTTATGAGGCCCACAAAAGGCTGCGCCGTCGTATGAATATTCCCCAACAGTAAGAATATTCCACGATAAAACGAATATTCCCCGACAACAATGAATATTTTATAACCACTTGTGTATTTCGAAAAAAAATTCATACATCACCCTTAACTTTAACATTTATCAATTTAACCGTTTACTGAATAGTAATTATAAGAAAAATTGAATACTTTTATTTCATAAAATTCGGGGTCTTACATATGGGCATACTGATAACTGGTACAACATGGGTATCAGTTAAGCGCATCATGGCCTTAACTGAACCCATGTTCTTAAGGCCATGTTTGGTTTTAGCTTTTATAAAAGTCTTTTAGTTTATTTCAATTAACTTGTTTATTATATAGTTTATTTGTCACACTTTAATTAATCAAATAATATTATATAAACTCAATTAAATAAAAGGAAAAATTACTTATTAAATAAAATAATCACATAATTAAAATTCTCATTTATTAAATATAACACATAATTTATATTCTCATTTATTATTTATAACAAATAGTTAAACCTCAAATTAATTATTATATTAATTAGGACAACATTAAAATTATTTGACAACTCATTTAATTTAATTATCTCAATTAAATTCATACTTTGAACTATAAAATTATTCCTCATTAATTTAATTAATGTAACACATTTAATTAAATTAATCTACTGCAATTCCATCAAATATTTATTTAACTCAATAAATAAATCAACAAAATATTTATTTAATTCAATAAATATGTAAAACTTAATTACAAAGGTCTCGTTCGTCACATCTTTCTCCTCTTAAAATGATTCTGTCCCTAGAATCACTATTCACTCAATTCGTCCCGTTACATTTTCTCCCCCTATACAAAGATTTTGTCCCCAGAATCGTTAAAAAAATTAAGCAAATAAATGAGGATAATTTTTCATCATTTGTTCTTCAAGTTTCCACATAGTTTCTTTAGCGTTGCGGTTCCTCCAGATTACCTTAACAGAAGGTATTACTTTATTTCTGAGTACTTGTTCTTTCCTGTCGCCTATCTGAACATGAACTTCTTCATAAAATAAATCTTTCTCAAATTGCAAGGGTTCATATTTGATATCGTGCTTGTAATCTAGCTTATATGGTCGTAAGACAGAAACATGGAAAATATTATGGACATGCTATAATGTCGGAGGTAAGGCTACCTCATATGCGACTTCACCAATTCTCCTCAAAACTTCAAAGGGTCCAATTAACCTCGGGCTCAATTCTCCCTATAAATAGGCCTCTTGTTTTAGAGAGAAGGACACCACTTGTTATTTTTTTTTTGTTAGTTTTTCGCTGGTGTAGAAGGGAGTAATATATTTAGAGCTTTTGTCTTATCTCTTATTCCAATCATGTGCATTTCTACTGTCAAGGAGTATTTGTAACTTTCTTTTATTGATATAATAGAAATTCTCTTTTAATTATTGTTCTTATTTCATGCAAATAGTAGTACTAATATTATTTGTTTTTATTTTTAATTACATGGCTAGCTAAATTTCTAATACCTAGAATTATGATGAAACAAAGTATTTCATAATAATATTTTCTTTTCGTTTTAAAATTAATGCCTAATTATTATTGCCTTTATATTTTCCTTTACATAAATTACATATGATTCTTATATTGATTGCGATGTTTTGATAAGTTATAGTTAATTTGTGAATTTTTCATAACTTATGCTTGCCCATATTAATTATATGAATCATTATTTTTAAAGGGAAGGGAAAATAATTTGGGAATTAATTTAGGAAATAAGAAATTATTTATTATGTTAATATTTGGTGGATTCTAATTCCTAGGTATCTTTTGTCATTAATAGTTTCCGTTATTAATTAATAGTTTGTATAATTTAGTTAATAAATTTTCTCCATCATTTTTGTTTCTAATTTACCTAAAATATTAATTAAGGATATATTAACGATTTGATCTAGTCTCTGTGGTTCGACCTGTACTTGCCAAATCTACAATAGACGTTGTGCA
Organism: Panax notoginseng; assembly: GCA_016801055.1. NCBI lineage: Eukaryota > Viridiplantae > Streptophyta > Magnoliopsida > Apiales > Araliaceae > Panax > Panax notoginseng. The sequence continues at coordinate 172,142,725 of CM029015.1, forward strand.
CTTGCAGTACATAATTTTAACACATCACTTCTGAAACAACTGCATTCTCAATTTTTTATTCTCGGCATAGGATTCGAGTTCTCCAATGAACACTTTTAAGTGAGTGTAGGGATCTCCCAATCCGTCATATTTCTCGAAGTTGGGAGCCTTGATCCTTTTTGGATAATGAACCCCAGGGAAGATACAAAGGTCTGAATAGGTAACGCTTCCGTGCGTTCCAGTCCCTTTGATGGACCGAATGGTCTCTTCCATTTGTTGAACCTTCTTTTGAATATCACATGTGTCTTGATATTCTTTAAGATGGGTGATTTCAGGGGTTTTGTTGGACTTCTAAGTTTGAGACTCAGGGATTGAAATTTATTTGTTCGGACCCTGGATTCCTCCCTATGCATAGGGTTCTGTTTGGATGGAAATTTGTGGACCCTGAGTTGATTTGTTTAGTTCTTTCAGAAGAACAACCAACTGTGTTATTTGATTCCTTAATCCTTTGAACTCCTTGCGGGAAACATGAGTAGGATTAGGCTGGGCACTTGTAGCCATGTCTGACGGTGGGCTTAGTGCCTTTTTGGACTTTGAACGGGTAACGGGACCAATCGTTTCCCTATAAAAAGACTACATAGTTTAGTTTGGGGAAACGTGGAGATGTTATATGCTATGTAATGTGTTCGTTTTTAGGAGTGTTTTAATATTCTCCTGCAAAACGGATGTCAGTCATTTTGATGACAAGATAATATGGCAGGTCTTGATATGAAAAAAGAATGCATATTTACATACTCCTTTATATTTTTCATTACATTGAGATTGACATGGAATTGAAATTACATGTAATTGAAAGGGGATGGCATGAAGAGACTTCCCTTCACGTTTGGTTTATCAGAGGCAGACCTATCTTAGGATACTCTCGCGGCTTTTTGGCATAAAGGTCCCTAAATCATTGCAATTTACTAGATGGGAAGTTAATCTGATCTTTTAACTGGAGCGAATCTAGGTGGTGCCTTTCCTGAGTCTCGCGGGATTAGTTTCTCTTGAGTCCAATAATCAGACACCGATAGGTTTGCCTTTTGGCAGAGGAATCACACAACATACATTCACAAACATCGCGTCTCATCGTATGGAAATGATGATATGTGCGAAGCAGTAATATCATAGGCAGATATGGTGCGAAGCACTAAAGTGCAGTAAATAAAACATTAGTATACATGCAGTCAATGTAAATGCAATATTCATACATAAGCATATAAAAGAGTTTTTTAAAAAGCTTGAATAGTGGCTTAAGCCCTCGTACTGGAGTCCCCATCAGAGTCGCCACCTGTCGATGTCGGGATTTATTTGTGTCCCTTTCTGTGCTTATCCTTTGGTATTCTCATTTTGGGTGAGTTTTGTCTTAAAAGACAAGCTTAAAAAGGTCCGACATGTTAATGTTGACGATTTGACTTTTAGAGTCGCCAGTTGGTAGATTTGAAATGGTTGTACCAACTCAACCGAAAAAGGTTTGCACAAAGACCCAATGGTTTGACACTATTTAACTTGTCTTGGAAACCGAGATTTGTTAGGGTTCGGGGGCTCGGTTAAGCGGAGGGAAGGTGTTAGGCACCCCCGACTTCTGTGAAAACACAGTTATCGCCACTTTTTAATTAACCTTTTATATGCGCGCGTGTGTGTGTGTGTGTGTTGGGTCTATGTGCAATTATCTGAAAGTAGTGATATGCCTTGTTTTCACCTATATATAAAGAGTTTGACTTGTATATAAAAGTTCAATTTTAACAAGATACAACAATAATGTTTTGGAAAATAGGTTTTTAAACCCTTATGCTCAATAGTAATTGAGGTCTTTGATACTTCCATTTTATTCTGTTTTCGGCTTGATTGCTTTTATTTTTGAGATGCCCCTCGAGAAAATAAGATACATAGCAGTGCTGAACTTCTTGTAGGCAAGAGAGCCATCTAAGGATATCCAGACATCGTAGATAATTTACAAGCTGGCTGCAGCTGAGAAATGTCCATCGTGAAAACCAAATCTAGATTCAGAGGCTGAATCTTCGATCGCATGATTCATAGGCTCACATGAAAGAGTAATATGTACAAAAGCTAAAAAAAGAACTAGATTTGAGTAAATCTAAACCATTCTAGCTTCAACGGTTCCAGTTTAGTTACTTTTGAATCGATAAAAGTTAGAAATAGCTAGATTTTAGGCAAATTTAGCCCACATACTGGAATGTTAAATATCTACATTATGAAAGCAGTTAAAGCAGATATGTATAAAAACAGTAAATATATATATATATATATATATATATATATATATATATATATATATATATATATATAGTGATAAATGGTCACGAAGTAGACTCCAGGCCTGACAAAAATATAAATATATATCTATAAAAGTGGTAAACGCATCAGATATTCTATCTAGGCTCAATCGAATTCGAGTTCGATGATATATATATATATATATATATATATATACGAAAGTAATAAAAAGCCACGGATCAATGATTCGGGTGTACCCACTCTGAGAGACTCTCAACGTTAGTAGATATATGTATATAGAAGTAGTAAAAAGCTTAAAAATCAAAAAAATCTTACAGTGGGCTGCCAAGAAGACATCAGATAACTTTTGACACCTAAAAACTCGGTTTCCACTGGTTAAACTTTAGTATGTTACAAATCACGAGCTTACAAGTGTTTAGAAAAAAGAATCACTAAGTTTAGAGCACTCTAACATGGGTTACAGGATGAAATGGACATAGTTTTCCCTCGTTTCTTATTTTTTTCTTTTTTTTAAATGAGTTGCGAAGAGATCATATTTTAAAGACCATATGATCGCTGGTCAACTCGCGGCAGCCGCGGGTCTACCTGCGACTGCCCGGGCTGCCTGTGCCATGCGGGTCCCGTCGTCTCAAAGTATGTGCACTCGGGTTACGCGCTGTCTGCTCGAACCTTCATAACTTTCAATCCGGGCTTCCGATAAAGGAGTGTTGTACCTTTTCGGAAAGCTGTTGTCGAGAGCTACACAATGACATGGGATTAGAGGTTGTACGAAGCCGGGAAGATGGGTCTATAACCAGATCTCCAAGTCTTTAAAGTTTATCTATTGTGCTGTCTTGTGCAATTCTCACTCGGGATTTTAAGCTATGGCTCTTGTGGGATATCATGATACTTAGTTTCAGTTGAATTGTGTTAAGATGACGTGGATGTGATGTTAAGGTGGAAAAATGACAAACGCCCCCAAAATTAGGTATACATCACCCATCTTGGGTCGTCAGATACATAGTACAGAATACAAATATAACTTACTAATACAACTATCGTGTACAATACGACAAAACATAAACTGTGAGTTTGAATACAAATATTATCTTCTAGAGAGTATTCATACTCAAAAGGAGTCCTCATTACATTTATTAACACACCATTACATAGAATAGTGAGGACAACTAACTAATACTATCATTCAGACCATCACTCGGTTCCCCGACTTGCCCCAGCTACGTTCTCATTTCCTGAAGAGAACAGTGAAAGAAAGGATGAGCTCAACTAGCCCATTAAGAAATATTATGACTAAGATAATGCAGAATAAATTATCATTAGCCTTCAACAATGTTAAACTAATAAAATATAATAGACATCAAGTTTAACTGCAGCGGAATAAGCAATCCATTAAAAGAGTCAAGTAGAAAATAAACTCTACTATCTTTTATGATTTAAAAGGTTATTCAACACTGTGATCGCTGGGACTCAGCTTAATAAAATAATCCACATCATCGAATCACCCTTGCACTACGGCCAAGGATATTCGTGTATTCATTAATGGTCATGATCATGCCAACAACTGTCCATCAACGCACTACGGACTAATGAGGACTTTTACCACATCATTTGTAACATTACGGTCATGATTATACCGAATAATCCCTGGTCATAATCATACCAAGTCCATCTATGCACTACAGGCCACAGATGACTTTTAACATTTTATAAACATAAGGATGATGACAATGATATAAGAATTCAATAAAACAAGTTCAAGAATTAATTTATCCAAGAATTAACAACGTCCAAATTGTCAACATGATACTGCTTTGTGGAGTAAAATTTAAGAATGCTTAGAAGAATATTTTCATGAAAAGATACTGGATGAAACGCAATTATCAAGGATATTCCGAAAATTTCATGGAGTATAGAAGTCAAAACTTAACCAACTGAGTATAATAAAGAATGAAATAACAAAAGAAATCACCATGCATGCGATAGACCGCACAGACAGGTTATTCCCACAGAATAATAAATAATGGAACTAGGTCCGGCGTAAACGCACAGACAAGATATTTCGACAGAATAATAAATAATAGAACCAGGTCCGGCGTAAACGCACAGACAGGATATTCCGACAGAATAATAAATAATAGAACCAGGTCCGGTGTAAATGCACAGACAGGATATTCCGACAGAATAATAAATAATGGAACCAGGTCCGGTGTAAAACACACAGACAGGATGTTCCAACAGAATAATAACAAGACGAAACCAGGTCCGGTATAAAACACACAGACAGGATGTTCCAACAGAATAATAGAAGAATATCACCAAGTATAGGGTAGACCGCGTATATAGGTTATTCCAACAGAATAATAAGAAATGGAATAACAACAGTTCTCTTCATGAATAAGAAAGAATAACACCCCTTACCGTTTTAAAGAAGAGCTGAAATAAGAAAGTAGTTAAGTAGCAGAATAATCTTCATCTCTCTCTCTATAGTTTCTCTCTATAGTTTCTCTCTCTAGAGTTCAGTGAATTCGTAAGAAATAATGAAGGAATGAGCTGCTATTTATAGAAAAATAGAATGCATAGTAACTAATCCATGAGCGGTCCAGATTGATTACTTTAATCTGACGGTCCATATTTGAAGAAAAATCTTTTAAATAAAATATAATATATTCTATTTATAGAATAACTTTAATAAAGTATTCTGTTTTATATAAAAAGATGTTTCTGTTTTATTACGTTAATAATACGAATAAAACAAAACGTCATTATCGCTAAATAATTCATATTATTAACTGACAATAATTGAATCAAATTGAGTGACTTCTCACATAAGCATTAATAATCAATACCGTGTGCTACTATGCAACCACACGTATTACTGTACTTTTACTACCGAGTAGTTCAACAGTATCAATGGTAAAACTTCCGCTGTTATTTTTAATAAAATATTTTTGTCGTTTTCTCAATTCGATAATAATTTCGTTGTGGGGTCCATCAATGATTGTGCCGTTGCACGAATATTCCCTGTTAAAACAAATATTTTCTGACCAATCGAATATTATATAACAACTTGCGTACTTTACAAAATTTATAAATATTACCCACAACTATAACATTATATCAAATTAACTCCATAATATTCAAAAATGATATTTATAGAAAATTCATCTTTATTTATAAAAGTTGGGGTATTATAAATTTTACCCCCACCGGGGTTATCTCCGGCTTTGGCGCAGTTGTAGCAGTCGTTTCTCAAGGTTATCTTCGAGATTGGGCTGCTGTTGATTCTGAATGTCCTTAGGGTTATCTCTGAGGTTGGCTTGACCTCATGGGGTTATCGCCAGGGTTGGAATTGAGTTTCTTACGTTTGTCTCCGGGGTTGGAACTGACTTTTTCTGAGGTTATCTCCAGAACTTGAACTGTATCCGTCGGGGTTATCTCCGAGGTTGAAACTGGATCTTCCAGGGTTGTCTCTGGGGTTAAAACTGAGTCTCTCGAGATTATCTCTGAGATTAAAAACTAGACCTCTCGGGGTTGTCTCCGGGGTTGAAACTGATTTGACTTTCAGGGTTATCTCTAGAAGACGATTCTGCCCTCCTGCAGGGTTAATAACAAGAATGTAAAATTTTGAGTGTCTACAGGGGGTCTATTTATAGACCAAAGTAGCTGTGGGATTACTTGCGGCTGCCCGGGTGGACCTGGGCCCCGCGGGTCCTGTCGTCTCGAAGTACATGCACTCTAGCCAACGTGCTGTCTACTCAAACCTTCTTAACTTTTAATCTAAAAGTCCAATGGAGACGTGCCACACCATTTTGAAAAGCTCTTTTCAAGAAATACACAATGACATAAGGCTTGCTCTTTTTCGAATATGAAAAGATGTGTCCATGACAGAAATGACATCTTTGGGTCTTCGCAGGCAGTCCGTTGAGCTGTTTTGCGTAGTTTACGGTTGGAAGAGTTGCAATGGCTCTTTATAACCCTATTTGTAGCTGTTTTATGGTTGTTGAAGTGGGGCTCATAAAAATGACCATTTTCCCTTCTAGGGACTATCTCCAGACTTGATGTGTTGTAACTGTCTTTCCTCAGGGTTATTTTCGGGGTTTGACTGTTGTTAACTACGTCCTTTCTCAGGGTTATCTCTGAGGTTAATTTGATGTCCCATGGTGCTATCTCCGGGGTTGGATTTGATGTCGTGGTCTTCTAGGATTATCTATGGAGTGTGAAAAAGATGCTTTTGTCGTCCTGCATAGTTAGTAATAGGAAAATAAAATTTCGAGTGTCTACAGATGCCCCTCTTTATTATATTCATGCAATACAATGGAATGAACATGATAAAGATTACTAGATAGTTGAAATATGACAAGGTATATTGAAAGATGCAAATCGCAATGCAATGAATGTTATGATGAATGTTAAAATGCTTTCGTAAATAGCAAATTGCATTTCGCACTTCGCATCTGGCCAATCTCACTTCGTAACTCGTACATCAAAATCACAAATCGCATTTTGCACATCGCAAATCGATTTACCATTATCGGTTATTGTTGATGCCTATGCTGGCGTAGACTCCAATGGTTTGATTTTTGTCGGTGTTGTCGATGCTTATTTAATAAAGATAAATTGAGATGTTTTCTACATCTTTGTTAGGGATGACGTTCTAAAATCACCAGACTTTCTCGATGTATACGCTGGTAGTTTACAATGGTGCCTACCCTCTTGGGAGTTGAAATTCTGAGGCGATTTGGAGTTTCTTTTAATTGTTGGGTGTTTGTCCCCCATTTCATTGTGCTTTTTTTCGTGACCTGACTGGACTGATGATCTGGGTGCCGCTGACGTCCCTAGAGGGTGCGGCCTGTTCTTTCACTGCCTAAATTTGAACTTCGGTGTAGAGGCCTCGACTTGTGAGAACTTGGCGCAGGTTGACATGTTTGATGGTGAAGATTTCATTCGCTAGACCTTTTGTCATTGAGCTTCTGCTTTTGAGTTAAGAACTCTCTTGAAAATTTTCCCCTTCTTTTGTAGGGGCAAGCTTATGTCGCCATAATTACTTTCAGGAGTTCTCCCCTTTTCTTTGATGAGAGTCTTGATCCCGCATTATATTCCTTCCATTTCTTGGAATCGAAAAATGCCCAAGTCCTTTCGCATGTTGATGTCGGGAATTTATATGAGAAACTTTCTTTGTTGACCAAGTCTCGAGTGAGCAATATATTGCATATCAAAAGAACAAAATGCACCAAAATCTTGACGGTTTGGCCATCAGGATTAGTACACTCTTGTGAATAAGGCATTTGATGTAAAAGTTTATGAAATTGAATGAGTTATGAAATCGCAATGAAATTATGAAACATCCATGGTTATTATTCATGGGTAGGATTAGATTCAAAAGACTTAACTCCCTATATCAGAGATACTTCATCTTCGCTCTAGATGTTATTCTTCACATAATTGATTTCATATGACACACGCACTGTGACTGATGCAACTCTTAGTAGGGGTTTCATTTTAATGACTTTGCAAATTTTCCTTGATTTAAATCTTCTATTCTTTCCTTTTTCTCTCGCCTAACTTGTCTCGTTTTCTTAGGTTATTTAGAGTTACCCATTTAATGAGTTTTGGACCAATGACTCCCAAACCTAACGACTTTAGGGCACTAGATGTAAAGACACCCCTTTGGGTTTACTTGCTCGAGTAACAAAAGCCACGCTTCGATACAAGTTAAGTGGTTTACTCTATCTGTTCCTCACCTAAGCTTGTGCAAGATTCATTTTCTTAGCCCATGTAGCGAGTGTTGGGCCGGTGACTCCCAAACCAGGCAGCATTAGGCAATTAGGTGTGAAGACACCCCTCAAGGCTTAATTACTCGAGTAACGTAGACCAAGATTCGGATTTGCTCAGGTCTCGCCTTCTTCTTTCTCGTAACGCTTGTTTTCTTAGGCTCTAAGTTACCTATGTAACGAGCGTTAGGCCGATGACTCCCAAACTAGATGTGTGACAACCCCAAAATAGGTCCATTCCACCCAACCTATTCTGAGTCGCCAAATACATGGTACAGAAAATAACTATAACTTTATTACAATAATTGTCGTACAAAATATAACAACACATATGCTGTGAGTTTGGATACAAATATATACCAAATGTGACTCATATCCCAACCGTAATGTGACAAATGTTCCATCAGTGGACAACACTTCACAGTGATACCTACATAAACGTATAGTTAAAAATCTGTTTTAGAAATTAGAATCTTTGGGAAGTGCTCAAGGAAACCTTCGTACATGGGAGGCCATACTTCCAGGTTATGATAGATATCATATGTCCACAGAATTATCCTTGGTTGACCTAATAGACCCCAAAGAAAAATAAGAAGATTACTATCATATTCTTCCCCATGGGGAGTCTTCTCTTGACATATCATTATCTCCACTGTCTCTAATTGAGAATTATACTTCAAACAAACACCAAGATTATATAGGTAGTGCTCGTAAATATACTCAGCAAGTGGATGAGCACATCTCTGTCTTATGATGACACGAGATTGTATATCATTAGACATCTTGTATGATAGTGGCAAAACACCCTTCCAACGTTGGGTTCGCCTCACCCTATTTGATTCACCAAATATAACTACTAAAAAATGTATACAACACTTTTCTATACTGCTTAGGGAGAACCTCCACAGCTAGAGACCACCGTTTTATTTTCCCGTTACCCTCGCTCGACCCAGCTACACTCTTACTACCTGAAAGGAATTTTGAAACAAAAGGGAGAACACAACTAGCCCAGTAAAGAATATCATGACTAAAGATAAATAATTTATCAATAGCCTTTAACAGTAATAAATTAGAGATTTAGAACATATGGTAGATGATAAAAATTTTCAACCATAGTTGTAGCGGAACGAGCAATCCATTAGAAGAGTCAAATAGACTATAAAGTCTATTATCTTCTCCATGTTAAAAATCCACCAACAATGCTTTATCCATGTAACATCAATCAATAATTCTGGTCCACAATCATATGAATAACTCATAATCATAATTGTAGTTCTAAATTCCTCTTCTCATCCAGGACGAAGATAATTTTCATCACCTATCTTTACCTGAAACATCAAAGATCATGGTTACACCAAATCACATTTTCTGTTCATAATTATACTAATAACTTCATCTTTGCACTACGGCCAAAAATATTCATTTGTATCACCAGTTGGTCATGTTCATCTCAACACATGTTCATCTTTGCACTACTGGCCAAAGATATTCAACAACATGTCATCTTTGCACTACGAGCCAAAGATATTCATCACCAGTTCATCTTTGCACTATAGGCCAAAGATATTCAACAACAGTTCATATTTGTACTACATGCCAAATATATTCATCAACAGTTCATATTTGCACTATAGACCAAATATATTAATATCTCAAAGAAATATATAATCATTTCAGAATTTATATAAACAATAATTATAACCATGTTGATCATTTCACCTTTGCACGTAAGCTAAAGATATTCAGTTATAAATTCAATGGTCATGATCATACCAGCTAATAATTCAATTTTGCACTACTGGCCAAAAAGAACCCATAGTCATGATCATACAAAAATATACCCATCTTTACACTTAAGTCAAAGAGAAATTTCTTCACCAGGATTATAAAAATGTCATATATAATAGTAAAATCAATATAATCAAAACATCTAGATTTAATCTCAAGAGTAATATTCATATATCAACTATAATTTGGTAAAAAAAAAAATCAATTTTGTCGTGAATAGTAACTCATGAATAGTAACTCATAAATAGTAACTCGTGAATAGTAACTCGTGAATAGTAACTCGTGAATAGTAACTCGTGAATAGTAAACCCGACAAAAAAAGGTAGAAATTCCACAATAAAATACATACCAATATTTCGGTATAATGATATTGAAAGAATAATATTTCTTAAGCTTATAAACAATTTATTTTAATTGTTTACACTTTACTAAATAATACATTTAATCATCCTAAAATGTCAAACTCATAAGATTTTATTACCAATAACCAAAACCCTCATCAAAAATCTGTATATACCTCTTATAGGATTCTCAAGCCATAAAATCCTATTTTCTAATTTTCTTACTTCACATAACATATTTAATTCATTTACTCAATAACTAGTCTATTTTCATAAAAAATACCAAATCAGTTCTAAAAATATTTCTTTTCTGGGATTTAGCAGAATATAGTCCCATATTGAACATATATTTTTCTCAAAATTTTTAAAACTCATTTACTATTTTTCATATAGCCAAAACAACCGAATATTTAGACATTTATCATAAATTGTAATTTTATCCAAAAATTCCAAAATTCACAGAGTACACTGATATTATATAGATATACTTCCAATAAAAATTTCATCAATTTTGGAGTTAACCACAAGGAGTTATAAGCGGTTACTTTTAAAATAGTCATTTCTCATAAAATTCACAACTTTTAATCTATATATCCAAAAATTACCATTTTTGGACACAGTCAATAAAACTCATCAAAATATCATTTCAAATTTTTCCAAAATTTTCTAAAGGTCAGAAGAATTACAAACTGAAAAACATAATAACCCTTAAAATCCCTTACCTCAAAAGAGCAGTACTTCTGATTAGATATCGGATATGACGCTGAAGGAAACTTGCACTGATGAATAGCAACTCACCAAGTATCTAAATACTCACAAAATACACTCGATAATCTAGAGAGAAAACTTATGAATTCTGGTGTGTTTTTCAATTCTAACTTAGCCTTCTATTTATATGAAAATGTTAGCACGCCGAAGCAGACTTGACCTGCTACTTGATAGCTTTACCTGCTACTATTCCACCTACCAAAAATTAGCCATCTTCCCCAACAACTAAAAGTGGGGCCCACCCATTTCTAGAATTTTCTACTAAAATTATTTATAAACCTAATTTCCGAATCAGTCACCTCTTAAAATTCATAATAAATCATTCGTTCATTTTTAACGGTTTAAAATTTGTGGACATATACACAACATATATATGTAGAACATATCGAAAAATCACAACGATCCAACGGTCGGATTAAATATTATAACTCACACAATAAAGCTGTAAGAACACCGATTTGATCTTTTAATACCTCCAATCTGACAAAATACTGATAAAACACCTCAACATTAATTCCTTCATTTACAACCACATAAATAAATCCATCATCTATATCCACATCAAATAAATATTTTATTATCATATAAATCAATAATTAATTATTCACGAATAATATTACAGAATCACAATAATGACAACCAGGTGGTTCCTAGGAAAGAGAGGGCTTTTCGATAAGGATTTCTCCTTACTGGCGCGCAATTAAATGACCAAACCTTTCCTTAGACAGAACTTTCTAGACATTACCAATAATGCTATCTAATAATATTATTCAAATAATATGAATTATTGATCTGATAATGGAGATGATGTGCATCAACAATTATTCAAACAACAATAATATAAAATATCAACGCAGCAATTATTAAATCAATAAAATAAAATATTGAACATCAATTACTGTGACAATTATTCAGTAGTGCCTTCTTACGTAAGAATTAATGATTTCAAAAATAGTGTGCAATACCGTGTGTTACTGTGCAATAACGCGTATTACTGTATTTTAACCACCGGGTATTCCAACAGTGTTAACGGTAACAACTACGCCGTTATTTATAAAAACTCAATTTTGTTATTTTCTTTATCCGACAGTTATTCTGTTATGGGGCCCACAACTGGCTGCGCCGTCGTACGAATATTCCCCGGCAGAAAGAATATTCCATGACTAAACGAATATTCCCTGACAACAATGAATATTTTTTAACCACTTGCGTATTTCGGAATTTTTTTTTTCATATATCACCCTTAACTTTAACTTTTATCAATTTAACCATTTACTGAATAGTAATTATAAGAAAAATTGAAATATTTTATTTCATAAAATTCGGGGTCTTACAATCTCCCCTCCTTATGAAATTTCATCCCCGAAATTTACGTACCTGGTATTTTGAAGAGTTGAGAATACCTTGCTTTCATTTCAGATTCTATCTCCCCGGTCAACATGATTTCTCCACTGGTCATCTCATGTATTTCAGATTTCATTCTAGAATACAGCTTCAAAATAAAAGTTAATTGACATATCACAATTTGTCAACTTAAGTAAGAAAATTTAGCTTAGGTAGGACACACACTAGCGAAGGATTTACTCATCTCTCCCCTCCTAGTTTTATTCCCCGATCTCCGCCAGAGACCATATCCCTAAGTTCTGATACCAGTTGTGACAAATGTCCCATTAGTGGACAGCACCTCACAGTGGTACCTATCCGTTTGCGACCGTAGAACGGCGTCCCCTACGGAGAGTCTGGCTTCGGTGCATCCCCCATCAACAGGAAGTCACCAGCGAGAGGCTCGGGGCTCTTTACTTATAGCTCTGATACCAGCTGTGACAACCCCAAAATAGGTCCATTCCACCCAACCTATTCTGAGTCGCCAAATACATGGTACATAAAACAAGTACAACTTTATTACAATAATTGTCATACAAAATACAACAACGCATATGATGTGAGTTTGGATAAAAATATATACCAACTATGACTCGTATCCCAACCGTAATGTGATAAATGTCCCATCAGTGGACAACACCTCACAGTGATACCTACATAAAGATATAGTCAAAAACTGTTTTAGAAATTAGAATATTTGGAAAGTGCTCAAGGAAACCTTCGTACATGGGAGGCCATGCTTCCAGGTTATGATAGATATCATATGTCCATAGAATTATCCTTGGTTGACCTAATAGACCCCAAAGAAAAACAAGAAGATTACTATCATATTCTTCCTAATGGGGAGTCTTCTCTTGACATATCATTATCTCCACTGTCTCTAATTGAGAATTATACTTCAAACAAACACCAAGATTATATAGGTAGTGCTCGTAAATATACTCAGCAAGTGGATGAGCACATCTCTATCTTATGATGACACTAGATTGTATATCATTAGACATCTTGTATGATAGTGGCAAAACACTCTTCCAACATTGGGTTTGCCTTACCCTATTTGATTAACCAAATATAACTACTAAATGATGTATACAACACTTTTTTATACTGCTTAGGAAGAACCTCTACAGCTAGAGACCACCGTTCTATTTTCCAGTTACCCTCGCTCGACCCAGCTACACTCTTATTACCTGAAAGGAATTGTGAAACAAAAGGGTGAGCACAACTAGCCCAGTAAAGAATATCATGACTAAAGATAAATAACTTATCAATAGCCTTTAACAGTAATAAATCAGAGATTTAGAACATATGGTAGATGATAAAAATTTTCAACCATAGTTGCAGCGGAACGAGCAATCCATTAGAAGAGTCAAATAGACTATAAAGTCTATTATCTTCTCCATGTTAAAAATCCACCAACAATATTTTATCCCTGTAACATCAACCAACAATTCTGGTCCACAATCATATGAATAACTCATAATCATAATTGTAGTTCTAAATTCCTCTTCTCATCCAGGACGAAAATAATTTTCATCACCTATCTTTACCTGAAACATCAAAGATCATGGTTACACCAAATCACATTTCCTGTTCATAATTATATTAATAACTTCATCTTTGCACTACGGCCAAAGATATTCATATGTATCACCAGTTGGTCATGTTCATCTCAACACCTGTTCATCTTTGGACTACTGGCCAAAGATATTCAACAACATGTCATTTTTGCACTACGGGTCAAAGATATTCATCACCAGTTCATCTTTGCACTACAGGCCAAAGATATTCAACAACAGTTCATATTTGCACTACAGGCCAAATATATTCATCAACAGTTCATATTTGCACTATAGGCCAAATATATTAATATCTCAAAGAAATATATAATCATTTCAGAATTTATATAAATAATAATTATAACCATGTTGATCATTTCACCTTTACACGTAAGCTAAAGATATTCAGTTATAAATTCAATGGTCATGATCATACCAGTTAATAATTCAACTTTGCACTACTGGCCAAAGGGAACCCGTAGTCATGATCATACCAAAAATCTACCCATCTTTACACTTAAGTCAAAGAGAAATTTCTTCACCAGGATTATAAAAATGTCATATATAATAGTAAAATCAATATAATCAAAACATCTAGATTTAATCTCAAGAGTAATATTCATAAATCAACTATAATTTGGTAAAAAAAATCAATTTTGTCGTGAATAGTAACTTATGAATAGTAACTCATAAATAGTAACTCGTGAATAGTAACTCGTGAATAGTAAACCCGACACAAAAAGGTAGAAATTTTACAATAAAATACATACCAATATTTCGGTATAATGATATTGAAAGAATAATATTTCTTAAGCTTATAAACAATTTATTTTAATTGTTTACACTTTACTAAATAATACATTTAATCATCATAAAATGTCAAACTCATAAGATTTTATTACCAATAACCAAAACCCTCATCAAAAATCTGTATATACCTCTTATAGGATTCTCAAGCCATAAAATCCTACTTTTTAATTTTCTTACTTCACATAACATATTTAATTCATTTACTCATAACTAGTCTATTTTCATAAAAAATACCAAATCAGTTCTAAAAATATTTCTTTTCTGGGATTTAGCAGAATATAGTCTCATATTGAACATATATTTTTCTCAAAATTTTTAAAACTCATTTACTATTTTTCATATAGCCAAAACAACCGAATATTTAGACATTTATCATAAATTATAATTTTATCCAAAAATTCCAAAATTCACAGAGTACACTGATATTATATAGATATACTTCTAATAAATTTTTTTTATCAATTTTGGAGTTAACCACAAGGAGTTATAAGCGGTTACTTTTAAAATAGTCTTTTCTCATAAAATTCACAACTCTTAATCTATACATCCAAAAATCACCATTTTAGGACACAATCAATAAAACTCATCAAAATATCATTTTAATTTTTTTCAAAATTTTCTGAAGGTCAGAAGAATTACGAACTGAAAAACATAATAACCCTTAAAATCTCTTACCTCAAAAGAGCAGTACTTCTGATTGGATATCGGATATGACGCTGAAGGAAACTTGCCCTGATGAATAGCAATTCACCAAGTATCTAAATACTCACAAAATACACTCTATAATCTAGAGAGAAAAAGAGAGAAAACTTATGAATTCTGGTGTGTTTTTCAATTCTAACTTAGCCCTCTATTTATAGGAAAATGTTAGCACGCCGAAGCAGACTTGACCTGCTACCTGATGGCTTTACCTGCTACTATTCCACCCACCAAAAATTAGTCATCTTCCCCAATAATCAAAAGTGGGGCCCACCCATTTCTAGAATTTTCTACCAAAATTATTTATAAACCTAATTTCTGAATCAGTCACCTCTTAAAATTCATAACAAATCATTCGTTCATTTTTAACGGTTTAAAATTTGTGGACATATACACAACATATATATGTATAACATATCCAAAAATCACAACGATCCAACGGTCGGATTAAATATTATAACTCACATAATAAAACTGTAAGAACACCGATTTGATCTTTTAATACCTCCAATCCGACAAAATACTGATAAAGCACCTCAACATTAATTCCTTCATTTATAACCACATAAATAAATCCATCATCTATATCCACATCAAATAAATATTTCATTATCATATAAATCAATAATTAATTATTGACAAATAATATTACAGAATCACAATAATGACAACCAGGTGGTTCTAGGAAAGAGGGGGCTTTCCGATAAGGATTTCTCCTTACTAGCGCGCAATTAAATGACCAAACCTCTCCTTAGACAAAACTTTCTAGACATTGCCAATAATGCTATCTAATAATATTATTCAAATAATATGAATTATTGATCTGATAACAGAGATGATGCGCAGCAACAATTATTGAAACAACAATAATATAAAATATCAACGCAGCAATTATTGAATCAATAAAATAAAATATTGAACTGTAATTACTGTGACAATTATTCAGTAGTGCATTCTTACGTAAGAATCAATAATTTCAAAAATACTGTGCAATACCGTGTGCTACTGTGCAATAACGCGTATTACTGTATTTTAACCACCGGGTATTCCAACAGTGTTAACGGTAATAACTACGCCGTTATTTATAAAAACTCAATTTTGTTATTTTCTTCATCCGACAGTTATTTTGTTATGGGGCCCACAACTGGCTGCATCGTCGTACCAATATTTTTCAACAAAAAGAATATTCCACGACTAAACGAATATTCCCCGACAACAATGAATATTTTATAACCACTTGCGTATTTTGAATTTTTTTTCATATATCACCCTTAACTTTAACTTTTATCAATTTAACCATTTACTGAATAGTAATTATAAGAAAAATTGAATACTTTTATTTCATAAAATTCGGGGTCTTACAAGATGGCTTCAGGGCACCAGGTTTAAAGAAACCCCTCAGGCTTAGTAACTCAAGTAACCTAGGCCACGATTCGAGATATTAGGTTGGCGACTTATCTTTATGCTTTCATTAATTGTCACTGTTGACGACACAATTTCAAAACCCAAAACTAAGAGTCGGGTCAATTGCAAAGTGCATACATGCATATGAGGTCAAGCCTGTTCCAAAAAGTGCTTTGAACTAGGATGTCATGCCCAATCAAAAGGTTGAATAATATTAATTCTCTTATTGTTCCCTTGATTCTTGCTCCGCGGACGATTATCAGAATTAATTCAATTCATAACAAGTTAAGCAAAAGTTTTCTCTTTTAAAACCTTTTTCTAAGAATAATTAACACGTATATTATCACTAATGCATGTAAATGGAGACTGAAAGCATATAAAGAGATGAAAGAGTCATACCTCACATATGGATTATTTGTTATGAGAAAAGTATGATTGGAAAAGACCAAATAATCATATCGGATCTCCAATGAGATGATATGAGGGAATCTCTGATGATGACGACCCATGCTAAAGGTGCCGACTGGTGTATTTTCCTTCTTAGGATGGTTGATGACTACCCTAGTGTTAAGTTATCGCTATTTCCAAGATTGCCCCAGTCTTGTTGTAAGGGTCCCAATATCGGGTTGTCGCCAATTTTGAAATTGTCCCAACCTTATTTGTCGTTTGGGATAGTTACTTTGATAGATTGGCTGATAAGATACCGAGATCGTAAGAGTCTTTTACCTCTGGACCATATGGTGAATAGGTAGTGGATTTGGGCTTTGATGCTTGGATGCCCTTAATCATTATTTAAGACTTGTTGGCGCAATTGGCCTTGATGATTTTCTTCTGATTTGATGAAGACTTGTAATTTAAGGTGTCGTCTCTTTGAAGGTTTTTGCTAATGATCATTCTTGATATATCACTGTTATTGTTTTAACTTTGATGATTGATGTTAAGAGGCCTTCGGACTCCACTAAATTGGCCCTAAGATCTCAGCTTGGTTGGTGATGACTTCACCCGAGTTTGACTTGATCTGCAAGGTTTGATTTGTGGTCTTGATCTGAGGGAACAAGTCATCAGGTATGAGATAGACTTTGCCACAACGGTTGTCCATGTACTGCTGGAGGTCAAAAGAGATCAAGTCTTCTTGTACTTCAGGAGTGATGACTTACTGACAGGTTACATCTTATGATGATTGCCATTTCATCCCCGTGACTGGTTGTCTTGAAGTATCGTTGTTTCTTCCTTTCCAAGACTTATGCCAGATTTGATGGAATGACATTAAGGTGCCGTTGGGTATTCTCAACATGGGTCGCTGACTTTAAGGGTTTTTCTTGGGTATAGACTTTCGTGTCTTGGGATTGATGTTTAGGTTTGGATGTTTCTTTTGAGGGTTAGACCGCACCATAGATGGCTGCCTACGTACTCTTGTTGATTGGGGGAGATCAGGTCTTTCGTAGTTCAGGCTTGGCTGAGCCCTGATTGGTTTGATTGTTCGATTTTTGATTTTTAATTTCTTTTATCTTCTGATTTTCTTGATTTTTTTATTTTTACCAATATTTACTTGCATGGAAAATAAAAGACATAATGCTAAGAAAGTGATACCATCCCAACATCTCTTGGAACTCTCAACTTCCCTCTAGATCTACATCTTCCTGACTAGCTGAGTCCTGATATAGTCTAGTTGTCAGTGGTTATGTTTCCTTCAAGGCTCACGATAGAGGTCACCTCCTGGTTCTGAATATCTTCAATCACTGCCATAACTTGATCACCTCTTGATTCGCCATATCCCTCTGGGATGCTCAGATTGGACCTGTCGCAAAAAAGGATAAACTCTAAATTCTTTGATGGGTTGGCTTCCCCGACAACTTCACCACTTTTTTCTTTATCTGTTCCTTCTTCTTTCTCATAGGCTTGAGAGGATTTAACTATGTAATCTCTCTCAAACTGTTGTTGTATTTCTCGAAAGGAACCTTCCTTTTTGGCTTTTTCTACACTAGGAAGAATTAGTATTTCCTCCTCATCATCCAAGAGGGTGGAATCAGGAATGTGGTTGCTGACTTTAGGTAACAAGATGTTTGATGGTGGCGGATAAATTTCCTCAGGGGACTTTCTTGTCTCCTCTATCACTCCCAGCATTAGGATCAGTCCACCTTGTGTTCTGCCAGGATTAGTGCTCATAGTCGTCACCTCCTTTGAACTACTTTTCTCGAGTGGACATCTTAAGCTCTTTATTTCCCTTTCACCTTTTCTGATCACGGGGATTTCTTTCTTTAGTTCTCCATTTTTAATGAGATCCTGGATTTTATGCTTTAGAGACCAACATTACTTAGTTGCATGTCCAAGTGAGTTAAAATGGTAGAGACATATCTTGGTGGAATCATAACTTTTCATCTCAGGATTTACAGGAAGCAGTAAATCAGGAATTTTTCCTTCGCTTATCAGAAAGTGTATCATCTCTTCATTTGATTTGTTTAGAGGGGTGAATTTTTGGTCTCTTTTAGACGTTGTTTGATCTTTCTTCGGTGAGAATTCGCATTCCCTCGAGTGATTTTTTCGCTGGTGAGATCTTCTTGTAATTTTATCATTCCACTTTTCTTATGCTTTTAGCCCACTTCGACCTTCTTCATTTAGCTGGCTCATTTTGGAGGAGTATATGCTTTAATTTTGATTAACCTCTTTTTTCTCTTGGCTTTCTGAGAGTTGAGTGAAAAGTTACCTTGTAACCTGATGTTGGCGTACAGAGTTACTTGATGTTGGATCTTCTCCAATTTTTGACTTATTGTCATATATTCCTCTGAATTTTCCCACTCTAGGACATTTCTTCTGTTTTTTTGGGGGTATTCCTTCATCCTTCGTATATACTTAAGATTTGGATAAATTTCAGCACCTCCTGACCCGATCATGTTTACTCCCTCTGTATCATACTTTAATAGAAGGTAGGTGTTGATATTTTGCTGGTCAAGTTGTTGGACCACAATACTGCCATTTTCGATCAGATTTTAAATTTTTTGCTTTAAGGACCAACGATCTTGTGTATCGTGTCCCGAAGACCCTTAATGGTAAGCACATCTCTGGCTTGGATTGGATCTTTTGCTTCCTGGATCCAAAGGTGGAGCCAGTTCGGCAATTTTCTTATGATCCATTAACATCACCAATATATTTTTAAGGGAATCGCCCAGTGGACTGAACACCCGATTTTCTATTCTTTCAAATTTTCTCTTTCTATACTGGCATTGGTTGAATACAGCCTGTTGTTGAAAATGGCAGATTGCCTTGTGTCTTCCAAATTGGGGGGGGGGGACTATATGTTGGTCTCCTAGCTTACCCCTGTAAAACGAGGGATATATCTTCATTGCCTTTATCGGGTACTCTCTTGGGAGTGCTTGCATTTTTGCCAGACTATATATGCTTGACAACTACTTCCAAGGCCGTGAGATCTTTAATCTTGCCAGCTTCCAAGCCCATCTCTACCATTTCACCATGTTTGATCATCTCCGAGAATGACTTGCCTATTCCTGCTAGGATCCTCTCATAGTAAGGTGCCTCTTGGATGTGTGACACCCCCAAATCCGGGTAGTTCAATTTCCACGGGATTTGGTGTTCACTGTACAAACATCATATGTCTATATACCCATAATAATTGAAAACCATAAAATAGATAGAATTAAATCCTCTCCTTAAGGAGTTACAACATCTGAAAATAAATACAACAATCTCAGGTCATACTAACCTTAAATCTCAAATGCGGAAACATAATCAAATATTAAGTCTTACACAAATTAAACATAAGTCTGAAACATAACATAACAAATAAACAACAAGTCTTCATCACTTATTAATCTTGCCCTTGCCTTTACTAATGGAAGGCTCGTCGGACCTTTCGTTCATAACTGTAATGTTATAATTACACAAGAGTGAGCACGATTGCCCACAAGTATAATAATGTACAACAATATAATAACATGTGAGTGAATCAAAGACTTCTGAAATAAGGAACTTGACTTTTGAATTAAGAATGAATAATAAGAATCAAAAGACTTTTGAGGGTCATACGACATTGAACTATGTCCTAGGTTATCAAGTGTTATACCTGAAACCTTTAACAATTATAAGACTATGGACTCTTCTACTCGTACTTAGGGGGATCAGTCCTTAGTACCATACTGTGCACAATATCTCAACGCTAAAGCATAAGTAATCCCCTATAACATGATTGTTCATCTCAGTTTAAAATTAGAGTCCGCACCATAGGAAGTTTGGTTTGAAAAAATTCAACAATAGTTCTGAAATTTAGAATGCTCATTAACTATGGGCTAGTTGAATCATTAAGGGTTCGCTAGTGTTACAAGGTTTCAAAATGAACTGATACTCAATTTGAATAAAAATTCTAAAAAGGTATACAATCGAATAAGCATTGTATGACTGAATTCATGCTTTAAAAGAATTATAGCATTTAATATGAAATCTTGAACTTTAACAATTAAGAACAAGAACTTACTCGTATAGAATACAATTCTAAGACTTGATCAATGAGTGATTTAGAATTTAAGGAACTTGCTTAACAACAAAAATTTAGAAATAGAATATTTACTCAATATAAAAGTAAGGTTTAGAAACTTGCCTCTTGGACAAGCTACGATTAATTCATGTTCTTTATTAAATCTTACATATCAATACATTCACAATACCCATTAATCAATAGTTCGATATACCTATCGAATCCCAACATTGGTCTTTGAATATGTTATTGAACTTGTAAGTCTTATTAATTAATCACATAACGTAAGTTAATTAACATATTATTATATGCTTAACATATCTTCATGTTCATTACATTAGGTTTAAAAACACATTTTCAAAACTTGTACACTTAGAAAAATTTCTGAAGTTCTGTAGGTAGGGCGCGGGCGCGCTATATTTGTTCTCTAAAGGGGCGCCCTGCATGACGCAGGCGCGCTCCATTTGTTCATTAAAGCGGCGCAGGCGCGCTCCATTCGTTCTTTGGAGCTGCGTGGCCACGCTAAGACGCAGACCCAGATTCTGCAGTTCGCGAAGAACACACAGAACCGCCCAATAAATCCCAAATTAAACTAACACGATGAATTTTAATGCTACCCATGAATTATAGACTTCACAAAAACATCACATAAAGTCTTTAGCATGATTCTACCACTTTATTTCACATAATTATACAATTTACAACATTTAATTTCACTATTTTTCATATTTTGTAAAGTTTTGAAGAAAACATGAATTTTAACATTACAGATTCGTTAATTCGCCAAATCTATCCGTTTAAATTCTGTTTTGTTCGTTTCTACATACATAAGCATATACGAGTTTAAATTTTAGATACAACTTATGATTAAAGCTTTTAATTTGTACGTAAGAGCCATATGGCCATATATACAACTTTTATCCTCTGTAACTTAAAAAAATATCCAATTACTACATATTTATATGCAATTTATGTTATGAAAACATATGTATATGGTAACAAACATATTATGATAATATATTATCACCTATATACACATAATCAATGCTCTTTTCAATTACAGAGACTTACAGTAATTTTTCATAGAAAGTATAAACAACGTAAATTTGAAGTTGGGTTGAAGAGATTACCCAGCAGTGTAGATTAATAGGAGATGAATTCCTTTTCAGATACTTCTTCTTCAATCACACAACTCACAATTTTTCTCAATGTTTCTCTCTAAACTCTCTCTAAAATTCTCCAAGTTAAGACTAACAATGAATACGTAAAGAAAAACTGATGAAGGCACACATATAACCAGTAACATTGATGTCAGTTAATCTATACGTGGTTAACTACTTTTAACTCCTCTTAAGACCTTGTTTGGCTAACCATTAAGAGGTTATTTTCCTTTAATTTAATTAACCTCTTATAATATAGTTTAACAATGTCACATCCAATTAAACAATAAATCAAATATCCTATTTAAATAGAAAATAATAATTTCTCATAATTCACATAGTCACATAATTAATTTTCTCATTTATTAATTATGTCAAAATTTTAAATCTCTAATTAATTATTAAATTAATTAAAATAACATTATGCTTATTAAATAATTTATTTAATTCAATAAGCTCACTTGATTACATACTTTGAATGATAAAATTTCCCACATTAATTTAATCAATATAACACATAATTAAATTAATTTACCATAATTTCATCAATTAATTATTTAATTGAATAATTAAATCATCAAAAAAAAAATTTATTTAATTCAATAAATATTCAAATTAAATTACAAAATCTCGTTCGTCACATTTTCCCCCCTTAAAAGGATTCTGTCCCCAGAATCACGACTCAATCAAATCATCTCGTTACAGTCTCCCACCTTACAAAGATTATGTCCCCCAGAATCTCTTACACATAAATTAAGTAAATAAATGAAGATAATTCTTCATCATATTCTCCTCGAGTTCCCACGTAGCTTCTTCAGCGTTGTGGTTCCTCTAGATTACCTTAACAGAAGGTATTACTTTATTTCTGAGAACTTGTTCCTTCCTGTCGACAATCTGAACAGGAATTTCTTCATAAGATAAATCTTTTTCAAATTGTAGGGGTTCATATTCAATAACATGCTTGTAATCGGATTTGTAGGGTCGTAAAACTGAAACATGAAAGACGTTGTGGACATTCTCGAGTGCTGGAGGTAAGGCTACCTCATACACAACTTCTCCAATCCTTCGCAGTACTTCAAATGGTCCAATGAAACTTGGGCTTAATTTTCCCTTCTTTCCAAACCGGATCTTTCCTTTCTAGGGAGAGACTTTGAAAAATACATAACTACCCGATTCAAACTCAACCTTTTTACGGTGTGGAACGGCGTATTTCTTCTACCTATCTTGAGCTGGTACTAGTCTTGTTCGGATCACTTTGACTATCTCTGATGTCTGCTGTACCAGTTCTGGATCTAGTAATTGTCTCTCGCTAACTTCATCCCAATATAGTTGAGTTCTGCAATTTCTGCCGTATAACGCTTCATAAGGCGACATGCTAATACTAGTGTGGTAACTGTTGTTGTAGTCGAACTCTACGAGCGGTAGATGGTCATCGCAATTTCCTTTAAAGTCCATTATACAAGCTCTTAACATATCTTCTAATGTCTGAATCGTTCTTTCACTCTGCCCATCTGTTTGAGGGTGATATGCCGTACTCATTCTCAACTGCGTACCCATGCATTCCTATAGTCGTTTCCAGAAGTTCGATGTAAAGCGCAGATCCCTATCAAAAATAATTGAGACCGAAACTCCGTACCTCGAACTAATCTCTTTGATATATAATTTTGCCAATTGGTATAAGTTAAATTTGATCCTGATCGGAAGGAAATGTGCGAATTTTGTCAGTCGGTCAACGATAACCCATACTGCGTCATAGTCTTTCTGAGTTGTCGGAAGGCCAACAACGAAATTCATCGTAATGTGTTCCCATTTCTATTCTAGGATTTCTAACGGTTGTAGCAACCCACTTGGCCTCTGATGCTCTACTTTCACTTTCTGACATGTCAGACACTTGGCAACACACTCTGTAACATCTCGTTTCAAATTTAGCCACCAGAAATGTTGTTGAAGATCTTGGTACATCTTGGTACTACCAGGGTGAATCGAATATCGTGAGCTATGAGCCTCGCTCAAAATGTCTTCCTTAATCTCTGGCACTGCCGGTACCTAAATTCTACTTTCAAATCTCAATATTCCTTCATTGTCCATCTTAAATCTCGGTTCGGTTCCTTCAGATATCTTCTTTTTCACCTTCTCACATTCTTTATCCAGTAAAGTTGTACCAGATTGCATCTGGAACAACTTCTCGTCACTCACCATAGAATGCTTTACTTCTATTTCCACCTTCTCCATTGCTAAAATTAGCTCATCCTGAGCGGTCAACGTCATCAATTTCTCCCGACTCTTTCTACTTAAGGCATCGATAACCACATTGGCTTTACCCGGATGGTATAAAATTTCACCATCATAATCCTTAATTAACTCCAACCACCTTCTCTGGCGCATATTCAAGTCCTTCTGTGTAAAAATATATTTCAGACTCTTATGGTTTGTATATATTTCACACTTCTCCCCATAGAGATAGTGTCTCCAGATCTTCAAAGCAAACACCACCGCAGCTAACTCCAAGTCGTGGGTCGGATACCCCTTCTCATAGTCCTTCAATTGTTGTGATGCATACGCAATGACCCTGCCGTTTTGCATAAGCACACAACCCAGTCCTTTATGCGACGTATCACTGTAAACCACAAAATTTCATGTGTCATCCGGAAGAGATAACATAGGTGTTGTACTCAACCTCTTCTTAAGTTCTTGAAAGCTTTCCTCACACTTCTCTGTCCAAATGAATTTTACAGCTTTCCTAGTCAAATTCGTAAACGGAGTTGCAATCTTGGAAAAGTCTTGAATGAATCTTCTATAATAACCTGCCAATCCAAGAAAACTTCTTACTTTCGACGGCATTTTCGGCTGATCCCAGTTTATCACAGCTTCGACTTTGGAGGGATCTACTAAAATTCCATCCTTATGAATCACATGTCCGAGAAATTGTACCCGCTCAATCTAAAATTCACATTTTGAAAACTTGGCATACAACTTTTCCCTTTGCAACGCTTCTAATGTTACCTTTAAATGCTCTTCATGTTCTTTCTTGGTTTTCAAGTATACCAAAATGTCATTGATGAACACCACCACGAATTTATCCAAAAATAGTTTAAACACCCTGTTCATCAAGTCCATAAACGCTGCAGGAGCATTTGTTTGACTGAATGACATCACCAGGAATTCATAGTGACCATAAAGAGTCCTAAATGCTATCTTTGGAACATCCTCTGGTCTCACCTTCAATTGATGATAACCACTCCTCAAGTTTATTTTGGAAAAGTATTTCGCTCCCTTCAATTGATCAAACAGGTCGTCGATCCTCGATAATGGATATCGATTCTTAATCGTGACCTTATTCAGTTCTCTATAGTCGATGCAGAGTCATATCGTTCTGTCCTTCTTTTTCACAAATAACACCGGTGCTTCCCATGACAATACACTCGGTTGAATATACTTCTTGTCCAGTAACTCTTGCAATTGTACCATTAATTCTTTCTTCTCTATCGGAGCCATCCGATACGGTGCCTTTGATATTGGAGTCGTTCTTAGCGCTAAATCTATCACAAACTCAACCTCTCTGTCTGGTAGAAGTCCTGGAAGATCATCTGGAAATACGTCTGCGAAGTCCCTCACTACTGGTATCTCTTCTATCTTTGGGTTCTCTTTTCGACTGTCGACTATATAGGCTAGATATCCTACACAGCCTTGTCTTAACAACTTCCTGGCCTGCATCATCGTTAGACAACTAGCTTGTCTAGGTGACTTGCTGCCATAAAACACAACCTTTGACGGATTCATAATGTTAATACGCTTCTTCTGGCAATCAATTACAACCCTGTAATTGAATAGCCAATCCATTCCTAAGATAACGTCAAATTCCCCAAGTCTGATAGGGATAAGATCTACGTTCATAATGTTACTCTTAATATCCACCCTACAGTTCTTGTGTACGTACTTAACTGGGATCACTTCTCTATTCGCAATCTCTATGTTTATGGGGTATTCTAACTTATCCTTAGGCAATTCTAACTTCTTAGCAAAATCATCGGATATAAATGAACAAGTAGCACCCGAATCAAATAATACATAAGCATTAACTTTATTGATCGAAATGATACCTGGCACCACATCGTAAGACTGAACAGTATCCTGCACTGTCATGTTGAAGGTCCTGGCGATCGGTCGGTTAGTTGCAGATGGTACCGTGATAGTTAAAGCACTTCCACCGCTGTTTCCCATGTTCCCTCCTGATCCTACTTCTCCAGATCCCTTTTTGGGGCAGCCCCTTGCCAAATGATCCTTTGAGCCGCAAGTGAAACAGGTGCTCTTCTTTGGGTTAGGACAGTTAGGTGCTATGTGGCCTTCCTGACCATAATTGTAGCACACCCGTTTTCCTTTAATACAAACTCCCAGATGAGATTTCCCGCAAGTCGGGCATGCTTCAATTCTCTTCTTTTGACCTCCTTGCTGATTTCCAGTTGACAAGTTATCAAACCACATTCTCTTCTGGTTGTTACTTCCTCCCGTGTTACTTCCACCGACCTTATTAATTCCCTCATTTTCACTCTTCTACTTCTTCTGATCCTGATTATACTTAGTCACCACACCACTTCCACCTTCAGTGAGGATGATCTTCTCCAACACTCCAGTAAAAGTTTTCAATTGAAACATTGACACTTTACTATATAACCAGGGCTTCAGTCCCTGTTCAAACCTTCTTGCCTTTTTCTCATCTTTGTGCACCTGATATGTGGCGAACCTAGCCAACTAATTGAATCTCGCCGCATAGTCTGGCACAGACATATTTCCTTGCTTCAATTCCAAAAATTGTACCTCCATTTGGTTTTGCGAGCTTGTTGGAAAGTACATCTCGAAGAACATCTCCATAAACCTCTCCCAAGTGATCACACCTTCTCCTCCACGGACCTTATTTGCTTGCCGCCAATAACTGGCCTCTGACTTCAACATGAATGTTGCATAGGTAGTTTCCTGGTCCTCTCTGACTCTGGCGACGTCAAAAACTTTTTCCATCTCCATCACCATGTTTGAGCTTCAATGGGTTCCTGGAGCCTTTAAACTCTGGTGGTCCTTGATAAGTAGGTTTTATACCTACTTATTCGGTATCTATTACTTGAATTATTTGCTTAATCTCATGTTTCTTAGTTATTTTTCATATATTTTATGTTATTTTGTAGGCTATGACATAACATTGGCATGAAGAAGCAAGGGAAAGCAATTCGGACATCTTTTGGACCAAAATACGCAAACAAGTGCAAGAAGGGAATATTAAAGGACTTTTAACACCAAGTGGGATGCATGTTCTTGGCTTGAAACTTGGATTATACTATAGAACTTCCTTTTAGCTTTCTGGAACATCTTGAATCATCCTAATCGGAGCTTGGATGCGAGAGTTATAGACTTTTTATCAACACAGATCAAAGTTAAGACTTGTCGTGCTTGTCATTTACACAATATCTACTTCAAGTTTGATTTCCGCCTTGGTCCAGCTCGAATTTGTCAATTATTAAAGAATGAAAGTTGTAGATCTCGTCGATATATTCGATTTGATAGGTGGCAGGCCCCGTAACTCCAAGCGGATCAAAAGTTATGCCTATTTTACCAAAGGACGTCGCAGTAGAAAACAGAGTAGTGCGGACCGCGCTAGGGGCGCGGACAGCGCTAGGGCTGCGCTAGTCCATCAGTTCCTCTGCTACAGTAGCGCGGTCAGTGCTCGGAATGGCTTGGGGACAGCACGAACCGCGCTAGGCGGCGGGAAGACAGCTAATTATGGTTATTTGATGTCCAATTTGAGCTAGAATAGGATTCTTAGTTGCTTAACTTGCTAGGGTATCCATAAGAACTATAAATACATGAGGAGAGACATAAAAGAAGGGAGATAAGCTAGTTTAGGAGGATTCAATTAGATTAGATTAGAGTAAATTAGATCAAAACCCTAGTTCGTGTTAGATTTGGAGATTGAAGCAACTTGGAGACCATTGAAGATTCAAAGTAGGAGCAAGGAGGGAGCATCAAATATACAGACAACAGATTCTATCTTTTCATCTTCTTCTATTTTTGTCTTTTAATGATTATTCAATTGTGGATTCTTAGTTTTAATTCAATAATAATGAACTAATTCTTTGTTTGAGATTACAATGGATCTTATTGTGTGGTTTATTTTAATATGCTTCGCTATCAATTATTATATTCTATTGTGGGGATTGTCTATTGTGATTTGGACTTCATTGTTTAATTGCACATCTAACAATTACCGTGATAATCTATATGAACTCGAGAGATGAAGTAGTGATTTAGATCTTATCATGATAACATGTGTTTGTGATTTCTGCATAGATGGAATTCATAATTCGTGTTTAGGATAGAGATATGCCTTTACGCCATATGTAATCTTATAGAGAACTTGTGCTTTAAATCCTTTTTAATTGTAATTCGCATAGAGATATAGTGGATTAGTTAATTAGGGTGTCTTACTTAATTCTATCATCTGTGGATTTAAGTGAGTATGGATATTATGCATCGAGATGTGGTTTTATCTGCTTTAGTGTTCTTGATTAACAATTCATGATAGAGAATAATTGATGAGAAGTGTGTTAACTTAAATGAAGCAATAGGTGAAGTTGTGATCTTAAATCTCCGTAATCTTAATTTAACTAGTGGAATTTAATACTAGTTTAATTAGATAATTTGAAATTCATTCGTTTAAATAAAATTGAATTGGTTATGGGTTAGTACTTGGTGATTTTTATTTAACAATTCCTCGTGGGAATGATACTCAACTTATCACTTTATTACTTGTTGACCACGTATACTTGCGTGTTGTGCGTAATTAGATTTTACGCAACAAGTTTTTGGCACCGTTGCCGGGGTATTATTTAATATATTTTTGCCAATATTAGCTTCAATCAAATTAGTCTTAATTTAAACATTTTTTTTCTTTTTATTTAATTCTCTTCCTATTTTTCTCTCTTCTCATGCACCATAGCGGAATTTAATTATCAATGGCCGCATACGAGAATGACTCAACCAAGGGGAGTGGGGATTGATGGTCTCAATGTATTTTCTGCAATATCAGTGCAGCTTGAGACACTTTTGAGGAGGTTGGACGTTGTTGCAGCCCAATGTAATCGAAGGCTAGCAGTTAATTGCAATTATTGTGCTGGTAATCATCCAAGTCATCAATGCACCGTTAGTTTTGGGCCGGGACAACACGATGGTGAATACCTCAACGATTATACATATGCCAATTATCACCAAGATTGGGGGTATCACCCGGATTCGTCATGGAGCTACAATTATGAAGGCCAATACAATGCTCCAAATCCATTATACACACAAGAATTTTTATATCCACCTCCATTGCCACAAGAAGAAAAGCCAAATCTGATGGATGTAATATTGAAGGGCATAGCAGACCAAGAGGAGAGGATGATGAGTCAAGAAATATCGAGCTATAATTTTCAGAACCAGATGGAACAAATCGTCACTACCTTAACCAATGGTCCTCAATAAATTGCTTTCGTGACTAAAATAGAAAATTCAAGGCTAGAGGAATTGTTGTCCAAGTTCGTAGCATCAAACGAGGAGAGGAGGATTAATCAAGAGCGGTTAGTTCAGAATCAAGAGATATCAATTCAAAATCTGCAGAACCAGATGGATCAAATGTTCAAAGCCTTGAATAACTGTCCTCAAAATTATTGGTGTTATAACGAGGATTTCGAGATTGATGAAGTGCTCGAGCCAAATCTACAACTGGATGAGACACGAGATGTTGAAAAAGAGGAGACAAGTGGGGATAATGAAAATAAGGTCGGTGAAGAACTAACTATGAGCACCAACGAGGATGAGCCGATGTTATTAGTGCTCCAAGTTCCTTCTCCGTAAAAGATCAAAGGTCTAGTTAGATTTGCAAAACCGTGCCCGCTTAGTAATTATGTCGTCGGTAAGGCTCTTTATGACATGAGAGCTAGTACAAATGTAAAGCCATGGTGGGATGAGGAGGAGAGGATAGAAGACGAAGAGCCCGTTGTGCTTGCCAAGCCTCAAAGCCCCAATCTAATCATAGACTCAATGGACGGACAAGCACCTAGTTATTCAACATTCTCAATTAGGCACTTATTTAAACAAAGCAGGCTAGGTGGCTTTAATTCGATAGCCATCACAAAAGGGAACCTACAAAAAGTTACATTATTTTCGATGGATGGAGGGTTCCTCAAGTATCGAAGAGGAATTGGATAGCATTGACCAGACAAAGTCGGGCTT
This sequence comes from Panax notoginseng, assembly GCA_016801055.1. NCBI lineage: Eukaryota > Viridiplantae > Streptophyta > Magnoliopsida > Apiales > Araliaceae > Panax > Panax notoginseng. The sequence continues at coordinate 172,173,433 of CM029015.1, forward strand.
ACGACGTTAAAACTAGCGCTACTTGGGAGGAAACCCAAGCTCTAAACCTTTTCTTCCTTATTTATTCTTTATATTTTAGTTTATAGCTAACTCAAATATTTAGTTTCCAATGAATAATGAATCCATAATGGTATGCTCGCAGGTAAGGCAAGAAAAAGAAAATTCATTCAGCTACTGTCCTTCAAGCGTGGGTCGCGCTATACAATGCCTAGACCCAGCGCGGGGTGCGCTAGCATCTCAGAAACCAACTGCAATAACAGCGCTGACCGCACTACGTCGTCGATCTGGCAGCGCGGGACGCACTTATGCTGCCTCATGCTACTGACTGCCTAGCGCTGGCCGCGCTATACAATGCCTATACCAAGCGCGGAGCGCGCTATCAGTCCAGAAATCACTGCTTGCCTAGCGTGGGGCACGCTACTCAAGGGTTATACCAAGCGCGGACCGTGCTACTTGGGAATTTCAGGCACTGAACAGATTTCATCGACATGTCTCAAATTTGAACAAAGCCAATTCTCATTAACACATGCAACTTCTCCACTTCTCCCACACCCATTACACTTCCAATACTCCACAACCCCTATTACACCATCCTTACCTCTCATTCTCCTTTTCAACTTCCATTCCCATTAAACCCATCCATCCCCAATTTCCAATCCACGTTGGTTTTCAATTTCCGCGCCGCTCGAAAATCCCAGGTGTTAAAAGTGGTTTAATTGCAATGTTAGTCAAGTCCAACTCAAGCGTGATTCCCGATTTATTCCAATGTGCCTAGCCTATTCTTCAAACTTAGCAGACAAGGAGGAAAATGCTGTATTTTCAGGGAAGTCCTCTCTTTTAATTTTTCCTATCTTAGCCATTTAGGACAATGTCTATTTTAAGTTTGGGGGCATTTTAGTGTCGTATTGCATAGAGTTAGTTACATTGTAGTTCATATAGTTACATTTAGTTTTTGCATTCACTTTCTTTTAAAAAAAAGAAAAAAAAAAGAAAAAAATAATAATAATAGCTAGTTACTATATTCATCTTGCACGAGTCCAGCTGTTTGATAGTTTAAGTTTATTGTGGTCAATGATGAGATTAGAATTGGGTAGACAAGTATAGTACGGACTATTAGAGCTTTGATGTGATTTCTTGTTATGAATTGAGTTTTTTTCTGTTTGAAAATGGTATAATAAGGATAGCACAGTAAGAACAACTTGTTGAATGATTGAGTATAAATTGATACATAATCGGATTCTAAAGGATAATGCTAGTTTGAATGAAAGAATGACAAGAATAAGTAGTGATGGCTAAAGTTAGACAAGAACCTAAGTTTGGGAGAATGTTTGGGGTATATAAGCTTAAAAAAAAGAAAAAAAAGAAAAAATAAAAGAAAAGAAAAAAAAGATATTGAGTTGAATAAATTGAATCCTGTGGTGGGTCGAGAAGAAGCGTGAAATGTACTCCTCATAAATACAGGTGTGAGATGGAGCGTAAAATGCACTCACTATCCATCAGCCAAAAAAATTGAATAAAACGGGAAATAAGAGCAAAAAGCCCCCGTAAATGAAAAATGAAGCATCAGTATCCCATGTTGATCCTCGATATTGGTAATTATTTAATTTTAGCTGGATCGAGCTTATTTTTGGATTTTTTGAGTTTAAATTATATGATGCCTTCGAATAGACTTATTATGTGTTAAATTTGATTTTATATCTGTAAGACCCCAACTTTTATAAATAAAGATGAATTTTCTATAAATATCATTTTTGAATATTATGGAGTTAATTTGATATAATGTTATAGTTATGAGTAATATTTATAAATTTTGCAAAGTATGCAAGTTGTTATATAATATTCGATTGGTCGGAGAATATTCGTTTTAACAGGGAATATTCGTACAAACGGCACAATCATTGGTGGACCCCACAACGGAATTATTGTCAGATTGAGAAAACGACAAAAATATTTTATTAAAAATAACAGTGAAAGTTTTACCATTGATACTGTTGAACTACTCGATAGTAAAAGTACAGTAATACATGTGGTTGCATAGTAGCACACAGTATTGATTATTAATTCTTATGTGAGAAGTCACTCAGTTTGATTCAATTATTGTCAGTTAATAATATGAATTATTTAGCGATAATGACGTTTTGTTTTATTCGTATTATTAACGTAATAAAACAGAAACATCTTTTTATATAAAACAGAATACTTTATTAAAGTTATTCTATAAATAGAATATATTATATTTTATTTAAAAGATTTTTCTTTAAATATGGACCGTCAGATTAAAGTAATCAATCTGGACCGTTCATGGATTAGTTACTATGCATTCTATTATTCTATAAATAGCAGCTCATTCCTTCATTATTTCTTACGAATTCACTGAACTCTAGAGAGAGAAACTATAGAGAGAAACTATAGAGAGAGAGAAGAAGAGTATTCTGCTACTTAACTACTTCCTTATTTCAGCTCTTCTTTAAAACGGTAAGGAGTGTTATTCTTTCTTATTCATGAAGAGAACTGTTGTTATTCTATTTCTTATTATTCTGTTGGAATAACCTGTATACGCGGTCTACCCTATACTTGGTGACATTCTTCTAATATTTTGTTGGAATATCCTGTCTGTGTGTTTTACACCGGACCTGGTTCCATTTTTATTATTATTCTGTTGGAACATCCTGTCTGTGTGTTTTACACCGGACCTGGTTCCGTTTTTATTATTATTCTGTTGGAACATCCTGTCTGTGTGTTTTACACCGGACCTGGTTCCGTCTTGTTATTATTCTGTTGGAACATCCTGTCTGTGTGTTTTACACCGGACCTGGTTCCATTATTTATTATTCTGTCGAAATATCCTGTCTGTGCGTTTACGCCGGACCTGGTTCTATTATTTATTATTCTGTTGAAATAACCTGTATGTGCGGTCTATCGCATGCCGGGTGATTTCTTTTGTTATTCCATTCTTCATTATACTCAGTTGGTTAAGTTTTGACTTCTATACTCCATGAAATTAGTGGAATATCCTTGATAGTTGCGTTTCATCCAGTATCTTTTCATGAAAATATTCTTCTAAATATTCTTGAATTTTACTCCACAATGCAGTATCATGTTGACAATTTGGACGTTGTTAATTCTTGGATAAATTAATTCTTGAACTTGTTTTATTGAATTCTTATATCATTGTCATCATCCTCATGTTTATAAAATGTTGAAAGTCATCTGTGGCCTGTAGTGCATAGATGGACTTGGTATGATTATGACCAGGGATTATTCGGTATAATCATGACCGTAATGTTACAAATGATGTGGTAAAAGTCCTCATTGGCCCGTAGTGCATTGATGGACAGTTGTTGGCATGATCATGACCATTAATGAATACACGAATATCCTTGGCCGTAGTGCAGGGGTGATTCGATGATGTGGATTATTTTATTAAGCTGAGTCTCAGCGATCACAGTGTTGAAAATTTTTTTAAATCATAAAAGATAGTAGAGTTTATTTTCTACTTGACTCTTTTAATGGATTGCTTGTTCCGCTACAGTTAAACTTGATGTCTATTATATTTTATCAGTTTAACATTGTTGAAGACTAATGATAATTTATTCTGCATTATCTTAGTCATAATATTTCTTACTGGGCTAGTTGAGCTCACCCTTTCTTTCACTGTTCTCTTCAGGAAATGAGAACGTAGCTGGGGCAAGTCGGGGAACGGAGTGATGGTCCGAATGATAGTATTAGTTAGTAGTCCTCACTATTCTATGTAATGGTGTGTTAATAAATGTAATGAGGACTCCTTTTGAGTATGAATACTCTCTAGAAGATAATATTTGTATTCAAACTCACAGTTTATGTTTTGTCGTATTGTACACGACAGTTGTATTAGTAAGTTGTATTTGTATTTTATACTATGTATCTTACGACCCAAGATGGGTGATGTATACCTAATTTTGGGGGCGTCACAATATCAGTTAACATTGGTGTGGAGCACACACGCACTATATTAGTGATAACATACTAAGATTTGATGATTGACTAGGAAATTGTTGATTGGTTTTGATATGAAGTATTGTCGTGTTTGCTTGATTTCTCTAAGGCCGAGTGAATAGATTTGATTCTATCAATACTGCTGAATTCGTAGGCATATAGATTAGTTGTATTTCATTGCATTGCATTGCATTATGTTATTTTTGCTTGAGGACAAGCAAAGGTTTAAGTTTGGAGGTATTTGATAAGTAGGTTTTATACCTACTTATCTGGTATCTATTACTTGAATTATTTGCTTAATCTCATGTTTCTTAGTTACTTTTCATATATTTTATGTTATTTTGTAGGCTATGATATAACATTGGCATGAAGAAGCAAGGGAAAGCAATTCGGACATCTTTTGGACCAAAATACGCAAGCAAGTGCAAGAAGGGAATATTGAAGGACTTTTAACACCAAGTGGGATGCATGTTCTTGGCTTGGAACATAGATTATACTGTAGAGCTTCTTTTTAGCTTTCCGAAACATCTTGAATCATCCCAATCGGAGCTTGGATGCAAGAGTTATAGCCTTTTTATCAACACAGATCAAAGTTAAGACTTGTTGTGCTTGTCATTTACACAATATCTACTTCAAGCTCGATTTCCGCCTTGGTCCAGCCCGAATCTGTCAATTGTTAAAAAGTAAAAGTTGTAGATCTCGTCGATATCTTCGATTTGATAGGTGGCAGGCCCCGTAACTCCAAGCGGATCAAAAGTTATACCTGTTTTCCCAAAGGGCGTCGCAGTAGAAAACATAGTAGCGCGGACCGCGCTAGGGGCGCGCTAGTCCATCTGTTCCTCTGCTACAGTAGCGCGTTCAGCACCCGGAATGGCTTGGGGACCGCACTAGGCGGCTGAAAGACAGCTGATTATGGTTATTTGATGTCCAATTTGAGCTAGAATAGGATTCTTAGTTGCCTAACTTGCTAGGGTATCCAATAGAACTATAAATACATGAGGAGAGACATAAAAGAGGGGAGATAAGCTAGTTTAGGAGGATTCAATTAGATTAGATTAGAGTAAATTAGGTCAAAACCCTAGTTCTTGTTAGATTTGGAGATTGAAGCAACTTGGAGACCATTGAAGATTCAAAGTAGGAGCAAGGAGGGAGTATCAAATCTGCAGACAACAGATTCTATCTTCTCATCTTCTTCTATCTTTGTCTTTTAATGATTATTCAATTGTGGATTCTTAGTTTTAATTCAATAACAATGAACTAATTCTTTGTTTGAGATTACAATGGATCTTATTGTGTGGTTTATTTTAATATGCTTCGCTATCAATTATTATGTTCTACTATGAGGATTGTCTATTGTGATTTGGACTTAATTGTTTAATTGCCTAGCTAACAATTACCGTGATAATCTATATGAACTCGAGAGATGAAGTATTAATTTAGATCTTATCATGATAGCATGTGTTTGTGATTTCTGCATAGATGGAATTCATAATTCATGTTTAGGATAAAGATATGCCTTTACGCCATATGTAATCTTATAGAGAACTTGTGCTTTAAATCCATTTTATTTGTAATTCGCATATAGATATAGTGGATTAGTTAATTAGGGTGTCTTGCTTAATTCTTTCATTTGTGGATTTAAGTGAGTATGTATATTATGCATCGAGAGGTGGTTTTATCTACTTTAGTGTTCTTGATTAACAATTCATGATAGAGAATAATTGATGAGAAGTGTGTTAACTTAAATGAAGAAATAGGTGAAGTTGTGATCTTAAATCTCTGTAATCTTAATTTAACTAGCGGAATTTAATACTAGTTTAATTAGATAATTTGAAATTCATTCGTTTAAATAAGATTGAATTGGTTATGGGTTAGTACTTGGTAATTTTTATTTAACAATTCCTCGTGGGAATGATACTCAACTTATCACTTTACTACTTGTTGATCACGTATACTTGTGTGTTGTGCGTAATTAAATTTTACCCAACAGTCCTACCGCCTTGAAGTCCTTGAATGTTGTATTCGGTGGAGCTTGAGGTTGATTGTTAATTACTCTAGCTAATAAGTTCACCAATTGCTGAACGGGGTTAGCATTGGCGTCATTGTTGTTGTTCGTCCATTCTTCTTGAGCTGGTTGACGGTTTGTTCTTCTTCTCGGTGGCATATTTTTGTTAAAATATATGCTTATTAGATCTTTATTCAATGCTATAAATATTTAAGGTTTAACTCAAACATTTTAACATACTCACTTAACACATTTTCTCAAATAACTCAGATATATTTATTTAATCAAAAGTTTTAATAAACTATTGTAACATCACTGCTATTTACATCAACTATCCTGAGATAAAGAATCTATAGGATTTAAAACATCAAAATATTCCTTTGTTTATAAATACATCAGAATTTATATTTTTAACTACCAGCTAAGTTTTCACATAATTAAACAATTTCTATCACTGCCTGCTAAGACATTGAATAGCCTTGCTACGCTCTTCTTCCATAATGCGGGACATCGTCCTGCGATCTAACAAGTATGATGGTAGTCCTTCAAACTGAATTGGGTATCTCATAACTTGATCCTAGTCCTCATCTATTGCATTATGAAGGGTAGAGTACATCTCCTTAAGCTTAGCCTTCTTCACCCGACAGTTCTCTTCTACAAGATCTACATGTCGTGACTCCTTTACCCAGGCCTCCTCTTCTATAGTCAGCCTTGCTGAGTTCTCTTTCAGTTCATTCTTCAACTTCTCTATTTCCTCGGACTTCTCCTCGGTTTGACCCTTTTCGTGAACCTAAATCCCACTCTACATTTCCTAGGCGTGTGTGAAGAGTGACTACCTCCCTATCCCTCTACTCGATGGTAAGCTGTTGAGTAATCGTCCACTCATTTAGCTCCTGAACAGTATCACGTAACTCTATGTTACGGTCATATAGCTCATCATACATCTCGGCACTAATAGAGTTCGGTGGAAACTCATCTTCTTCCTTAGGATCCTCCTCTAGATCAGACTCAGGCTCATGCTCCTGACCAACAACAGTGATCAACGGAGATGGCTCTCTGCTTACCAACTGCTCCCAAACGACATGAATGTCTCAGGGCTTCTCCTCTGTAGGTACTCGGGGTTCCTCCTCCCCAGCTCTACTAGATCCTCCAACATCTAACATCCTGACAACACAGTTTTAAGTTTTAGTTACTAATCGATACTCGTGAGCACATAAGTTTATCACATAAACACATAAAGTCTTTTATTATCTTCAATGAATTAAGGAATTCATTTCTTAGAACTCGATAAGAGTTTATCACCACTATGTTCTCAATCTCCTATAAGGTTACTACCTAAAGTTATTTCCCCCACCTAAGGTTCATAACCTACAGCTCTGATACCAACCTGTAACACCCCCAAATCCGGGTACTTCATTTCCACGGGATTTGGTGTTCACTATACAAACATCATATGTCTATCTACCCATAATAATTGAAAACCATAAAATAGATAGTATTAAATTCTCTCCTTAAGGAGTTACAACATCTGAAAATAAATACAACAATCACAGGTCATACTAACCTTAAATCTCAAATGCGAAAACATAATCAAATACTAAGTCTTACACAAATTAAACATAAGTCTGAAACATAACATAACAAATAAAAAACAAGTCTTCAACACTTTTTAATTTTTTCCCTGCCTTTGTTAGTGGAAGGCTCGTCGGACCTTTCGTTCTTAACAGCAATGTTATTATTACGCAAGAGTGAGCACGATTTCCCACAAGTATAATAATGTACAACAATATAATAACATGCGAGTGAATCAAAGACTTCTGAAATAAGAAACTTGACTTTTGAATCAAGAATGAATAACAAGAATCAAAAGACTTCTGAGGGTCATAAGACCTTGAACTATGTCCTAGGTTATCAAGTGTTATACCTGAAACCTTTAACAGTCATAAGACTATGGACTCTTCTACTCGTACTTAGGGGGTTCAGCCCTTAATACCGTACTGTGCACAATATCTCAACGCTAAAGCATAAGTAATCCCCTATAACAGGGTTGTTCATCTCAGTTTGACATTAGAGTCCGCACCAAAAAAGTTTGGTTTGGAAAAATTCAACAATAGTTCTGAAAATTAAAACGCTTATCAACTATGGGCTAGTCAAATCATTGAGGGTTCGCTAGTCTTGCAAGGTTTCAAAATGAACTGATAGTCAATTTGAATAAAAATTCTAAAAAGGTATACAATCGAATAAGTATTGTATGACTGAATTCATGCTTTAAAAGAATTATAGCATCTAATATAAAATCTTGAACTTGAACAATTAAGAACAAGAACTTACTCGCTATAGAATATAATTCTAAAACTTGATCAATTAGTGATTTAGAATTTAAGGAACTTGCTTAACAACAATAATTTAGAAATAGAATATTTACTCAATATAAAAGTAAGGTTTAGAAACTTGCCTCTTGCACAAGCTACGATTAATTCACGTTCTTTATTAAATCCTACATATCAATACATTAACAATACCCATTAATCAATAGTTCGATATACCTATCGAATCCCAACATTGGTCTTTGAATATGTTATTGGACTTGTAAGTCTTATTAATTAATCACATAATGTAAGTTAATTAACATATTATTATATGCTTGACATGTCTTCATGTTCATTACATTAGGTTTTAAAAACACATTTTCAAAACTGGAACACTTAGAAATTTTTTTTGAAGTTTTGCAGGGCGCAAGCACGTTGCACGGTGTGGGCGCGCTCTATTTGTTCATTAAAGCGGCGCGGGTGCGCTCCATTCATTCTTTGGAGCTGCGCAGCCACACTACGACACAGACCCAGATTCTGCAGTTCGCAAAGAACACACAGAACTGCCCAATAAATCCCAAATTAAACGAACACGATGAGTTTTTATGCTACCCATGAATTATAGACTTCACAAAAATATCACATAAAGTCTTTAGCATGATTCTAACACTTTAATTCACGTAATTATATAATTTACAACAGTTAATTTAACTATTTTTCATATTTTGTAAAGTTTTGAAGAAAACATGAATTTTAACATTACAGATTCGTTAATTCACCAAATCCATCCGTTTAAATTCTGTTTTGTTCGTTTCTACATACATAAGCATATACGAGTGTAAATTTTTGATACAACTTATGATTAAAGCACTTAATTTGTACGTAAGGGCCATATGGCCATATATACAACTTTTATACTCTGTAACTTAAAAAAATATCCAATTACTACATATTTATATGTAATTTATGTTATGAAAACATATGTTTATGGTAACAAACATATTATGATAATATATTATCACCTATATACACATAATCAATACTCTTTTCAATTATAGAGACTTATAGTAATTTTTCATAGAAAGTATAAACAACGTAAATTTGAAGTTGGGTTGAAGAGATTACCCATCAGTGTAGATGAATAGGAGATGAATTCCTTTTCAGATACTTCTTCTTCAATCACATAACTCACAATTTTTCTCAATGTTTCTCTCTAAACTCTCTCTGAAATTCTCCAAGTTAAGACTAACAATGAAATACGTAAAGAAAAAATGATGAAGGAATACATATAACCGGTAACATTGAGATCAGTTAATCTATACGTGGTTAACTACTTTTAACTCCTCTTAAGACCTTGTTTGGCTAATCATTAAGAGGTTCTTTTCCTTTAATTTAATTAACCTCTTATAATATAGTTTAATAATATCACATCCAATTAAACAATAAATCAAATATCCTATTTAAATAGAAAATAATAATTTCTCATTAATTCACATAGTCACATAATTAATTTTTTTCATTTATTAATTATGTCAAATTATTAAATCTTTAATTAATTATTAAATTAATTAAAATAACACTATGCTTATTAAATAATTTATTTAATTCAATAAGCTCGCTTGATTACATACTTTGAATGATAAAATTCCCCACGTTAATTTAATCAATATAACACATAATTAAATTAATCTACCACAATTTCATCAATTAATTATTTAATCCAATAATTAAATCATCGGAAAAAATATTTATTTAATTCAATAAATATTCAAATTAAATTATAAAATCTCGTTCGTCACATCTTTCCCCCCTTAAAAGGATTCTGTCCCCAGAATCACGACTCAATCAAATCGTCCCGTTACAGGATGTCTATGAAAGTCATTACCATTTCAGTTTTTGTCATTGGTGGGCTAACCTGTGCTGCCATACGCCTCCATCTTTAGGCATATTCACGAAAAGTGCCTGTGCTACCTGTACTTTTCTTTTTGACTTTAGTCACTTGGTATCGATCCGGTGCCATTTGTGACTGAAAACTGTATTGATTGAGAAAAGAGTGGGCCAATTCATCCTAGTTATGGATTTTGGCATTGTCCAGTCTGGCATATCAGGCTCTAGCCTCTCCAGTGAGACTTTTTTGGAAAAGCTGCATTTTGAGGCTTTCATCTTTAGCATAAGACCCCAACTCGCCAATGTAGACTTTCAGCTGCATATATAGATCGCATGCCCCATCGTATCTTTCAAACTCTGGGACTTAGAATTTGTCAGGATATCAAGCCCTTGGGAATATGTAGAGATCTGAATAGGTGACACTTATAAGGTTTTCAGTCCCTTTGATTGACCATATGATTTCCTCCATTTGTTGGACTTTCTTTCTTATATCTCTAGTTTCTCGATCATCCCTGATGTTTATAATTTCAGGGGTTTTGTTGGTTCCTTTATTGGAATGAGGTTAATGCATCTATACTTCCCCCTTTTTGTCAACACTTTGATTGCCACCTTGTAAGTAGGATTCTGGTTGATTGGGCATTGTTTGGCCCTGAGTGCTTTTACTTTGTTCTTTTAGGAGGATATCCAGTTCTACTATTTGATTCTTAAGTCCCTTAAACTCCTTTCGAGATACGGAACCTGATTCGTGTTGGGCACTTTCAGCTATGTCGGCTGATAGGCTTTGTGCCTTCTTAGATTTCGATTTGGTAATGGGACTAATCTTGCAGCCTATAAGAAGAGTAGGTAGTTTAGCATTAGCAGTAGTATGTTATGCAATGTGTTAGTTTTAGGGTTTTAATGTTTTCCTGTAAAATAACTATTAGTTGTTTTACTGACAAGGTAGCATGACAAGATTTAATATATGTACAATAATAATATTGACATGGAATGGAAATGATTTCCATATTTTCTTTTCTTTTCTTTTTATGTATATTTACATAGAATCATAATTTACATTTAATCAAAATTTACATGGAATTGAAAGGGAAAGGCATGAAGAGACTCCCCTTCGCGTTTGGTTTATCAGAGGTTGACCTATCTTAGGCTACTCTAGCGGCTTTTTGGGATGAAGGTCCCCAGATCATCATAATTTACTAGATGGGACGTTAATTCGATCTTTCAGTTGGAGCGGATCTGAGTAGTGCCTTTTCTGAGCCTCGCGGGATTATTCTCCGTTGAGTCCAGTAATCAAACACCAACGGGTTCGCCTTTAGGTGGAGGAATCACACAACATACATTCACATACATCATATCTCACCGTATAAAATGATGACATTGTGCGATGCACTAATACAACATGCAGAGATTCTGCGAGGCACTAAAGTGTTGTAAATAAAGCATTCATTCAAATCCATTTAATATAAAGATATCATTCACACACAAGCAGATAAGAAGGGTTTTTGAAAAGATAGAATTGCGGTTTAAGCCCTCTACTGTCCCCATCAGAGTCGCCACCTGTCGACGTCGAAAAAAATTTCCTTTTTTGGAATTCCTCTTTTAGTCTTTCTACCCTTTATGTTTTCTATATGTGTTGAATTTTATTTGAAAGGAAGAGTTTGACAAAAGGGTCCGACATGAAATGTCGATGATTTGAAAATTCAGAGTTGCAAGTTGGTAATAGTGAAATGGTTGTATCAACTCAACCGAGTTTGAAAAGGTTTACAAAAAGGCCCAATTATTAGACTCTATTTAACATGCCTTAGAATCGAGATTCCTAAGCGGGGGAAGGTGTTAGGCATCTCTCAACTTCCGTGAAAACATGATTACCACATCTTTTCAATTCCCTAATGCAATTAAAGTAGTGATATGCCTAGTTTGCACCTATATACAAATGGTTTAACTTGTTTAAAAGTTCTATTTTAATAAAAGGCATATAAGATGATGTTTTGAAAACAGGTTTTCAAACCCTTATGCTCACATAGTAATTGAGGCCTTTGATACTTCCATTTTATTCCCTATTCGGCTTGTTTTGATTTTATTCTCGAGATGCGAAGTATCTTCGACAAAATAATATACATATAAGTGTCAGCTCCTTATGGGCATGAAAGCCATCAAAGTAACACGAGCACCACAAATATGATTTATAAGTTAACTGTACAACTGAAATGGGTCCATCATGGGAACCAAATCTAGATCCATCAGCGGGATCTTAGATCCAGTGGCTCCTAGGCTCACATAATATTTTATGAATAGCCTGCATAACGAGGATACTGAAATAAAATAGACATTTAATCTAAACAACACAAAAAAAAGGATTCATCAGTTAAATCCCTGCCTGCGCATAGCCACGCATCCCGTTCCCTCTAGATACAGATCTAGGGTCACATGGTTGCTTAATATTTACAAAAAACTAGAAAGAAAATTAAAAATTGAATTAGTGACCTAAGTTATGTCTTATTTAAGTGAACATAAGTGGTGTTGTTTTGAATAAGAAAATATTTTTTTCCCAAGAAATAACTCGAAAACGCTATTCACGCAAAAAAAATGTTTTTTTGTTTTTATGACTTTTCGTATTATGTCATAGCTTTTATACGAGGGATGAAGAAGTAATCCATATTTAAAAGTAGGAAAGGGCAAAATCGACATTTTGACTAATCAGATGAGTTAGGAAGGCTAATGAGAAAGAACACTAGAAGAAGTAAAATGAGAGGAAGAGAAGAAGGGGGGGGGAACCGACCATAGTGGCTTATGGGAGAAGTCAAGGGCCTTTAGAGGACCCAAGGGGTATGCCAACGTCGAGAAGATTTGTGTCCCTTTCTGTGCTTGCCCTTTAATGTTCTCATGTGAATGTCGACGATTCGACTTTTAGAGTCGTCAGTTGGTAGATTTGAAATGGTTGTACTAACGCAACCGATTTTGAAAAGATTTACACAAAGGCCCAATGGTTGGACACTGTTTAACTGGCCTTGAAAATCGAGATTTATTGGGTTCGAGGGCTTGATTAAGCGGGGGGAAGCTGTTAGGCACCCCCCAACTTCAGTGAAAACACGGTTATCGCAACTTTTCAATTAACTTATTTATCTGCATGTGTGTGTGTGTGTTTATTGGGCCTATGTGTAATTATCTGTAAGTAGTGCTACGCCTCATTTGCACCTATATACAAAGGGATTGACTTGTATATAAAAGTTCAATTTTAGGCAAGATATAATAGTGATGATTTGAAAACAGGTTTTCAAACCCTTATGCTAAATAGTAAATAAGGCATTTAATACTTCTATTTTATTTTGTATTCGGCTTGATTGCTTTTATTTTCGAGATGCGAAGCATCTTCGAGAAAATAAGATATATAGTAGTGCCGAACTTCTTATGGGCATGATAGTCATCCAAGGATATCTAGACACCGTAGATAATTTACAAGCTGGCTGCAGTTGAGAAATATCCATCGTGGGAACCGAATCTAGATTCACAAGCTGAATCTTCGATATTATGGCTCCTAGGCTCACATGATAGATTAATATGTACAAAAGCTAGAAAGAAAAGTAGATTTAAATAAATCTAAGCCATTCTAGCTTCACCGGTTCCAATTTAGTCACTTTTGAACCTGTCAAAGTTAGAGATAGCTAGATTTAGACAAATCTAGTCCACAAGCTAGAAGATTAAATATCTACATTGTGAAAGCAGTTAAAGCATATATATATAAAAGCAGTAAATGGCCACGAAGTAGTAGAAAGATTAAAAATCTAAAAAATCCTACAGTGGGCTGCCAAGAAGACTTCAGATTGCTTTTGGGGCTTGAAAACTCGGTTTCCACCTTTCAAACTTTAATATGTTAAAAAATACAAGCTTACAAGTGTTTAGAAAGAAGAATCAGTTAGTTTGGAGCACTCTAGAAGAGGTTAAAGGTTGAAATGGATAGAGTTTTCTCTATTTTCTTCTTTTTTAAAATGAGCTGCTGGGAGCTAATTTTTATAGACCGTGGGTCTACCTGTGGCTGTTCGGGATGCCCTGATCTTTGTGGGTCCTGTTATCTTAAAGTTCGTGCACTTGAGTTATGTGTTGTCCGCTCGAACCTTCATAACTTTCAATTCGGGCATCCGATAGAGGCATGTTGTACCTTCTCAGAAAGTCGTTGTTGAGAGCAAAACAATGACATGGGATTAGAGATTGTCAGAAGCTAGGAAGATGGGTCCATGACTAGATCTCCAAGTCTTCGTTGTCTATCCGCTGAGCTATCTTCTGCAGTTGCCACTCGAGATTTAAGCTATGGTTCTTGTGGGACATCTTTGGACGTAGTTTGAGTTGAACTATGTTGAGACGATGTTGATGTGTTGTTGAGGTGGAAAAATGACTAATTTGTCCCTCCCGAAGTTATCTCCGGCTTTGGCACAGTTGTAGCAGTCTTTTCTTAGGATTATCTCCGAGATTGGCCTGCTGTTGACTCTGACTGTCCTCAGGGTTATCTCTGAGGTTGGCTTGACCTCCTGAGGTTATTTACAGTGTTAGAACTGACTCTCTTGGGGTTATCTCTGGGGTTGGAACTAAATCTCTCAGGGTTATCTACGAGATTGAAACTGGATCTCTCGGGGTTATCTCCGGGGATGGAACTGGATCTCCCGGGGTTATCTCCGGGGTTAGAAATGAATCTCCTAAGGTTATCTCCAGGGTTAGAACTAGATCTCCCAAGGTTATCTCCTGGGTTAGAATTGGATTTCCCGAGGGTTGGAAACTGGATCTCCCGGGGTTATCTCCGTAGTTGGAAACTAGATCTCTAGGGGTTATCTCCAGAATTGGACCTGGATCTCCCGGGGTTGTCTCTGGGGTTGGAACTAATTTAACTTCCAGGGTTATCTCTGGAAGACAATTCTACCCTCCAGTAGGGTTAGTTGCAGGAATGCAAAATTTCTAGTGTCTACAGATGCCCCTCTTTATTATGTTTATGCAATGTAATGGCATGGATATGATAAAGACTACTAGACACTTGAAATATGACAAGCTTAAGATGATGTAAATGCAATGCAGCATGATGCGATGTTATGTTGAATGTTGTTGTTGGAATGATTTCCAACAGGATGTGATAACTGCCTGCTCCGCCGATTTTGTTGGGGGACGGAGTTGTTAATGATGGCTCTGTTGAACCGCTTTGATGTCTACTCGAACGGTAGTTTACAAAGCTCTCATTATCAAAATTTCTCAATGTAAAGCTGGGGTTGTCGCTAGCGGTTTGAAATGTCCATCAGTGCTATCTGAGCCTGATTTGTTGACAAGCCGCATAGATATCTTCAAGATCCCTGCAGTTGAGGTTTCCAATGGTTGAGACCATTGGATGTTGACATTGGGGTTGTCACCAACGTCCTTGATCTTTTGAAAAAGCTTTCCACCGAAGACATTCTTCTCTTTTGTGAGCGACTCTTGGGGATTGTTGATGTTTTATCCAGATGATGGCTTGGCCTTGTTGCCACCATGGGATGTTTCTTGCCATTACGCTGGCATTATCACCATCGTTCTAATTTTTTACCTGGTTGATGGTGATAGTTCCTCTAAGGATAGCATTTTGATTGTTGGGGATCTGTATAACAGATTTTGTGACGACCCCAAAATAAGTATACAACACCCATTCTACGTCGTCAAAATACATGGTACAGAAACAACTACAACTTTATTAATACAACAAAAAAACTGTGAGTTTAAATACAAATATTGTCATCTAGACAATATCCACACTCAAATAAGTCCTCATTACAATTATTGATACATTATTTTACAAAAATAGTGAGGACTACTAAAATGACTTTCTAGAACCTTCATTCCATATCCCGACTAGTACTCGCTACGTTCTCGCCTCCTGAGAAGAAAAATGGAACAAAAAGGAAAAAGGTGAGCTCAACTAGTCCAGTAAAGAATATTATGACTAAGATAATATAGAACAAATTATCGTTAGTCTTCAACAGAGAAAAATTTAATAGAATACAATAGACAACAAGTTTTAAATTAATATTCGCAGCGGAAATAATAATTCATTAGAAGAGTTAAGTATAGAATGAAATCTACTATCTTCTATATATGAATTTAAAAGTTCATCGTCGATATTTTATCTTTGTAACATCAATCAATATATATATCTGGAATCAAATATTCATCTTTGCATTTCAGGCCAAAGATATTCATCAGTTGGTCATGTTCATCTAAAAACATGTTCATCTTTGCACTACGGGTCAAAGATATTCATCAGAAATAATTCATCTTTGTACTATAGGCCAAAGATATTCAGTAATATCATCATTTAGGACTGAGGATGATGAAAAATATTTTAAAGGAAACGAATCTAGTGAAACAAAATAACAAATATTAAGGATTCGTATTTCGATTTATCCATATCCAAAAATACCTCATAAGTAATCATAGTGGAGTAAAATTCAAGAATGATCAAAACATGGATACAATCAAAGCAAGTATCCATAATAGATATTTTGGACGAAAAACAAAAATTTAATTTTTCTGTGAATAGTGCCGTATCCGTGAATAGTGTCGTATACGTGAATAGTACTGTATACGTGAATAGTAACCCCGACGCAATAGTTCCAAATTTGATAAAAATTCAGATCAATATTTCGGCATAATGATATTGAAAGAAATAATATTATTTATATAAAAAAATAGCATCCCTTACCTCGAAAAGACAGTACTTCTGACTAGAATACTGGATATAGAGCTGAAGGGAACTTACACCATATAGCAACACTCAAAGTGTTAAAATACTTACAAGAATACGCTCGATAATATAGAGAGAGAAAGAGAGAGAAAACTTTAGTTTCTGGTGTGATTTTCAATTCTAACCAAAGCACCCTATTTATAGAAAAATGCTTAGAACACCAAAGCAGAAAATTTAATAAAATATTAATATATAATTAAATTTTCTTACGCCCACTTTGAATTCTCTAGCTTCAGCACTTTGCACATGTTTAATGAGGCCACAAAGTATAAAAAACATTTTTATTAATAAAAATAAATAAAACTTCCAAAAATCAATTATTTCGGAACTTCAGAACTTCAATAATTCATAATAAATAGCCTTTTTATCAGAAAATTTCAAACCACATGTTTTTTTCATAGGAAATTTCATTATCTACAACTTTGTAGAATTTATTTTCTTCAAATTCTAAACAGAAATTGACCGAAATCCACAAACGGACGATTATATAGGCTATAATCAAATTTCAGTCAAGAAATGGGCTCACAGACATGTTTAACATGTTTTAAACAACTTTTGCAACAAAAATACTATTCCTCCTCATATACTCATATATCCCACATTCATTGTAAAAATATCATCATTATTATATTATAATAATATAATAAAATATTATTTTATCAGAAAAGATAAAATATCGATTTTCAACAATTGTCACTTTAAAAATTTTCTCCATCTATATCCACATAAAATGAATATTTTTCTCATCATATAAATCAATAATTAATTATTCACAAATAATATTACAGAATCACAATACTGACAACCAGGCAGTGCACAGGAAATAGGAGGCTTTCCAATAAGGATTTCTCCTTACTGTCGCGCAATTAGGTGACTAAACCTCTCCTTAGACAGAACTTTCTACACATTGTCAATAATGTTATCTAATAATATTATTCAGATAATATGAATTATTGTTTTGATAATGGAAAATACTGTGTAATGACAATTATTGAAACAATAGTAATTTAAAATATCAACGTAACAATTATTGAATCAATAAAATAAAATACTGAATAGTAATTACTGTAACAACTATTGAGTAGTTCCTTCTTACGTAAGAATCAATAATTGGTGCAAACCCGTGTGCTACTGTGCAACAACGCGTATTACTGTGTTTTAACCACCGGGTATTCCAATAGTATTAACGGTAACAACTACGCCGTTATTTATAAACAACTTATATTTGTCGTTTTCTTCATCCAATCACTTTCCGTTATGGGGCCCACAAAAGACTGCGCCGTCGTACGAATATTCCCCGACAGGAAGAATATTCCACGACCAAATGAATATTCCCCGACAACAATGAATATTTTATAACCACTTGCTTATTTAAAATAATTGCGCATTTTACCTATAACTAACCTCATTAATCAATTCAACCCTTACTATTTCAAAATAATAAATAAAGGAAATTAAATTTCATTTATTAATAATTTGGGGTCTTACATCCTCCCCTCCTTATGAAATTTTGTCCTCAAAATTGACTTACGTACCTAGTGTTTCGAAAAGATGAGGATACCTCGCTTTCATTTCCGTTTTCAACTCCCAGGTCATTTCCTCAATAGCATGATTCCTCCACAAAACTTTAACTTGTGGTATGACCTTTGTGCGTAGGACATGCTCTTTCCTATCCAAGATCTTGAAAGGTACCTCTTCGTACGTTAAGTCTTCAGCTATCTCGTCCAGTTCTAACTCAATGACGTGGTTTGGCTCTTTCACATATTTACGAAGCACAGATATATGAAAAATATTATGAACACGAGACATACTTGGAGGTAAAGCGAGTCTATTGGCCATATTTCCTACTCGGTCAAAGATCTGAAATGGACCAATAAATCGTGGATTGAGCTTTCCTCTCTTCTCAAATCTTGTAACTCCCTTCCATGGAGCCACAATCAACAATACATGATCCCCAATACTACATTCCACGTCCTTTCGATGAAGATCCGCATAACTCTTTTGTCGATCCTGTGCCGTTTGTATACGTTGTCGAATCATTTGGATCTTTTCCGTAGTCATACGTACCAACTAGGGTCCCAACAATGTTGCTTCTCCCATCTCATCCCAATATATTGGAGAGCGACACTTTCGTCCATATAATGCCTCAAATGGAGCCACACCTATACTTGCCTGATAACTGTTGTTGTAAGAGAATTCCACCATTGATAGGTACTTATCCCAACTGCCTTTGAAATCTAGGACACAAAGTCTTAATAGATCTTTAAGAGTTTGAATAGTCCTCTCTGATTGCCCGTCCGTTTGAGGATGGTATGCTGAACTGAATCATAAATCCGTGCCCATAGCTTTTTGCAAGCTAATCCAAAATCGTGAATTAAATCTTGGGTCACGATTTGAAACTATGGATACTGGAATGCCATGCAATCTCACAATCTCATCTACGTACATACGAGCAAGACGTTCAAGGGAATAAGTCTCCCGTATCGGCAAGAAATGAACAGACTTGGTTAATCTATCAACAATAACCCAAATAGCATTTATGCCTTGAGAAACCGTGGGAAGACCCATAACAAAATCCATGGTAATGTGTTCCCACTTCCATTTTGGAATCTCAAGTGGTTGCAATGGGCCCTTAGGCACTTGATGCTCCGCCTTTACACGTTAACAAGTTAAACACCTCGAGATAAACTTTGCAATCTCTCTCTTCATATTGTTTCACCAAAATGTATGTCGAAGATGACAATATATTTTGGTACTTCCAGAATGGATTGCAAATGGTGTATTGTGTGCCTCCATCATGATCTTGTACTTCAAATAAGAATCATTAGAAACATAAAGTCTGGAGTAGACTCAAAGTATTCCTTCTTCATCGATTCTTGCTTCTGGAATAGCAACTTCTTGCAGTTTCTTCTTCATACGCACCAGCTCCGGGTTTGTGGCTTGAGCAACTTTAACTTTTTCGATTAAAGTTGGTTCTATACGAATACTTAACATCATTGCATGGGTCCCCGGAGTCTTGAATTCTATCTTCATCTTTTGTAAATCACACCAAATGGGCCTTTGTGTTGACAACATCGCACTTGTTCCCGTGTATGATCTTCTACTTAATGCGTCGGCTACCACGTTCACTTTTCCAGGATGGTATTGAATGGTATGGTCGTAGTCTTTAAATAGCTCGAGCCAACGTCATTGCCGTATGTTGAGTTCTTTTTGAGTGAAGAAATATTTGAGGCTTTTATGGTCTGAATATATCTCCACTTTCTCCCCATATAGATAGTGCCTCCAGATCTTTAGCGCGAAAACGACTGCTGCAAACTCTAGATCATGAATAGGATAATTCCTCTCATATTCTTTAAGTTGTCGTGAGGCATATGCTATAACTTTCTCATGTTGCATGAGAACACATCCAAGCCCTTTGCCTGAAGCATCGCTGTAGATAACAAATCCATCTGAACCAGATGGTATGGTCAAAACAGGTGCCGAAATAAGTCTCCTCTTAAGCTCTTGGAAACTCTTCTCGCATTCCTCGCTCCATACGAATTTGATATCTTTCCGAGTCAGCTGAGTTAATGGAGTAGCGATTCGAGAAAATCGTTCCATGAATCTCCGATAATAACCAGCTAAGCCCAGAAAGCTACGTACTTCGGTCACCAACTTCTGTTGTTCCTAACTTTGTATTGCTTCAATCTTCGCCGGGTCAGCAGGTACTCCATATTTTCATACCACGTGCCCAAGGAATGCTACTTCCTCAAGCCAAAACTCGCATTTCTTCAACTTTGCATATAACTTGTTTTCACGAAGCCTTTGGAGTACCAGCTTCAAATGGTGCTCATGATCTGCACGACTTTTAGAATATATGAGGATGTCATCAATAAAAACAACAACGAACTGATCCAAATATTCTTTGAATACTCGGTTCATCATATCCATGAAAGCCGCAGGAGCATTAGTCAATCCAAAAGACATGACTAAGAATTCATAATGCCCGTACCGAGTTCTAAAGGAAGTCTTTAGAATATCCTCAGTTCTAATCTTCAGCTGATGATATCCAGAACGAAGATCGATTTTTGAAAAGAAGTGTGCTCCTTGTAACTGGTCAAACAGGTCATCAATACGAGGTAGCAGATACCTATTCTTGATAGTGACATGGTTTAATTCTCTGTAGTCGATACAAAGTCGCATACTCCCGTCTTTCTTCTTTACGAATAAAATAGGAGCACCCCAAGGAGATGTACTAGGACGAATGAAGCCGATGTCCAATAACTCCTGTAATTGGACCTTTAACTCCTGAAGTTCAATAGGAGCCATTCGATATGGGGTTTTAGAAATGGGCTTTGTACCTGGTTCAAGATCTATAAAGAATTCAACTTCACGTTCTGGGGGTAGACTGGGAAGTTCTTTAGGAAATACGTCAGGAAAGTCAACAACAACAGGAATATTATTCAAATATGACGTGTCTTTATTCAAATCCATAACATGGGCTAAGAAAGCTTGATATCAATTTTTTAATAAATGAATAGCTTTATGACTTGATATAACAGTGATTGATTTTAATGGCTTAGTTGCTTGAATTCGCACAACAGGTTGCTTAAGAATATGAAAACTAATAACCTTACGAAAACAATCAATTTTGGCATGATGAGTAGTTAACCAATCAATCCCTAAAATCACGTCAAATGCAAGTATCTTTAAAGAGATAAGGTCAACAGGTAAGGTGATGGTGCCAACTTGGATCAAACAAGATTTATAAATAGTGGATGTGATGAAAGTTTCTCCTAACGGAGTCTCCACATATAAATCAAAGTCTAATTTCTCCGGAGTCAAGTTTAAACGTTGAGCACAAGCAGGAGAAATAAATGAATGGGTAGCATCGGTATCTAGTAAGGTATAAACTTCGCATGAATTTATGATTAGCTTACCCGTGATCACCTCGTTTGGGTTCCTCGCATGTTGACTAATCACGACAAACGCTCTTCCAGGAACCGTTGACTTTGACTTTTCTGGGACAGTCTTTTGAGTCACCATCTCCGCTGGACTTAGTTTCGCTACAGTGCAATCTCGAGCGATATGTCCTTCCTTTCCACAGTTATAACATACCTTAAACTGTTGTGGACAGTTTGGGCTGATATGTCCTTCTTTTCCGCACCTATAGCATATGACCGGTGGCCGTTCTCCTCCCTTGGAACCAGTTGCTGCTGGTGCTGACGTCTTCGTATTGTCATTGTTGAATCTCCTTTTTTTTAAAATCTCCTCCCGACTCGCTTCTTCTATTCTCATGGCCATGATTACCACCAGAGTGGTTACCGTTCTTGTTCGTATTTTTCTTTCTCCACTGGTTATTGTTATTCTGATGACTGCTGTCACTGGTATGATCCTGGTTGTGGTCCCTCGGTTGAACGTACTCGTTATCTCGCTCTAATAATTAAGCCCTGTTGACAACATCTGAATATTGAGAAAATTTATGTAAAATGAGATATTAATGTATGTCGGGTTTCAAACCTCTCAGAAACATCCGTGTCATACGTTCCTCATTCTCCACCAAATGAGGTGCAAACCTGGACAACACTATAAACTTCGCCTTGTACTGGGACACCGTCATGTTATTCTGTTCCAGTCTAATAAACTCTACCTCCTTCAAATGATGAATACTTTCAGGAAAGTACTTGTCATTGAACAATTTTTGAAACGTTTCCCAAGACATGCTAACTGCGGCTGGATGGGTACGCTTTATAGATTCCAACTAGTAATCTGCCTCATTACGGAACATAAAGGTGGCGAATGGAACCTTCTGTTCTTCCGTGCATCCCAAGACATAGAATATCTTGGTAA
The DNA here is from genome assembly GCA_016801055.1 of Panax notoginseng. Lineage (NCBI taxonomy): Eukaryota > Viridiplantae > Streptophyta > Magnoliopsida > Apiales > Araliaceae > Panax > Panax notoginseng. The sequence goes on from CM029015.1 coordinate 172,196,186, forward strand.
TTTGTTTGACCCACGTCTCCGCCTTAATCGGATCCGGCTTTCCCCAGAATTCTGGTGGTCCCAACTCCTTGAACTGCTTGGATGTGACAAACCGTGAATTGCTATCATTTCCTCCTGTATTTTGAACACAAGTCTCCCTCGTCTGATTTTGCATGAACTGCAAAAAGCTTCTAAACATTCCATCATTCATCATCTACTCAGTGGTGTTGTTCACAGGAGGAATATTGCCAGCCTGTTGCACGTTCTCCTCGTTGGTGAGTACAGGCGTCTCCATGGTTTCGTTTACTCCACTTTTCACATTCTCAGTTGCCATTCTTAAATACTGCCGTAAAAAAAGGGTTAATTAAACAAATTAACAAATCACATAATACCCCTATATCATGACTGACCAACAAATAAGCTTAGATATGACACACTAGTGAAGGATTTACTCGTCTCTCCCCTCCTAGTACTATTCCCCGATCTCCGCCAGAGACCATATCCCTAAGCCTGATACCAACTGTGACGCCCCCAAAATAGATATACAACACCCATTCTGAGTCGTCAAAATATATGGTACAGAAACAACTACAATTTATTAATACAACATAAAAACTGTGAGGTTAAATACAAATATTGTCATCTAGACAATATCCACACTCAAATAAGTCCTCATTACAATTATTGATACATTATTTTACAAAAATGGTAAGGACTACTAAAACGACTTTCGAGAACCTTCATTCCATATCCCGACTAGTACTCGCTACATTCTCGCCTCCTGAGAAGAAAAATGGAACAAAAAGGAAAATGGTGAGCTCAACTAGCCCAGTAAAGAATATTATGATTAAGATAATATAGAACAAATTATCGTTAGTCTTCAACAGGGAAAAATTTAATAGAATACAATAGACAACAAGTTTTAAATCAATATTCGCAATGAAAATAATAATTCATTAGAATAGTTAAGTACATAATGAAATCTACTATCTTCTATTTATGAATTTAAAAGTTCATCGTCGATATTTTATCCATGTAACATCAATCAATATATATATCTGAAATCAAATATTTATCTTTGCACTACAGGCCAAAGATATTCATCAGTTGGTCATGTTCATCTAAACACTTGTTCATCTTTGCACTACGGGCCAAAGATATTCATCAGAAATTATTCATCTTTACACTACATGCCAAAGATATTCAGTAATATCATCATTTAGGACTGAGGATGATGAAAAATATTTTAAAGAAAACGAATCCAGTGAAACAAAATAACAAATATTAAGGATTCATATTTCCGTTTATCCATGTCCAAAAATACCTCATAAGTAATCACAGTGGAGTAAAATTCAAGAATGATCAAAACATGGATACAATCAAAGCTAGTATCCATAATAGATATTTTGGACGAAAAACAAAAATTTAATTTTTCTGTGAATAGTGCCGTATCCGTGAATAGTGTCGTATACGTGAATAGTACCGTATACGTGACTAGTAACCCCGACACAACAAGTTCCAAATTTGATAAAAATTCAGATCAATATTTCGGCATAATGATATTGAAAGAAATAATATCATTTATATAAAAAAAATAACATCCCTTATCTCGAAAAGACAGTACTTCTGATTGGAATACTGGATATAGAGCTGAAGGTAACGTGCACCGTATAGCAACACTCAAAGTCTTAAAATACTTACAAGAATACGCTCGATAATATAGAGAGAGAAAGAGAGAGAAAACTTTAGTTTCTGGTGTGATTTTCAATTCTAACCTAAGCACCCTATTTATAGAAAAATGCTTAGAACACCAAAGCAGAAAATTTAATAAAATATTAATATATAATTAAATTTGCTTACGCCCCCTTTGAATTCTCTAGCTTCAGCACTTTGCACATGTTTAATGAGGCCAAAAAGTATAAAAAATGTTTTTATTAATAAAAATAAATAAAACTTCCAAAAATGAAATATATCGGAACTTCAAAACTTCAATAATTCATAATAAATAGCCCTTTTGTCAGAAAAATTTGAACCACATGTTTTTTTCATAGAAAATTTCATTATCTACAACTTTGCAGAAGAAAGTTTTTCCAAATTCTAAACAGAAATTGATCGAAATCCACAAACGGACGATTCTATAGGCTAAAATCAAATTTCAGTCAAGAAATGGACCCACAGATATATTTAACATGTTTTAAACAATTTTTGTAACAAAAATACTCTTCCTCCTCATATACTCATATATCTCACATTCATTGTAAAAATATCAACATTATTATATTATAATAATATAATAACATATTATTTTATAAGAAAAGATAAAATATCGATTTTCAACAATTGTCACTTTAAAACTTTTCTCCATCTATATCCACATAAAATGAATATTTTCCTCAACATATAAATAAATAATTAATTATTCACAATACTGACAACCAGACAGTTCCCAGGAAAGAGAGGGCTTTCTAATAAGGATTTCTCCCTACTGGCGCGCAATTAGGTGACCAAACCTCTCCTTAGACAGAACTTTCTAGACTTTGTCAATAATGTTATCTAATAATATTATTCAGATAATATGAATTATTGCTTCGATAATGGAAAATACTGTGTAATGACAATTATTGAAATAATAGTAATTTAAAATATCAACGTAGCAATTATTGAATCAATAAAATAAAATACTGAACAGTAATTACTGTAACAATTATTGTGTAGTGCCTTCTTACGTAAGAATCAATAATTGGTGCAATACCGCGTGCTACTGTGCAACAACGCGTATTACTGTGTTTTAACCACTGTGTATTCTAACAGTATTAACGGTAACAACTACGCCGTCAATTATTTTATAAATAACTTATACTTGTCGTTTTCTTCATCCAATCACATTTCGTTATGGGGCCCACAAAAGATTGCGCCATCGTACGAATATTCCCCGACAACAATGAATATTTTATAACCACTTGCTTATTTAAAATATTTGCGCATTTTACCCATAACTAACCTCATTAATCAATTCAACCCTTACTATTTTAAAATAATAAATAGAGGAAATTAAATTTTATTTATTAATAATTTGGGGTCTTACAGATTTTATCATCGATCTTCCTCGATGAAGATGGTTTTCCATGGTTTTGCATCATCAAACTTCTCAAATGCTTTGCTGGAGTCATCGCCAACGGCTTACAATATCAGATACCTTGATCTTTGTTGAAGTAGCTTTCAATGGCTTACATCACCGGATCATTTTCGATGCTTCGCTAGAGTTGTTGCAAACGACTTGCAGTGTTAGGGATGCCTGACCCTCATTGAAGTAGCTTTCAATGGCTTACATTGACAATGATGTCTAAAATCTCCACTGGGGATGTATTTCTGACTAGCTATACTCTTGACGAGTTTGGATGCTTTTGATTACAATCACAACCCCCGGTTGATGGCATCGGACCTTCGCGATGCACTGACAAGGGTTGCTTTCAATAGTTTTTATCATCGACTTTTTGAACCCTATATTCGGGCAAATACCAATGACTGACATGTAGACCAGTAGTTTGGTCTCTGAATTAAGGATTTCTGGCTTTTCCACTTTAATCACATAGCACCTTTTTTTCTGATCTGACTTTTTAGCTTATGAGACCTCATTTGCAACTTAAATTTGATCGAGTTAGAGGGGGTGGGGACCACCCTGGGTAGCTGCAGGTAGACCCGCAGCTGCCTCGGGTTGACCCGCGGCCACCTATGGGTTATATATCACCTCCCATCTCTTTCACAAGACATTTTCAAGTTGAAGCCACACAGAGAATCCGAGATTTCTTCTTCATATCCACTGAGTTCAGGCTATTTTCTCTAAAATCTATCATCGTGCAATCGTTTTGCACTATCCTGGTAACGTTTACATGTTTTCTTTTCCAGTTTTGACCATTGAAAAGTGAGATATCACACAAAATGCTTTAAAACACATAGTAGTGAATATGCAAGCTCATATAACTTGAAAAAAATTATTCAACGCAGTAAATGTTAGTTTTTACCATGCTAAACATATTAATGTAAAAAAAATAACTTTTGAAACAGTCAATTGACACCCTTTTCTGCTATTTTTTTCATCCTATTTGAGGACAAACGAGCAAAGGTTTTGAAGCAAAGCAATCTTGGTAATTAGGCTACCACGATGGATATGACTTTGATGTTTTTTCATGCATATAAGATGTTCATGACTTTGAGTTGGTGTGCTACTGAATGGCCAGGTCATGCCTACGTGAATATGGATAGTCCTTTTTTATAAAGGAGACTCTAGTGAAATTTTTTCACGAGTCTAAGCATTGAATGAACATGCATTTTTAACTCTATCACAAATGTATATTAAAGTAATGCATGCATGCATGAAGCTATGAACTAAAATTAATGAGCTCCGGGATAGAATTTACCACACCCTTTTTGAGGTGATTTGGAGAATTTTGTCCAGATATATAGATCCAGACCAACCGAGTAGCTCCCGTAGGACCTCTTCAGGTGTGAAGAGGAGAGCTTCAGACGTTCCTCAGCCACACTCAGCCCGACAGCCTCGTCGGTTGACTGAGTCAGTGATTCATTCAATCCGGGTTGAGAGACCGGATGCTGAGGATGAGGAAAAGGATGTACCCATTGCGGATCCTGCTCTTTCTTCTTCCATTCCCCGCAGGGAGCTTCCAGCTATAAATGTGACGATTTTAGATCTTCTAGATGATATAAGTCGTCACCCCATGATCTATCTTCACGTGAATGAGGTAATAGCCGTGTTGATCTTCCTTTTCCCATTTATGGGGACAAGGGTTCTGATCTTAATTTGCAATTTAATGTAGGTTCCTGGCTTTATGCAGCCCAGAGGGAACTATTTTAGTATATATTCTCTATACCAGACTCTCCATCAAGAGTACCGAGTGATTATTCATGCTTGGGGCTTCGAGGCTTTCTTTTCCATCCCCCCCTCTTCATTGTCCGTAGGGTTATCTCAGGGCTTTATCTGAGCGCTGGTTTCAACAGACCCAGTCTCTCTATTTGTTAGATTATGAGGTGATGATGACATCGACAGATTGGCGATTCATCACTGGATTGGAGTTTTTAGAGGCACTAGTGCCTTTGGTGACTGACATTTCCCCGACTGTCGTTAGATCCTTGTTGGGAGTCTCGGCCACGACTCTCAAGGGTTGGAATGTCCGTTCTGGTCCCTTTAGTGTAGATGACATGAGTAGGGCTCTGATTGAGCCATTGCCCAATGATCAGAGGGTTAGAGATCGTATTCTTCGACGATTATTTCTGATTATCATATTAGAGAGTTTGATTGGGGCTCGTACACCTTTACATACTTTCTCAGAGGGATGAACCTATGCTCAGAGGGCATGATGGAGGCTTGGTTAGGGTTTTACCCATTTCTGCTGGTGAGCATTTTCTCTTTTGATTTCCCTTGTTTGGGTTGCCAGCTTAACTAACAGCGGATATTTGATCTTTGTATTCGCAGTTTTGGGCCTACGAGAGGCTCCCATGTCTTCATTTTGTTAGCATGTTAGGTTTGGATACCTATCCATGGGGACGATGATGGCATTACTCCACTTTGGCGAAGGTTTTTGTAGTTGAGGGTTTCACCCATTCCCATCTACAGTTAGAGTTGTTGACCGCAAAAGTCATTTTATAGGTTCCTTACTCCGAGGACCACTTGAAAGTTGACTTTGAGGGTGGTTTCCCGACTGGTGTCGAGTATGTATTGTCCACCCGTCGGATTCCTCTCCTTACTGACGGAGGTTGGGAGCTCTATTTGGGAGAGCGTGCTATCAGGATCACCACATGAGAGTTATGTATTCCATTCTTTCCTCCTGCTAGGCGTCATTGTCCTTTGTCTTAGCCGATCACTGAGATCCCCTTAATTGGTGTAGATGACTTTACTTTGTCAGAGGGACCTTTCACTCAGGAGGCTTTTCACCACTGGTGGTTCCCTTGCACCATTGGATCTCAAACCCGCGCCACACTGTTCATGGGGGATATGGTTCCTGGCTCCATCATGATGACAGATTAGATTTCATGCATTCGAGAGCCTACTAATTTGATGCAGATTGAGAGTTTGACCCAGTAGTTGAACCGGACACATTTCTTTATCTGGCATTTGGGCAGAGATCCATCAAAGGGGGATAATTTTGATCCTTCCAGCTCTGGGGCTGGCCCTTCAGGTGGCCCATATTTTGATGGTTTTACTGGCATAAATCCTCTATTATATTGGCCTAATATCCCTTCTGGCATAGATTCAGTGACTCGAGAGGAGTTACATCAGATGGATAAATTGGATGATGTAGACATCATTGACTTCTTTTGATGCATTTCTCGCTATTTCTTTTGATAGGCCTATGTTCGATATTGGGCGGCTGTGCCCCAGTTCTCGTTATATCTTTTGATAGGTCTCTGCTAGATGTTGGGCAGTTGTACCCCATTTCCCTGTATTTTATTTTCCGGTAGTATACAGAGATGATGTATTTAGATGATGATGTACTTAGAAATGTATGTAAAAATCTTTCTATTCCCTACATCATATTGTCATATGTCATTTATTATACATGCATTATGTCATGGATATGCATTTTCAGAGATGAGTTTAGCATTAACCCCTGGATGGTCTTATGATACAGCTCTACAGATGTCTTTATCCACTGTTATTCGGATTGATCATACCCCACCCATATTGGTGGCCTCTTCTTTGAGATCGTGGTATGGCAGTTTGTCTTTCCTAGATCAGGTGACAGTTGACCGGTTGTTAAGGCACTCCATGACCCTTATGACATTTCAGGTTCCGCTGGGCTTTATAGAGGGCATGCTTGATCATTAGATACCAGATAGACAGGTGTTTAAATTTGATACCCATGAGTTGATTCCTTCATTAGAAGAGTATGAGCATCTTACAGACTTGCCTTTAGATCGGCCTTGCGCTCGGATGGTTGTCGGTGAAATGAGCCGGAAGTTTATGACCTTGACAGGCTTGAGGCGCAGAGTTACCCTAAACGAGATTACCTAGGGGCATGTGGTGTCCATGGACTTCTTCATTAACAGATTTAGGTCGTTGGACAGGTATCTGTGATATTCTGGGGACTTCACCATTTTTGAGGGTGAGTGGCATGTCGCCCGTGTAGATATATTATTGATATGCATCGTGGCCTATTTGTACATACCATTATACATGGACCATTTGGATATCGTTGAGATTATGGTAGTCCGTGCTCTCAGGGAGGGTCATACCATCTTACGAATGATTTTGTCAGAGACCTTGAAGTCGGCCACATTTTTTCATACCCATTTAGTGGGGATTTTCATAGGCAGTGCCGTCTTATTATACGTGTGGTTTATGACACACTTGAGACCGATTGGCACCTTCAGACGTCATGGGTATTATTTTTCCCATGAGATAGCCATGTCCTATTCCTTTCATCCAGCTGAGTGTATAGACGCAACATCGTGGTTGGCTTTCTTATCGGGGATCGATGAACCATTTGATATTTTTCCATGTTCAGGGCTCAAATTTCTCTATAGCTTTCTCACTCATGAAGTTGACATGGACTATCTTCCCTAGCCGATTTGAGGGGGGTGACCACATATATTATCTACTGGCTCTTATGGAACAGTTTGACCAGTTTCAGAATATTCATACCTTTGATGGGGTAGTGGGTCAGCGATAGTCATCTAGGCTTCTATCAGCGGAGGATTTGACCAGGATTTATGATTATTGGACTCGTCGAGAGAGGGCTGACTCTTTGACTAGTCATCTAGGTTGCTCTTCAGAGTATTCTACATGGCTGGAGGCAGAGATTGCATCGGTTAGGGTTATTTCCTGAGAGTCGGGTATTGATTTTGATGATGGAGAGCCTTTGGAGTACCTTGAATCTCCCATCGAGGATGAGCTGTTTACTGGTTTGTCAGTAGCTCTGGTTGATTCCCCCAATATTCCCACTGCTGTGGATCCATCTTCTGTAAAGTATTTAGAGAAGAGGTTACATCTAATGACATTTGAGAGGGATCAGGCTAGGGCCTTGATGTTGACAGTTCTTTTTGATAAAGATGCCACTTTTGTTGAGAGAGATGATGCTCTAGCTAACAAGGATACTGCTATAATTGAGCGGGATAAGGCTCGATCGTCTCGGGATGCGGCTATTGTTGAGCGAGATAAGGCTCTAACAATTCGAGATGCTACCAGATAGTACCGCACTTAGATCTCATACTGTTGGCATTATTGCAGAGATGAGTACATTCATTGATTAGCATGGTAGCACTATACAGATGGCTATAGATCTCCTAGATCGCATAGACACCCTGAGGTAGGAGCTCATAGATTCACCTCCATCTACTAAGAGGGATGCCATATTGGACTTGACGGCTCGCTTATCCACGGGTTTGTAGATTAGATTTGATTTTCCTGCATAGACTAGGTTAGCCATTTTTGTCATGTACATGACACATTGTATATATCAAACAGTATTATATGGCAAGGAAATATGTTTTGATATACTTCCCTTTTAGATATGCCTTGTTACTTTCTTAATAGTTGTCTTTTCTCCAGAACTTGCAATCTCGATGTATTCTGAACTCTTCCTTGGTAGATGGACATTGAGATGTCTCAAGATCTTTCAGAATGGAACGTTGATCTTTGGATTCCCAAATTTTTTGGTGTCTTGGGACTGGTTTCTTGAATGTGGTTGTGGTTTGAGGAGAGGATATTAGCTTTCCTATCTGAGGTTGACCGTACCACAGATGGTTTTTGATTTTCTCCCACTGATGAGGGGAGACCAGGTAGTTCCATCTCTTATGGATTGGTGTTTCTCTTTGTGGATTCAACCGCAACATAAAAGGTTACCGATTTTTCTCCCATTTATGAGGGGAGACTAGGTAGTTCCATCTCTATGGTCTAAGCTGATGAGGTGTGGTTTGACCGCACCACAGATGGTCGCCGGTTGTTTCCCATTGATGAGGGGAGACCAGGTAGTTCCATCTCTTATGGTTTGGTTTGAAAGGTTGAAAGTTAAAAGGATGATCACAACACTGTTAAAAGGGTTTTGTGATTTCTTAGGGGTGAGACTGCACCGTAAATGGTTACCTACATTACTCCCATTGATGAGGGGAAATCAAGTTTGCGTAGTTCGAACCTAGCGTAAAAAGGTTCGAAAGGTTGATAAAGTTGAAGGGATTTGGATTTTTTTGTTTTTTTGTGGTCAGACCACACTATAGAAGGTTGTATACATACTCCTGTATATGGGGGAGATTAGGTCTACATAGTTCGAGCCTAGCGTGAAAAGGTTTGAAAGGTTACCAAAGTTGAAGGGGTTTGGATTTTTTTTGTTTATGGTCATACCGCACCATAGAAGGTTGCTTACGTACTCCTGTGTATAGGGGAGATCAGGTCTATGTAGTTCGACCCTAGCATGAAAAGGTTCGAAAGGTTGACAAAGTTGAAGGGGTTTGGATTTTTATTTTTTGTGGTCAGACCGTACCATAGAAGGTTGCCTACGTACTCCCGTGTATGGGGGATATCAGGTCTACATAGTTTGAGCCTAGCGTGAAAAGGTTCAAAAGGTTGAAGCAGTTTAGACTTTTTTTGTTTTTGTTTGTGGTCAGACCGCACCATAGAAGGTTGCCTACGAACTCTCGTGTATGGGAGAGATCAGGTCAGCATAGTTCGAGCCTGAGCTAGATGGTTTAAAAGTTGTAAGTGGTGAAGGGTTTCTTCTTTTTCGCGAAGGTTAGACCACACCATAAATTGCTGCCTACATACTCTCTTGTATGGGGGAGATCAGGCCTACGTAGTTCGACCCTAAGGGAGAATTGATGCGGTTAGAAAGGTTTTGAAAACCTGAATTGACTGATGGATTGATGATCCAAAACCAAGATGCTGGTTTGCAGGTAACTTCAGACATAATACCTTTTTACGGTGTTTGGGTTGATGAGATGGGGAAATTCTTCACCATCTATTTCTTGCAATCTGAGGGCTCCTTCTATCAATACCTCCCTTACAATGAAAGGGCCTTCCCAATTCGGGATGAATTTTCCTTTAGACTAATCTTAGTTTTCAAGGACCTTTTTCAAGACCAATTCATTTTCTTTGAACTACCGTAGCTGGACTTTCTTGTTGTAGGATCTAGCTATCCTCTGTTGATATAATTGACCATGGAAAATGGTCGTGGCCCACCTTTCATTTATCAAAGATAATTGGTGGTACCGATCTTGCAACCATTGGTCTTCCTCCATTTGAGCAACTATCAACACTCTTAGGGATTCTATTTCTACCTCTATGGGGAGCACTGCTTCCATGCCATAGGTTAATGAGTAGGGGGTTGCCCTAGTGGAAGTGCGCATTGACATTCTGTAGGCTAATAGAGTTGGAGGAAACTAGTCAGATCATCCTTTGTGATTGGCGGACATCTTTTACACGATCCTTTTGATGTTCTTATTAGTCGCTTCAACAGCACCATTCATATTTGGTCAATAGATGACGAAGTTGAGATGCTTGATATGGAATTTGCTACATAATTCCTCCATCATTTGGTTATTGAGGTTTTTGGCATTGTCTGATACAATCACCTCCAGTTGTCCATATCGACAAATGATATTATTTCTGATGAAACCAATGATCACCTCTTTGGTAACTCTGGGAAAAGAGGCCGTTTCTACCCACTTAGTGAAGTAGTCGATCGTGGTAAAGATAAACTGATGACCATTGTTGGCTTTAGGCTCGATTGGTCGGATCATGTTCATTCCCCACTTTGAAAAGAGCTAGGGTGAACACATATTGTGGAGCTCCCTTGGAGGGGCGTGGATAGCATTTCCATGAATTTAACATTGATAACATCTCCTGACGTGATCATCACAGTCAGCTTTGAGAGAGATCCCGTAATACTCGGTTCTTATAATCTTCTTGACAAGTAGAGGACCACTCATGTGTGGGCCGCATACTCCACCATGGATTTCATCCATGAGTCTTTAGACTTAGTCTTTGTCTAGGCCTCTTAGAAGGTCTAGTCCCGCATCTCTTTTGTAGAGTGCTTCTCCGCTCAGATATAATTTCATGGCTATTCTATGGATCCGCTTTCTTTCAGCTTGACTTACCTTAGTGGGCGTAGATACATCTCACAGATATTCCTTGATGGAATGCTACCAAGGGTGTTGGATGGGTGGTAGCTCATCTGATACTTTTCTGATGTAATTCCCATAGGCTGGTGACTTTTGGCTGGCAAATTTTGATATTTAGAATGCCTCCCCTTTCAGATATGTTAATCAAGGAGGCTAAAGTTGCTAATGCATCCGCAAAGTCATTCTTGTTCTGAGGAATGTGGAGGAAGGATATTTCTTCAAACTCCGAAGCCATCTAGATAACTTGCCGATGGTAAGGAAACAAATGCAATTCTTTGGTGTGATAGACCCTAGTGGTTTATTTGATTACCAACTCGGAGTCTCCAAAGATAGCTAACAGTTTGACGCCCATGGATTGGGCTAGTTTCAACCTAATTATACAACCTTCATACTCAGATGTGTTGTTGGTGCTGACAAACTTCAACTTGATAGCAACGGGATATTGTTCTCCTAAAGTAGACACATGAACTGCCCCTGCTCCGGCACCTTCCATGTTTCAGCTCCATCAAAATACATTTTCCATGATCGGACTATATTCTTCTGATGGTGTTATTAAATTGTCATTACCCTTTCATCGGGGAAATATGTTTCCAATGGTTTGAAATCCCCTGATGGTGCTGCGGCTAGTTGATCTGCAATTCCTTGACCTTTGATAGACTTTTGGGTCACGTAGATGATGTCAAATTGTTGGAGGATCAACTGCCATTTTGACAGTCTACAATTCAACATGGGTTTGCTGAACACATACTTTAGAGGATCCATGCGAGATATATGATGGGTTGTGTGACCATGGAGATAATGTTGTAATCTCATGGAGGCCCATGCTAATGCACAACAAGTCTTCTCAATCAAAGTATACTTATGCTCGCTGCTACTGAATCTTTTTTTGAGGTAATAGATAGCTCTTTCTTTGCCTCTATCTTCTTTTTGTCATAGCATGTAGCCCATGGCATTGTCATTGATTAATAGGTACATAAATAGGGGAACGTCATCCCTTGGAGGTACCAAGACAAGAGCTTTGACCAATTGCTCTTTGATGGAAAGGAAGGCTTTTTGACATTCTTCGTTCCATTTCTTGGAGGAGTTCTTACTTAACAACTTGAAGATGGGCTCACAAGTTGCTGTGAGTTAGGAGATGAATCTGCTAATGAAATTGATTCTTCCCAGAAATCCCCGTATTTCTCTCTCTGTCAGGGGCACGGGCATCTCAGTGATGGCTTGAATTTTGGCAGGATCCAGCTCAATACCTTTGTGGTTCACTAGAAATCCCAACAACTTGTCTAACTTGACGCCGAAGGCACACTTGGCTGAATTTAGCTTCAAGTAATACTTGCGCAATCGGTTGAAAAGCTTTTTGAGATGGTCTATGCGGTCTTCTTCCTTTTGGGATTTGACAATAATGTCGTCCACATAGACTTCTATTTCTTTGTACATTAAATCATGGAAAATGGCCATCATGGCTAGCTGATAGGTGGCATCGATATTGATGAGGCCGAATGACAACCGTCTATAGCAAAAGGTTCCCCAGGGATTGATGAATGTTGTCTTCTCCCGATCTTCTTCAGCAACTATGATCTGGTGGTATCCAGCAAAGCAATCAATAAAAGAGTACATACCATACTGAGCCGTATTGTCTATGAGTATGTGGATAAATTGTACCGAGAAGTTATCTTTGAGACAAGATTTGTTCAAATCCCTATAATCCACGCATACTTGCACCTTTCCTCTAGGTTTAGGTACGGGAACTATGTTGGATAGCCACTCAGGGTATGTTGATATCATGATGATGCCGGCTTTGAATTGTTTCACAATTTCTTCCTTGACTTTCAAACTCCACTCAAGTTTCAATCGCCTGAGCTTCTGTTTGACTGGCTTGAATCCCTCTTTAATGGGCAGGCGATGAATGACGATATCAGTTGACAAACCAATCATGTCTTTATGAGACCAACGGAACACATCCTAGAATTGGGTCAATAAAGCAACCGTATCATTCCTTTGGCTTGGGGTAAGGTCCATTCTAATGTGGATTTATTAGGGGTTTTCTGAGGTTCTGAGGTTAACGGAGGTAGTTTGATCAAGGTTTGGTTTGGATTTATCTTTGACCCATTCTTTGATCTCATCAGGCACCTCATAGTCCTCTTGCTCAATCTCCATCTAGCCGGAGTCCAACTTTACATCAAAGTTGCAGTCATTGTGAAGAATTGGCATTCCATCAGCAAGTTTAGATAAACCTAACTCTAGAGTCCTGAAAATAAAATGCTTTCACTTAATATATGAAACTGTTTGATCATACAAAGTGTTAGCATGGCATGACAAAAGTAACTACTAATACTATACAACAAAAGTAAGCAGTTAATGATATCTACAGGGTAGAGGGATTTTATGCCCTTTTTACCCTTTTCAGAAAATGCAAAGAGTGTTGCTCCAATTGCCTAGGGTCAAGTCCTGGTGGACAGCTGTTGTGAAGGGGAGGTTATCATCCTCCTCCTCTTGGATAATGACCATGACTGAGTTCATATCAGGGTTAATATTTTTCTTTGACCAGTTCTCCTTAGCCCTATTGATGCAAGGGATCAAGATCTGATCATCTGAACAGTCATCATCTGGGATATCCTCATTCATACCATCGGTATGTACCAGGACATACATCTTTGATAACCGTCTCTTTATGTCTTGTTTGCGCCTTTGATTCCTTTCCTCAATGTCTGGGTGTGGAATTAGAACTTCTTTCCCACGAGCCGGTCTGGGCTTAGGAAATAGCATACCCGCCACGGGAACAAGAATTTTCCTTAGAGGCCGTATAGAATCTACATCTGTAGGTTTAGGCAATAGAATTGTAGATGAAGGAACTGGTGTATGCTTGTGCGGGTTCTTGTCACTTGACCCAGAGGAGCAACCTAATTCGGTCTTCCCTGTCTTGTTGGGAATTTGAATTGGGCTTTTGATTCCTTGTTGATTTTTTCCTAACCCTTGTCCAGGTTGAAAACCCAAGGATATCATCTCTTGACTGGCTGACATTACTTTGGCGGAAACTCTGGGGTACAAAGCTAGAGCCCCAATATGTTGATAGTGAATGTTGCTCACCTTAAGGGCTTGGAAGCCGACAGGCTCAAATACTTCACTGAAACTGATTAGAGGCATATCACTTTAGACATGATACTCTGGTTCAACATTGACAGTGACCAGATAACTGTTGATGACATACTTGAGTTGTTAATGAAGAGTGGATGGGACGGCTCCCGCCATATGGATCCAAGGTCTTCCCAATAATAAATTATATCCTATAGTGATGTTGAGCACTTGAAAGGATATGTCGAAGGTTTGTGAACCGATTTCCACTAGTACTTCAACCTCTCCTACATTATCTCTTCGAGACCCATCAAAGGCTCTTATGACTATGTGGATGCTTCGGATCCGGTTGGGATTGATCTTCATTCTTTCCAATGTGGCATAGGGGCAGATGTTCAGAGACAATCCTCCATCTATTAGCACACCTCCGACTATATATCCAGAAGACATCACTGCTATGTGCAGTCACTTACAATGACCCGTCCCTTCGGGGGGTATGTCATCATCAGTGAAAGATATCACATTGCTGTTGAAAAAGTTATCTACCAGATGATGAAACTTTTCAACATCCACCATCTTTGGCAGGTGGGCTTCTTCCAATATTTTCATTAAGACCTTCTGATGATCTTCAGAAGAGAATACCAAGTCCATAATAGATATCTGTTGAGGTGCTTCTTTCAAGCTTCGCACCACCTTGGCTTCATTATGTCCCATCTTGCAGAGGAATTCTTCGATTTTCTCCTTGGGCACTTCCCCCTTAGATCTGATGACTGGCTACATCACTCGTTGAGGGAGCTACAATGGGTTTTCCTTGGATACCGCAATAGTTATATTTAATGTTGATCCTTTAACCTCCCCATAGTTCCATGCAACTTTTTTTAGGCTGGTGGTAGGATACTGCGATCTGAATGGCAATACCAGTGGTTCCGGTGTAGCCACCTTCAAAGGGTTTTCAACTCCTTTGAGATTAATTGCTTGAATTGTAAGGGGTGTTGCAAATAGGTCTCCCTCAAAGGATATAATTGTTATGACTTCCTTCCATCTTTGTGCTCTTGGAGGAAATATCTTCCCACTCTCAGGCAATACGGTGTCATTGTCTGCCATTTACAGGTCACTGCCATCAATCATATTTTGGATGAAATGACGAAATTCCCAACAACTTTCAGCGTCGTGACCACAAGTATTGGAGTGGTATTGACAGACCCCAGTAACATCAAATCTCTTTGAACGTGGATTGACTGGGGGTAGCAGTTCTATATTTTTTCTCTCATTGATCAGCATCTGTAAGATTTCTTCCATCTATTTGCCCAAATGGGTGAACTCCCTTTGGTTAGCTTAGTCCCGACGGGCTTGGGATCTTGCTTTTCTTGCAAGATTTTCCTCTAAGGTTTCATTCTATTGGGTTTGTGGTTGATTTTTTGTGATAAGAGAGAGGAGACTTGGATGCTCCTGACTGAATAGCTACCGTGTGACTTGGTGCTGATGTATCACCAGTTCTGCAAGTTGATTGACCTGTTCATCGATAGACTTCAACTCCCGTTCTATCATAAATCGAAACTCTAAATAATCCCACTTATCAGAATTATCTGTTGGTTTAAGGAGAACCACCCACGTATCTGAGGTAATTGGAACTCTCTCCACTCCACTTGTTGATATGTTAACATCCTCTTCCTTGTGTTGAGGGAGAGGGTTATCTTGAACATGTGGTTGCTCGAGCTTTGTCACCACAATCTCACCACTGTCTATTAAATCCTAGATCTTATGCTTGAGGGCCTAACAATCTTGGGTGTCATGACCCGGAGCTCCAGAATGGTAAGCACACTTCTTGCTTGTATTGAAGCCCATTTCACTTAGATTGGCTGGTGGAAGGAGATGGGTAATTTTTTTCTGTGCTGTCAAAAGTTTGAAAATGTTTTCCATTGAGTCCCCTAAGGATGTGAACACTCTTGGACGTCTGACATCTCCACTTTGTGGCAATGGAGGATTTTAGGATTGTGCTTGAAAAGGGGAATAGTTTCTCCTTTGAATAGGCAAGTTTTGATTGCCTCTTAGAGTTTGTCCTTGTTGTACTATTGGTCGGATTACCGATCACTAAACACACAAGTATACACGATCTAACAAGTAATATAGCGATAAGGAAAGTGTCCTACCCATGAGGAACTATCACTAATATTTGCCAAATATCAACTTTGTATCGCTTAAGTCTTATTCGAACAACAGAATAACAGAAGTGTGATTAATCTTGTTGTATCTAATTATCAAAGCAAGTAGATGGATAACGAATGGTATCAAAGGTGCTACAAGCTAAGGTCATATCTTCACCCCACACTGGCATTTTGTCAAACATCTGGTGTGCTATGTTTCATCAAAACTTCCTAACCTTATCTTTATGGTCTTAGCGGACACGACAATTTGTTGACCAAGAACACACAAGTGCTTATACACCTCTTCCGAGGTATGTACAAACATATCCTCTCTAGATCCACCCGAAAGGGAATAGAACAGAAAGGAACGTACAAGCTAGGTATTAATTCTATACATGTCTATGTGAATTAACCATAACAAGTATTTAAAACATAAGTTCTCAATAAGGTCACGCATGGTGCACAGATATATGTCTATTCTATACACAAATTATGCAGTCGAATCAAGTAGACAATTCATAATCACATGCCAATATATTTAGGTGTAAATGTACAATCCCTTTTTCAACTTCATATAGATTACTAAAGTCTTCACTAATTTCTTAACAAGAATCATTACGCATGAATATATTGAACCAAACCATATGATGCCAACCAACGAGATAAGATAGTCAATTCAAATTAACAAAGAGTTCCATTATAACCTTAGAGCTATTATTTAGTTCATAGCTCTTGAACTAAACATTAGTAGTAATATAAACAACATTTATTGATTACAAGATCAAAGGAAGCAAATGGATTAGAATAAACTTTGTCAAGCTTCTTCAGTCTCCAAGAATTCCAATCCTTTCAAGCTTTCCAATCCGTATTGCTCACTGCTCTTGAGCTTCCAGGAATCCCAAACTTCTCCCTAATTTACCTAAACTATATGTACAAACATAATCTACTAGGAAATTAGAGAAGAAATTACAAGAGGGAGAGAGACTATGTCCTAGAGGGGGATATATCAGATATCCTTTAAGAAGGCTAACCCTTACACATATATACCAGTATGCTCTTGAAGCTAGGTCAAATCCAGCTATTCACTGTCTAGGAACCGGAGGTGGCGCTGCAACGCCAAGTTTAAGCCTCGGAACAGTGCTGCAGCGTTGAGTCAGCATAAGGAGACCGGAGCTCGCGTTGTAATGCCAATTTATAAAGGGATTGGGGCGTTGCAACGCTATGCTGACGTTACAGTTAACCTAGTTGGGGCGCTGCAGCGCCAAGTTTAAGCTTGGCATAGGCGCTATAGCGCTAGTGTAGGAAAATTGATAGTTTTTCCCCTGCAAGCCGAAAAAGACCTAATAAGCCCTGCAACAAATAGGTTAAGCAAAATAATACTAAAATCATATAAAAGCTATAAATAATCTACGAAGATCAATAAACTTTTTAAGAAATAAAGGATCCGATTCGCGGGTATAAATCCCACTAATCAAATACCCCTAAACTTAAGTCTTTGCTTATCCTCGTGCAAACTATCTAACACAAAAATAACAACAGTAAAATAACACGTGAATGAAGTATAAAACTATATACTAGCATCATGGCTTCTAAGCTCAATCGTAACTACTCCGAGAGAATAGGACAAACATAGATATGAATAAGAGTTCAATCAATTTCAAGCATAAGACTGTATTCGATCCATTCTATTTGTGTGTGTGAAGACCAACCATCCTAACTAATCATAGCTCAAAATAAGCTCATATAATCGATTGCAGAAACCAATATAAAAACTAAGTAACTTAAACATTCAACAAGCATTAAGAACAAGACGCAAATGCATGAAAAGATCAAAAAGCACTAGCATAAAGACATTTAAAATCTGACTCGGACAATGCTTAATTACCTTAGGCTATTCAGAGCTACCCATTAATGAGCTTTTGATCAATGACTCCCAAGCCAGATGACTTTAGGGCACTACGTGTAGAACACCCCTATGAATCTAATAACTCGAGCAACAAAGCCCACGTAATCAACTTAAGCCAAATTAGACTTTACAAAATTCAAAAATTAATAGGTGAGTGCATTTTATGCTCCATCTCAACATCAGTCTGTGTTTATGGGTGAGTGCATTTCACGCTCCATCTCGACCCACCGCAAGACTTTCGATAATTTTTTTATATGAAAACATGCCAGAATCCAAGATCCAAAACTGTATAAGCATCTAAGTCTTTTATTACCTTGTAATCATGAAAGTTTAAAAGAGTGAACATATTCTCATAGCAATAAACACGCAAACTAAATTCGAAATATAACTAGTTAAAACAGTTGGTCTGTGCTTCCTAAGAAAGACGAGTCAATAATAGTCTCAACTTATCGATTGAACACACCCCTAGCTCACACATGCTTGACACGACTCTATATGATAGACATAATCACTAGGTGCTTGTCATTAGCCACAATTAAATATTAATAAATTATATAAAACCCTTGCATAATAACAGCTCAAAATAGGGTAATAAAGCCATTAACATTGCAGAAGTATAAAAATCTCTAAGTCCCAAAAGATGGATATAAACCAAACATACATGCTAATAATAATCAAAGCATCCATAAAACAATAACAAAAACTGTTCATGGCATCCATCCATAATAATACCAAAGAATAATAAACCAAAGGCTAATAAAGCCCAAAATGATGTCAAAAACGCAGTTCATACATAATTGCACTACAATACTGATAAAACATAAGCAAAATACTAAGATGGTAATCTATCATGGTAGTAGACAGAATAAAACAGATAACACATAATACCCCCAAACTTAAGATGAGCAATGCCCTCATTGCTAAGCATATATAAATCAATACAAGAGGGCTTCCCTGACGTCTGATCACTCAGCATTAGCATTATGCTCGTCAGCTTCTGCGAGCGATGATGGTGGAGGGTATAATGGGAAAATAGGAGGCTCTGGGAACTAGAAAGGCATGAAATCAGCATCCTTACCACTATAGGCTATGTAGATGCTTTGCATAGTGTTGACCAGTTCAGCTTAATACTGCATCAAGCTGTCCTGCCTCTGGGCGACCGCTGCTATATGCCTCTGCTACCTCTGAGTAATTATGTTTTGGCTCTGATGTAGTAGGGTGAGGGATGTCATAATCTCTGTCAATAGTCCTTGTGAAGATGAGCCTGATTTTGGTGGCTGCGAGTGTCCGGCCTCTAACGTAGGAGGCGGCTCAGTAGGTGGCACGTACCCCTCACCTTTAACATGTGAGGTCGCCCCATCCCATACACTGAAGCATGAGATGACTTGATGGTTGATGACTGACATGAGCGACAAAGCTATCTCTTTTGGTCCCCAATGAATACCTGACCGCTTTCACAACCAGGTGATCAAGCATGGAAGTGGAAGTCCCCCAGAAGTGGTACTCTTGATCGCCTTTAGGATGGACTCCTGAATGAGAACTCTGATATCCACGTCCAGACCCGTGACAATGGCGAATAATAGGATCGCTCGATCCTTAGTCATGTCGCTAAGGTGAAGAGTAGGGATTATGTTGGCACATATAAATTTGTACCACGCCTTCCCATAGCGACTGAGTGCATGATACGGGAAATTGGTCTTCTCACCCGTTGTGCTATTGGTTTTTTATGTTGTCCCAGGCTTACAAAGCCTCCTAAAAATATCATCTAAGTTATAGCTGTGAAGCCCCAGCTCCAAATAGTCCTTGCCATCATAGCTAGGTATCGCAAAAAGTGCATTGATGGCTTGACTGTCATACGCCACTAATCGACCCTTGACTTGAACACCAGCAGGATCGTCGGCACTGGCATTTGCATAGAACTCACGGACAACAGATACGATAGCCGACTCAGGTGGTTTTGTGAAGTACACCCACTTGCGTCCAAGGATCATGGCCATCAACTCGCCATCCTTTGTTTGATCAGGCCACAAACCCTGTTCAAGAACCAAGTTTTGTTTGGAAAATGAGTGCTTGTACCATTTCCAACCTTCTTCACTAATGAATTTGGCATTATCCTAACTCTGTGATGCTGCAGACGAGGAGCCGTCGACGCTAAGTTATTGCCTCTTTGTAGCCATTTCAGAAGTCAGCAGTTGGTGAACAGAAACAAGAAGCATGTTGTTGCCAATTCAAGCTAAGGAACACTCCAAACCCAATCTGCCACAGTAATGTCAATCTATGTAGAAAAAACCCCTAAATTAAAGGTTACAGAATCCCCAATGAAATCAACTGAATTTTTAGCCCAAACAACCTAACTCTTCTCTCAAGTAAATTTTCAAGCACCTGGGCGCGCTCTATAAACCCAACTAGATAGCCCTTTGCTTGTTAGCTATCTATCCAAATTTTTGTCAGTGGAAATCGCCCCAAATCAATAAAGAAATGTGCAAACCCAAACAATTGAATCAAAAACTATTTATGATTGAATGAAATCCCTAAATACCTTAGTGGAGAACCTTAACTTGATTTCTGACTTTGACTCTTGCTGCGCACAATTGAATTGGGGTCTTGTGGTTAGGATGTATGATTTGATCAAAGGCTAGGGTTCTAGGAAGTGAGGCGACGAGTTTAGGTTGCTTGGGCTGGCATAGGCTGTCGAGAGAGAAAGGGGGACTGGTCTAATCTACCGAATGCAGTCTGTTTTAAAAAATAAAAATTCGCTCTTGGCATTACGACGCGAGTTTTCCTTTGTTGAGTGGCGCTGCAACGCCGTGCTTTAATACTGGAATTTTAAGTGGTGCTACAGCGCGAGTCACAGGTAAATCGATGGCACTGCAGCGAATAAATGCAGTAGGTTGGGCTATATAGTGGCGCTAGAACGCGATGTGTGCCTTGTTTCTTGGCGCTACAGCGCGAGATGTAGAGTGGGGAAAATGAACCTGGCGCTACGGCGCGACCTTCAGTGCAACTGCTGGCGCTGCAGTACTGACCTTATATCTGAGTTTTTCTGCAAAAGCCAAGCCATGTATTAGCCATCATACTAATCAACACATATACCTATAACAACCCACATGATAACTAGCTTAACTGTAACTACGATATAAACAATATAACATACAAGATAAACATGTTGTTTGCATATTATATCCACAAAAACATGCATATGAGATAAGACACTATAGTAATAATCATACTGGCAACTATATTAACAACTAAAGAGAAAAGATATGACGTAAACTAGACATAAGTAAAGAAAAATAGAGAAATTGATACTGAGATGGGGTTGCCTCCCCACCAAGTGCTTGTTTTAAAGTCGTTGGCTTGACTATTCCATTGTCATTCAATTCAGCACATATACGAAAACGACCATTTCATACCGCCTATTTTTCAACTCCTTTAAATTTATGACAGACATAGATGATTGGACATCCCCCTTTTCTTCACCCATCGGCACGAAGAATCTTCCACCACTAGAATTATCCACTAATTTGCCTTTTTCATCAATCTAAAATCATTCTTTGTGCGCTAGTGGGTCCTCTAGGGTTTCCACAACCGTGAGCGTGGTTTCTATCTTTTCATTAGTTTTGACAATACAACCATTCTTGATCCTCTCTTCTCCTTCTTCAGACTCCATAGGTTGGTCAATTGGCACTTTGACATCTCCCTCAACAACTTTGTGAGACTCATTGCCTTCTCCTTGTGTATCCACCGTGCAATACTCTACTTCTTCATCATTGAGATTAATTATGACCGGTAGATTACCTTGCAGTGGATTTGTGATGGCATTGATGAGTTGCCCCAATTGACTTTCGAGGCTCTATAATGAGGCATCTTGGTTTGCCATTCGAAGCTCATTTCTCTCTATAAAGTTGGTGAGGAGCTCTTCAAGCCTTTTCTCTTCTTTTCGTGTTAAGTATACATAAAAGCTCTCATTGGGTTGAGATGTCACCTTATATTGTGGCATAGACTGATATTCAAATTGATTCGGATAGGAATAATTTGGATCATGATACTGCTCTTGACTGTAGTCCCAAGAGTTTGGATAACCCTAACAGTTTGGATGATAGTAAATCAGTTCAATGTCAGATCGTTCCTGACAGTAGGCAGTCTGAGTGGACTGACACTCAAGATTGTCAAAAAACCTCAAGAGATTTGAAATTTGATCTTGCAATCGCTCAAGTCCTTCTTCTGATCTTGGTTGTGCCGTCCTCTCAAAAGGCCATTGATCGTCCATGACCTGTAAACTTAAAAACAAAAAGGAAGATCAAACAAATATATATATATATATATATATATATATATATATATATATATATATACGTTCAAATTAAGACTAAATTGTTTGAAATCAATATTGGACAATATTAGAATAATAGTTCCCCGGTAGCGGCGCTATAAACTTGTTTGTCGGATTACCGATCACTAAACACGCGCAAGTATACGCGGTCTAACAAATATTACAGTGAAAAGGAAAGTGTCGTACCCACGAGGAACTATAACTAATATTTACCAAATACTGACTTTGTATAACTTAAGTCTTATTCGAACAGCAGAATAACATAAGTGTGATTAATCTAGTTGTATCTAATTATCAAAGCAAGTAGATGGATAACGAATGGTATCGAAGGTGCTACAAGCTAAGGTCATAACTTCACCCCTCACTGGAATTTTATCAAACACCTGCTGTGCTATGTTTCATCAAAACTTCCTAACCTTCTCTCTATGGTCTTAGTGGACACGACAGTTTATCGACCGAGAACACACAAGTGCTCATACACCTCTTCTGAGGTATGTACAAATATATCCTCTCTACATCCACCCAAAAGGGAATAGAACAGAAAGGAACGTCCAAGCTAGGTATTAATCCTACACATGTCTATACGAATTAACCATAACAAGGATTTAAAGCATAAGTTCTCAATAAGGTCACACATGGTGCATATATATATATGTCTATTCTATACACAAATCAGTCGAATCAAGTAGACAATTCATAATCACATGCCAATATATTTAGGTGTAAATCTACAATCCCTCTTTCAACTTCATATAGATTACCAAAATCATCACTAATTTCTCAGCAAGAATCATTAATCATGGATATATTGAACCAAACCATATGATGCAAACCGACAAGATATGATAGTCAATTTAAATTAACAAAGGGTTCCATTATAACCTTAGAGCCAATAATTAGTTCATAGCTCTTAAACTAAACATTAGTAGCAATATAAACATTAGTAGCAATATAAATAACATATATGGATTACAAGATCAAAGGAAACAAATGAATAAGAATAAACTCTATCAATCTTCTTCAGTCTCTGTGACACCCCCAAATCCAGGTTACCTGACTCCCAAGTTTGGTGATCACGTTCCACAATACTTATATCATCTAACTACCCATTTAATTATGAATAGAAATATACACCATATTAACTGATAAAGTTAATACATTAGTCCCAGGTTATCTAACCTTTATATTACAAACATACCCTTTAGATATACATAAAGGGTTTACAAATACAACATAATATATATGTTAAACATAGCTATTACAGCATAACACATTTTCCATTGCTCTTCACAGCACGTTCAGTCACTTCGTCCCTAACTGAAATATTTTATTTAGCAAGGGTGAGCAATAAATTTGCCCCGCAAGTAAAGACATACAATGAATCTATAAGAATCAAGAATAACATACTATTTAATTCGATAGAATGACACCAAAGTTTGGGGAACTTTGAAATAGCTGAATAAATCTTAAATTTTTAACAAGTCTTCTCACAATCTATACAACACAATAATTTGATAATGAAAGAGTACAATGCTTTCAAAATTTCTACGATATTCTAATGAATAATCAATAATCAATTCTATGCAATAACAAAGTGGATTGTTTTCCAGATTTATGCTGAGTGATCACACAAGATCTAGAACTTCTCTTCTCGGGTAGATATCAAGATTTACTTTGATATATACTCAGGTGTATCAGAAACCATAAAGATTAAATCATACCCCTCTGCAAGTATAACAAGTCATCAGCTTTATTATACCCTATATTATGCATAATATTCAAACATAGCGTGCAAAGGTCGAATTTACGACCAATAAAATGTTCCCTTTATGTAAAAGGTTGTTCTTCTCAGTCTCAGAATCAAGATTTGATTTAACAACGAAATTCAATGATTTCAATATCTAATCACTTCTCTTTTCTTCTCAAACCTATCAAGTTTTCTTTTTTGATCTAGCCGATACAACTGGCATTGATCTATCAATAATAATTAAATTCTCTTCTCTTCTCTTCTCGAACCTATCAAGTTCTAACAAATGTTAGTCTAGCCAGAATAATTAGCTAAGATATTTCTCAATATAATTTGATAATAAACATGAATTATCTGTACTGTCAATAATAGCTTCTACAAATATGAATATCCAACAACAGTAATTCTACGAATATATATTTTCCGAATCAGTAATTCAATTTGAATTATTAAACATGCACTAATCAACAATAAATTCTTGAACGTGGTATAATTAACAATAATTAACCACTATAATAATTGAATGAGTATAACTCAAGGTTGAGTTAAGAAAACTTGCCTTCCGCGTTGATTACTGCTACACAATATACTTATCTACGTTTGTAAGACCTAAAATCAATAATATCGGTCTCACAATTAGCACAATAATTTATAACACATAACATTATAATTCACTGTCAATCTTTCTCCTAGACACATTACCACATATCCACATTAGTGTTTATAACATATATAAACACTTATCAATTCTAACTAGTTCGGTCTGGTTGGACTTCAGTCTATTCTCGGTGTAGTGGACACCCTATCCGATAATTAACACTTGTATTGACAACTAAACTCGGTCTTTAAGCATCAATATTATTTTAGATAAGTCATATATCATTTATAATATTTTTCAGAAGCTTATAGTAATTTTAAAACAATTATTATAATTTATAATAAATTTTCAATCACTGAAATCATTTTTAAATGATTTAAATATCAAATAAAACCATCATCATTAATATTTAATAATATTAAAATATTAATGACATACTTGTCAAAATATTAAAGTTATTTATAATAACTTCAAATACTTTTAAATCATCAATATTCTACTCAAATAATTTTTAAAGTAATTAAAATCATTTTTAAACCATCACCATTAATATTCAAATATTAATGGATTTATCATCAAAATATTAAAAGTCATTACTTATAACTTAAAATATTTTTATATCACCTTTCTCATTTTTTAAATGATTTTTAAATCATTAAAATTATTTTACCAACATTTATTTAATTTAATAATTAAATAAACCTATTATCATTAATATTAATTTATTAATGAGAATTCTCCAAAAATATTGAAAATTATATTTTATAATTCAAAATATTTTCTAACACCTTATTCTTATTTAAAATGATTTTTAATTCAATAAAATTATTTTTAAATTATTTATTTAATATAATAATTCAATAAATCTTCTATCATTAATATTAAATTATTAATACAAATTTTCCAAAAATATTAAAAGTTATATTTTATAACTCAAAATATTTTTAAACACTTTATTCTTATTTAAAATGATTTTTATAATATTAAAATTATTTTTCTCTAATTTATTTAATACACTAATTAAATAAATTAAATATCATTAATATTTAAATAATTATAAATATTAATGAAAAATATCTCAAATTATCAAAAGTTAATTTTCATAACTTAAAATAATTTTTAAAACTATTTTTATAATTTTTAGAAATTTATTTCTATTTTTAAGCATTTTTAGGAATATTCAGAAAATAAAATAAATAAAACCGTCGCTATAGCCCTTTAGCAACACTTGTCTGTCGTCTTAGGTGTTCTTGGCTCAAGAACGCTAACAACTTGGTGTTCAACTTGCCTTGTTTGACCAGCCTTAGATTTTAATCCATGCATGTTCTGGCTAGATAAGACACTGATTTGGTAGTGTGTATGTAACACTACAATTATCAACTAACATCTTGGTCTTATTCTCAACAAGGAGATCTGAGTCTCCAAAGTCACTGACAACTTGTTCCTGGGTTTTCTAGGTTACCCAGAAACCCAGGCAGTTTTGAGTACCCATCTTGATGCTCGATAATTTCTAGGTTCTGTTCATCAAACAAGTAGGTTCTTGGTCCATACCTCTAGTACTCTTACCAAGGAACAACTACATAGCAATAACTCAGTCGAACAACAACATAATCACCAGATATGATCTGGTCAAACATGGTCAGCAACCTTGTTCATCCCAATTCTGGGTTTCCCAGAAATTTCTACCCGTGACTGAATGGCCTGATTTGACCAATCACTACATTCAATCTATTGATCTTTTAAAGGGTCTAAAGACATGAATCTACAGTCCAACTAACAAACTATAAACTGATTATCATAACATTAACATATCATGTAACGTCTGTTAGATAAAGGCCTTCGAAAATCTTGTCAGACTCTGTTTTACACTTTCTGGGTTACCCAGAAAGTGACTAGTCATGCTCGGTCAACCTTCTTTAACGATGAATAACATGAAATCTGGGCATGTAATGGTTGTGATTTCACTTCCAGATTACAGTCCTTATGTCAGACAACAGATCCAAAGCATAAAACAAGAAAAATCATGATCAGCTAAGAATCTATAGACACTGACATTTGCTTGTCAGAGCATTTTCTAGGGTTCATGCAGTTTTAAAAAACTTCAATTTAAAGCCTTTTGATGCTATGGATCCATGATGGATCATCATAGATCAACTAAAAATATTATATAACACATGATTAAACACACAAACACAAAATTTTTTCTAAGCATGTAAGATCAAAATAGGCTTTAGGGTTTATACCTTTATGTTCTAAATTTTGATCTTTGATCTTCAATCTGTTCTTGGGTGATCTAGGGTTGTTTAAGTGACTGATCTACTTGTGGATTTTGGAGGTCTTGGTGAAAGAGAGAGTGGGTGAGAGCAAGATAGCAAAATGAGCAAATTTTGAGACTTTCTCTCTCTTTATCACTTAAGTATTTGATTCAATGAATGCTCACATGCTAGGTGGCGGTTTTGATCAGTTGTTGGCTGAGATAAAAGTCAATTGGCTGCCTTTAGTTGGTTGCCAACTAAAGGTTGTGCAATATTTACAAGTTAACTCATTAAAAATGTAAAAAGGGTATTTTTGTCAATTGCATTCTAAATTTAATGGCATACTTGACATTTGCACAAACCTTTAGGGTTTAACCCTAAGGTTCTAACCCTTAGGTTTTACAACACTAACTTTCTAGGATTTTTTAAATTAGGATTTTAAATTAGAAAATCAAGATTTTAAAACTATAATTACGGTTCCTAATTAAATTAGGTTTTCCTAATTATATTAACGTTTAGTAATTACATTAGGCTTGCCAACTAGGATTAGAGTTGCCTAATTAAAGTTTAGGAATCCCGAATTTAGAATTAGGGTTTTTAGCATACGATTAGGGTGTCTAACTGTGTGTTAGGATTTTTAATCTTGAGATTAGGGTTTATAATCTCTTATTAGGGTTTATTAATTTTAAGC
Source organism: Panax notoginseng (assembly GCA_016801055.1). Classification (NCBI taxonomy): domain Eukaryota; kingdom Viridiplantae; phylum Streptophyta; class Magnoliopsida; order Apiales; family Araliaceae; genus Panax; species Panax notoginseng. The sequence goes on from CM029015.1 coordinate 172,224,035, forward strand.
CTTATCCGATCAATCATTGATCAATATTTTTATACAGTACAAACACATACATATCAATATAATTATTTTAAATATATTTTCTATCGAATCCCTTTCTAGAGATTAGGGTTAGGGTTTTTAAAGCTGTTAAGCACAACTCTACTCTATTTTCTCAGTCAATACACCAACTGACTAATTTTTGAGACTTGTATCACAGATACACAGTACAATATTAACAGTCAATATTAAATGAAAAAAAATTTATTCGTAAAATTTGGATTATTTGAAATCCCGGGTTATGACATTCACTCCTCCTTAAAAGGATTCCGTCCTCGGATTTACCACTTTCTTATTCTCTACAATCTTTTAAAGTTGTATCATCAATTCATTATTTTTATCAACACAATATTAATTTGTGTTTTAAATTCTAATCTGTGACTTGAATCTTAAAAGAAAACAGTTCACAGAAATACCTGACTCATAATACTCGCGTAATTTAAGTATTAAGCTAAATCGTTATCGGTCGCTTCTTCATGGGCAGCTGCTATATTTGGAACTGTCATGCTAAAAGTGATTGATGTTGGTCTTCCCTGCTGAGCTGATTCTTTAATCGCTAGGGTTTTGCTACTGGGTCCCTTGTTAGCAATCCACTTCTTCCTATTCATTTTTGGACAATTCCGGACCAGATGATCGGTCGATCCACACGTAAAACAACCTTGAATCTTCTTTGGACTGGGACAATTGGGTGACATGTGTCCCTCTTGCCCACAATTGAAACAGACTCCTTTTTTCATCAAACAACCTCCTTGATGACGCTTCCCACAAACTACACACGGCGTACCCTTCCTCTTATTTTCTTTTAGATTATTTCCTAAATTATCATTATCATCCCTCTTACGTTTATTAAAATCCCTGCCTCCATTACCACCTATCATATTATTTCCTTCAGCCTCCTTTCTTGTTCTTGACTATTCTTCAATACAGCTTCCATTTCTTCTTCAGCGATAATGGCTTTTTCTAATAAAGTTGAAAATGAATTAATTTGCAGCACATCTAACTTCTCGAGTACCAACAATTTCAATCTGTTCCTAAAACATGTGTCCACTCAATGTGAGGCAAATTTTGCTAACTTGTCGAACTTGACAAAATATTCTGCCACTGACATATTCTTCTGCTTCAGTTTCAAAAATTGCTCTTCCATATTTCTCTTTAGACCTCCCTTCCTTGGCGGCATTATCTGATAAAATCTTACATTAATTCTCCTTTACTACACAGATTCTTAATAATAACATAATAAGAATTAAAAATTTCTCATATAATCGCATATTTATTCAAATAGCAGACAGTGCACCAAGCACTTAACACACATATATATCACTATCCCTTTTTAAATAATATCGGGATTAACAACACAACTTTAAACAAAAGTTGTAATTCTCTGACTTTAAACAAAAAAAAATCATAATTCTTCATTCACACACAACTATTCTCAGTTCATCAAACTTACCACACCTAAGGGTTTAGGAACTTACCACAATTATATGAGTTTATGAACTTATCCTAGTCAGATCTTTGGCGTTCATTTGCTGAGGGGTTCAAAACTTCTCATATAATTATGAGTCATGAACTTACCATAAGTATGAGTTTTAAGAACTCACAAATTAATCTTAATCTTATATTCATATAGAAAATAAAGATTTTATTCATACAAACATATATATTTACATATGTTCAAACATCGTTCTCAATATTACAACCGTTAATATCATATACTATCAAAAGATAATATCGCTTATACTTAAGCGGTCTACCTTCCACTCCCTTCACCATTCTTCTTCTTACCAGGACATTTGTTGAATCTGTGACCCGTTCTTCCACATGAAAAATACTTCCTCATATTTGGCTTAGAACAATGTTGGGAAACATGTCCTTCCTACTTACAATTGAAGCATACATTCTTCCACATCATGCATTCTCCCAAGTGAGTCTTTCCACACTTGTTACAGACCTTTTTCTTCTTCGGGTTTGAATTTTCAGAGTTATCACTATCGTGATCCCTCTTTCTCTTATTCTTGCACTTATGCTTAATTGTTCCTTCAGACGATCCACCACCTTCATTCTTCATCTTATCCACATGCGCCTTCAACTCATTGCTTTCTTCAGTTATTTCACGCAACGCTCGCTCCGTCTTCCATAACTCCTCCAAGAGAAATACTTTACTCCGGAGTTCCTGGACTTCTACAGATACTTGATCTTGTTATCCAAGTTTGGTCTTATTCTCTTTCTCAACCTTAGCTTCTTCGAACTCCGCCTCCTCATCACCACTTAGATACATCTCGAGATAATTATCACGATCCTTTTCGAGATTGATCATAGGTTTATCTTTTTTCTACCTCTTCAACTGACTCGCTTTGCGCCGGCACCTAGGCTACTGGCACTGGTGCGACAGCCGCTGGCATCTCCGTACTCATCTTATCTTCTCCCGACATCCTACAATCAGTTTAAATAACTTGATTAGTACTCCTCCAGTACGAACTTCTCACACTATGTGTTCCCATATCTCACTATTGAATCCCTCTCTTAGTACTCTACATGAGTATTCTAGATTTCACTTATGGTTATAATCCTAGGGTTTCCCCCTACTTAAGGTTTATAACTTATAGCTATGCTATCAACTTATGATGCCTTGGTCACTACAGCTTTGATACCAACCTGTGACACCCCAAAATCTGGGTTACCTGACTCCCAAGTTTGGTGCTCACGTTCCACAATAGTTATATCGTCTAACTACCCATTTAATTATGAATAGAAATATACACCATATTAACTGATAAAGTTAATACATTAGTCCCAAGTTATCTAACCTTTATATTACAAACATACCCTTTAGATATACATAAAGGGTTTACAAATACAACATAATATATATGTTAAACATAGCTACTACAGCATAACACCTTTGCCTTTGCTCTTCACAGCACCTCCAGTCACTCCGTCCTTAGCTGAAATATTTTATTTAGCAAGGGTGAGCAACAAATTTGCCCCGCAAATTAAGACATACAATGAATCTATAAGAATTAAGAATAACAGACTATTTATTTCGATAAAATGACACCAAAGTTTGGGAAACTTTGAAATAGCTGAACAAATCTCAAATTTCTAACAAGTCTTCTCACAATCTATACAACACAATAATTTGATAATGAAAGAGTACAACGCTTTCAAAATTTCTATGATATTTTAATGAATAATCAAGAATCAATTCTACGCAATAACAAGGTGGAATGTTTTCCAGATTTATGCTGAGTGATCACACAAGATCTAGAACTTCTCTTCTCGAAAAGATATCAAAGATTTACTTTGATATATACTCAGGTGTATCAGAATCTATAAAGATTAAATCATACCCCTCTGCAAGTATAACAAGTCATCAGCTTTATTATATCCTATATTATTCATAATATTCAAACATAGCGTGCAAAGGTCGAATTTACGACCAATAAAATGTTCCCTTTATGTAAAAGGTTGTTCTTCTCAGTCTCAGAATCAAGATTTGATTTAACAACGAAATTCAATGATTTCAATATCTAATCACTTCTCTTTTCTTCTCAAACCTATCAAGTTTTCTTTTTTGATCTAGACGATACAACTGGCATTGATCTATCAATAATAATTAAATTCTCTTCTCTTCTCTTCTCGAACCTATCAAGTTCTAACAAATGTTAGTCTAGCCAGAATAATTAGCTAAGATATTTCTCAATATAATTTGATAATAAACATGAATTATCTGTACTGTCAATAATAGCTTCTACAAATATGAATATCCAACAACAGTAATTCTACGAATATATATTTTCCGAATCAGTAATTCAATTTGAATTATTAAACATGCACTAATCAACAATAAATTCTTGAACGTGGTATAATTAACAATAATTAACCACTATAATAATTGAATGAGTATAACTCAAGGTTGAGTTAAGAAAACTTGCCTTCCGCGTTGATTACTGCTACACAATATACTTATCTACGTTTGTAAGACCTATAATCAATAATATCGGTCTCACAATTAGCACAATAATTTATAACACATAACATTATAATTCACTGTCAATCTTTCTCCTAGACACATTACCACATATCCACATTAGTGTTTATAACATATATAAACACTTATCAATTCTAACTAGTTCGGTCTGGTTGGACTTCAGTCTATTCTCGGTGTAGTGGACACCCTATCCGATAATTAACACTTGTATTGACAACTAAACTCGGTCTTTAAGCATCAATATTATTTTAGATAAGTCATATATCATTTATAATATTTTTCAGAAGCTTATAGTAATTTTAAAACAATTATTATAATTTATAATAAATTTTCAAACACTGAAATCATTTTTAAATGATTTAAATATCAAATAAAACCATCATCATTAATATTTAATAATATTAAAATATTAATGACATACTTGTCAAAATATTAAAGTTATTTATAATAACTTCAAATACTTTTAAATCATCAATATTCTACTCAAATGATTTTTAAAGTAATTAAAATCATTTTTAAACCATCACCATTAATATTCAAATATTAATGGATTTATCATCAAAATATTAAAAGTCATTAATTATAACTTAAAATATTTTTATATTACCTTTCTCATTTTTTAAATGATTTTTAAATCATTAAAATTATTTTACCATCATTTATTTAATTTAATAATTAAATAAACCTATTATCATTAATATTAATTGATTAATGAGAATTCTCCAAAAATATTGAAAATTATATTTTATAATTCAAAATATTTTCTAACACCTTATTCTTATTTAAAATAATTTTCAATTCAATAAAACCATTTTTAAATCATTTATTTAATATAATAATTAAATAAATCTTCTATCATTAATATTAAGTTATTAATGAAAATTCTCCAAAAAAATTAAAAGTTATATTTTATAACTCAAAATATTGTTAAACACTTTATTCTTATTTAAAATGATTTTTATAATATTAAAATTATTTTTCTCTAATTTATTTAATACACTAGTTAAATAAATTAAATATCATTAATATTTAAATAATTATTAATATTAATGAAAAATATCTCAAATTATCAAAAGTTAATTTTCACAACTTAAAATAATTTTTAAAACTATTTTTATAATTTTTAGAAATTTATTTCTATTTTTAAGCATTTTTAGGAATATTCAGAAAATAAAATAAATAAAACCGTCGCTATAGCCCTTTAGAACCACTTGTCTGTCGTCTTAGGTGTTCTTGGCTCAAGAACACTGACAACTCGGTGTTCAACTTGCCTTGTTTGACCAGCCTTAGATTTTAATCCATGTATGTTCTGGGCTAGATAAGACACTGATTTGGTAGTGTGTATGTAACACTACAATTATCAACTAACATCTTGGTCATAACACTTCTCAACAAGGAGATCTGAGTCTCCAAAGTCACTAACAACGTGTTCCTGGGTTTTCTAGGTTACCCAGAAACCTAGGCAGTTTCAAGTACCCATCTTGATGCTCGATAATTTCTAGGTTCTGTTCATCAAACAAGTAGGTTCTTAGTCCATACCTCTAGTACTCTTACCAAGGAACAACTACATAACAACAACTCAGTCGAACAACAATATAATCACCAGATATGATCTGGTCAAACATGGTCAGAAACCTTGTTCATCCCAATTATGGGTTTCCCAGAAATTTCTACCCGTGATTGAATGGCCTGGTTTGACCAATCACTACATTCAATCTATTGATGTTTTAAAGGTTCTAAAGACATTAATCTACAGTCCAACTAACAAACCACAAACTGATTATCATAACATTAACATATCATGTAACGTCTGTTAGATAAAGGCCTTCGAAAATCTTGTCTGGCTCGGTTTTATACTTTCTGGGTTACCCAGAAAGTGACTGGTCATGCTCGGTGAATCTTCTTTGACCATGAATAACATGAAATCTAGACATGTAATGGTTGTGATTTTCACTTCCAGATTACAGTCCTTATGTCAGACAACAGATCCAAAACATAAAATAAGAAAAATCATGATCAGCTAAGAATCTATAGACACTGACATTTGCTTGTTAGAGCATTTTTCTAAGATTCATGCAGTTTTTAAAAAACTTCAATTTAAAGCCTTTTGATGATATGGATCCATGATGGATCATCATAGATCAACTAAAAACATTATATAACACATGATTAAACACATAAACACAAAATTTTTTCTAAGCATGTAAGATCAAAATAGGCTTTAGGATTTATACCTTTATGTTCTAAATTTTGATCTTTGATCTCCAATATGTTCTTGGGTGATCTAGGGTTGTTTAAGTGACTGATCTACTTGTGGATTTCGGAGGTCTTGGTGAAAGAGAGAGTGGGTGAGAGCAAGATAGCAAAATGAACAAATTTTGAGACTTTCTCTCTCTTTATCACTTAAGTATTTGATTCAATGAATGCTCACATGCTAGGTGGCGGTTTTGATCAGTTGTTGGCTGAGATAAAAGTCAATTGGTTGCCTTTAGTTGGTCGCCAACTAAAGGTTGTGCAATATTTACAAGTTAACTCATTAAAAATGTAAAAAGGGTATTTTTGTCAATTGTATTCAAAATTTAATGGCATACTTGACATTTGCACAAACCCTTAGGGTTTAACCCAAAGGTTCTAACCCTTAGGTTTTACAACACTAACTTTCTGGGATTTTCTAAATTAGGATTTTAAATTAGAAAATTAAGATTTTAAAACTATAATTACGGTTTCCTAATTAAATTAGGTTTTCCTAATCATATTAACGTTTAGCAATTACATTTGGCTTGCCAATTAGGATTAGCGTTGCCTAATTAAAGTTTAGGAATCCCGAATTTAGAATTAGGGTTTTCAACATACGATTAGGGTTTCTAACTGTGTGTTAGGATTTCTAATCTTGAGATTAGGGTTTTTAATCTCTTATTAGGGTTTGTTAATTTTAAGCCTTATCCGATCAATCATTGATCAATATTTTTATACAGTACAAACACATATATATCAATATAATTATTTTAATTATATTTTCTATCGAATCCCTTTCTAGAGATTAGGGTTAGGGTTTTTAAAGCTGTTAAGCACAACTCTACTCTATTTTCTCAGTCAATACACCAACTGACTAATTCTCGAGACTCGTATCACAGATACACAGTACAATATTAACAGTCAATGTCAATATTAAATAAAAAAAATTTATTCGTAAAATTTGGATTATTCGAAATCCCGGGTTATCACAGTCTCTAGGAATTCCAATCCTTTCAAGCTTTCCAATCCGTATTGCTCACTGCTCTTGAGCTTCAAGGAATCCCAAACTTCTCCCTAATCTACCTAAACTATATGTACAAACATAATCTACTACGAAAATGGAGAAGAAATTACAAAAGAGAGAGAGAGAGATTATGTCCCAGAGTGGGTTATATCAGATATCCCTTAAGAAGGCTAGCCCTTACACATGTATACCAGTCTGCTCTTGAAGCTAGGTCAAATACATCTATTCACTGTCTGGGAACCGGAGGTGGCGCATCAACGCCAAGTTTAAGCCCTGGAACGGCGCTGCAGCGCTAATTTATAAAGTGATTTAGGCGTTGCAGCGCTATGCTGACGTCACCATTGACCTGGTTGGGGCGCTGTAGTGCCAAGTTTAATCCTGGCATAGGCGCTAGAGCGCCAGTGTAGGAAAATTGACAGTTTTGCCCCTGTAAGCTGGAAAAGACCTAATAAGCCCTGCAACAAATAGGTTAACTAAAGTCATATAAAAGCTATAAATAATCTACAAAGATCAAGTAACTTTTTAAGCAATAAAGGATCCGATTCGTGGGTATAAATCTCACTCATCAAGTACCAAGGATACATCCTCTTCTTTCTTCTTATGGACCCTCCGGGGGTTGTTCCCATAATTTCCAGCTTGGATATGCTCAGCTATGGCTTTTAAAGCGACGAGGTCCTGAATCTTACCACATTTTAACCCCATCTCTGCCATTTCTCTGTGCTTAATCATTTCTGAGAATGGTTTTCCTATGCCTGCTAGGACCCTCTCATAAAATGGAGCTTCTTGAATGTCAATGAAGGTCATTACCATCTCAGTTTCTGTCATGGATGGGATTACTTGAGTAGCCAGATGCCTCCATCTTTGGGCATACTCTCTGAATGACTTATTGTTTTGTTTCTTGACTTTGGTAATTTGATACCTATCTGGAGCCATTTTAGTTTGAAAGATGTATTAATCGAGGAAAGCATGAGCTAGTTCCTCCCAGTTATGGATTTTGGAGTTATACAATCTGGCATACCAAGCTCTAGCTTCTCCTGTTAGACTCTTTTGAAATAACTGCATTCTTAATTTTTTATCCTCGGCATAGGATCCGGGTTCTCCAATGAACACTTTTAAGTGAGTGTTGGGATCTCCCAATCCATCATATTTCTTGAAATCGGGAGCCTTGAATTTTTTTGGATAATGAACCCCGTGGAAGATGCAAAGGTCTGAATAGGTAACGCTTCCGTGCGTTCCAGTCCCTTTGATTGACCGAATGGTCTTTTCCATTTGTTCAACCTTCTTCTGAATATCACCGGTGTCTTGATCTTCTTTAATATGAGTTATTTTAGGGGTTTTATTAGACTTCTCAGTCTGAGACTCAGGTATTGGGACTTCCCTGTCTGAACCCTGGATTCCTCCATCTGCAGAGGATTTGGTTTATATGGGTTTTTGTGGACCCTGAGTTTCTTTGTTTAGTTCTTTCAGAAAAACAACCAACTTTGTTATTTGATTCCTTAATCCTTTGAACTCCTCTCAGGAAGCATGAGTAAGATCAGGATGGGCACTTGTAGCCATGTCTAATGGTGGGCTTAGTGCCTTTTTGGACTTTGAACGGGTAACAAGACTAATCATTTCCATATAAAAAGACAACATCGTTTAGTTTGGGAAAACGTGAAGATGTTGTATATTATGTAATGTGTCTATTTTAGGAGTATTTTAATATTCTCCTGCAAAATAGATGTCAGTTGTTTTGATGACAGGATATCATGATAGGTCTTGATATAAAAAAGGAATGCATATTTACATCTTCTTTTATATTCTCCATTACATTGAGATTGACATGGAATTGAAATTACATGTAATTGAAAGGGGAAGGTATGAAGAGACTTCCCTTCGTGTTTGGTTTATCAGAGGCTGATCTATCTTAGGCTACTCTCGCACCTTTTCGACATGATACTGGATGGGAAGTTAATCTGATCTTTCAACTGGAGCAAATCTGGGCGGTACCTTTCCTGAGCATCACGAGATTAGTCTCCCTTGAGTCCAATAATCAAACACCAACGGGTTTGCCTCATGGTGGAGGAATCACATAACATACATTCACATACATCGTGTCTTACCGTATGAAAATGATGATATATGTGAAACACTAATATCACAGGCAGATATGGTATGAAACACTAAAGTGCAGTAAATAAAGCATTAGTACACATCCATTCAATGTAAATGCAGTACTCACACATAAGCAGATTTTTTTTAAAAGGTTGAACAGCGGCTTAAGCCCTCTTATTGGAGTCCCCAGCAAAGTTGCCACCTGTCGACATCGGGAAGATTTGTGCCCCTCTCTGTGCTTGCCCTTTTGTGTTCTCATTTTATTGAGTTTGGTCTGAAAAGGCAAGTTTGAAAAGGTCCGACATGTGAATGTTGACGATTTGACTTTTAGAGTTGCCAGTTGGTAGATTTGAAATGGTTGTACCAACTTAACCAGTTTTAAAAAGGTTTACACAAAGGACCAATGGTTGGACATTGTTTAACTGGCCTTGGAAACCGAGATTCATTGGGTTCGGGGGCTTGATTAATCGAGGGGAAGGTGTTAGGCATCCCCCGACTTCTATGAAAACATGGTTATCTCAACTTTTCAATTAACTTATTTATCTACATGTGTGTGTGTGTGTTTATTGGGCATGTGTGTAATTATCTGGAAGTAGTGATATTCCTCGTTTGCACATATATACAAAGGGTTTGACTTGTATATAAAAGTTTTATTTTATACTTCAATTTAATTCTGTATTCGGCTTGATTGCATTTATTTTCGAGATGCGAAGCATCTTCAAGAAAATAAGATACATAGCAGTGCTGAACTCTTTATGGGCATGATAGCCATCCAATCATATCAGGATACCGTAAATAATTTATAAGCTGGCTACAGCTGAAAAATATCCATCGTGGGAACCGAATCTAGATTCAAAGGCTGAATCTTAGATATCATGGTTCCTAGGCTCACATGATAGATTAATATGTACAAAAGCTAGAAAGAAAACTAGATTTAAATAAATCTAAGTCATTCTAGCTTCAACGATTCCAGTTGAGTCACTTTTGAACCGGTCAAAGTTAGAGCTAGAAGATTAAATATCTACATTGTGAAAGTAGTTAAAGCACACACACACACACACACACACACACACACACACACACACACACACACACACACACATATATATATATATATATAGGTATAATAGGTATATATATAGACGATCAACTACCACGAATTTGGAATCCAGGAAAGGCTTTGAAATGTATATATATAAGCAGTAAAAGGCTACGAATTAAACTCCAGGCCAGACCAAAATGTAAATATATATATATATATATATATATATATATATATATATATATATATATATATATATATATATATAGGTATATTTATAGGTATATATGTATATAGATATAAAAGGGGTAAATGGCCACAGATCGACGATCTGGGCAAAACTACTCGATGAGATTATCGATATCGGCATATATATATATATATATATATATATATATATATATAAAGTAGTAGAAAGCTTAAAAATCTGAAAAATCTTACAATGGGCTGCCAAGAAGACTTCAGATAGCTTTTGGGGCTTGAAAACTCAGAGTCCACTGGTTAAACTTCAATATGTTACAGAACACGAGCTTACAAGTGTTTAAAAAGAAGAATCACCCCGTTTGGAGCACTCTAGAAGAGGTTAAAGGCTGAAATGGACAGAGTTTTCTCCTTTTTCTTGTTTTTTTAAATGAGCTGTTGGGAGCTCATATTTATAAACCAGATGGCCACGGGTTAACCCGCAGTAGCCACGGGTCTACCTGCGACTACTCGGGCTGCCCCGGGCTTTGCAGGTCCCGTCGTCTCAAAGTACGTACACTCGGGCTACGTGTTGTCCGCTCGAACCTTCATAACTTTCAATTCGTGCATCCGATGGAGGCGTGTTGCACCTTCTCGGAAAGCCGTTATCGAGAGCTACATAATGACATGGGATTAGAGATTATTCGAAGTCAGAAAGATGGGTCCAAGTCTTCGTTGTCTATCCATTGAGCAGTCTTGTGTATGGTTCTTGTGGGACATCTTTGGATGCAGTTTGAGTTGAACTATGTTAAGACGACGTTGATGTGATGTTGAGGTGGCAAAATAACCAATTTTCCCCTCCAGAGAATATCTCCGGTTTTAGAGCAGTTGTAGTAGTCTTTTCTCAGCGTTATCTCCGAGATTGGCCTGTTGTTGACTCTGACTGTCCTCAGGGTTATCTCTGAGGTTAGCTTGACCTCCCGGGGTTATCTCTGGGGTTGGAAATTACTCTCCTGAGGTTATCTCATGGGTTATCTCTGAGGATGGAACTGGATCTCCCAGGGTTATCTCCGGGGTTGGAACTGGATCTCCCGGGGTTGTCTCTGAGGTTAGAACTTGATTTCTCGGGGTTATCTTCGGGGTTGGAACTAGATCTCCCTAAGTTATCTCTGGGGTTGGAAACTATATCTCCCGGGGTTATCTCTAGGGTTAGAACTGGATCTCCCGGGGTTGGAACTGGGTCTCCCGGCATTATCTCTGGGGTTGGAACTAATTTGACTACCCGGGTTATCTCTGGAAGATGATTCTACTCTCCTGCAAGGTTAGTCATAGGAATGCAAAGTTTCAAGTGTCTACCGGGTAATTTACCAGTTATAGTAAGTTTAGCCTAGCAAGCAACCTTTAATGCTATCAACCACCCATCCCGTCCCCCACCAAATTGGCATCATTTTGTCTACCATATAACCTTTGGTTAGCTTAATTATAGTAAATGATTAAGGTAATCTAGGGGGTGGTTAATATAAATATGAGAGATGAGGGGATTGACTAGTGAAGACCAAAGTTAAGTGGCTAACTCAGTAGTCTTGTAAGAGTTCTTCTACAAATACCCAACCCTTCATCCTTGTCAAGCCCTTATTCATTTTTACCAAGTAAGAAATTTTAGAGAGCAAAAATTTGAGAGCTTAAGAAAGAGAGATTTTGGGTCACTAAGGAAGGAAGAATGTAAGACCCCAACTTTTTATAAATGAAATTGAATATCCTCTATTTATTATTTTGAAATAGTAAGGGTTGATTTGATTAATGTAGTTAGTTATGGGTAAAATGTGCAAATATCATAAATAAACAAGTGGTTATAAAATATTCATTGTTGTCGGGAAATATTCGTTTGATCGTGGAATATTTTTACTGTCGGGGAATATTCGTACGACGGCGCAGCCTTATGTGGGTTCTATAACGGAAAGCGATTGGATGAAGAAAACGACAAGTATGAGTTTTTTTATAAATAACGGCGTAGTTGTTACCGTTAACACTGTTAGAATACCCGGTGGTTAAAACACAGTAATACGCGGTGTTGCACAGTAGCACACAGTATTGCACCAATTATTGATTCTTACGTAAGTAGCCACTACTTAATAATTATTACAGTAATTACTATTTAATATTTTATTTTATTGATTCAATAATTTCTACGTTGATATTTTATATTATTGTTGTTCAATAATTGTCACTGCACAGTATTTCCTATTATCAGATCAATAATTCATATTATTTTAATAATATTATTAGATAGCATTATTGATAATGTCTAAAAAGTTCTGTCTAAGGAGAGGTTTGATCACCTAATTGCGCGTCAGTAAGGAGAAATTTTTATTGAAAATCCCCCTCTTTCTTGGGAACGGTCTGGTTGTCAGTATTGTGATTCTCTAATATTATTTGTGAATAATTAATTATTGATTTATATGATAAGAAAAATATTTATTTATGTGGATATAAATGGAGGAATTTTTAGAAAAGTGACAATTGTTAAAAATTGATATTTTATCTTTTTTGATAAAATAATTTATTTAAATATATTATTATATTTTAATAATATAATAATGATGATATTTTAACGATGAATGTGTGATATATGAATAAATAAGGAGGAAGAGTATTTTTATTGTAATAAATGATAAAAACATGTTAAACATGTCGGTGGGCCCAATTTTTGATAGAAATTTGATTATAGCCTGTAAAATCGTCCGTATGTGGATTTTAGTTAATTTCTCTTTAGAACTTGGAAAAACTTAAACTTACAAAGTTGTAGAGAATTAAATTTCCTATGGAATGGACATAAGATTCGAATTTTTCTAATAAAAGAGCTATTTATTATGAATTATTAAAGTTTCAAAATAATTAATTTTTAAAGTTTTAAATATTTTTTTAATAAAAATGTTTTTTACAATTGGGTGGGCCCCACAAGTATTGTAAACATGCTGAAATCAGTTTGTCTAAGGTGGGCGTGAAATTTTTTTAATTATATTAATATTTTATTAAATTTTCTACTTTAGTGTTCTAAGCATTTTCATATAAATAGGGTGCTTAGGTTAGAATTGAAAATGACACCAGAAAGTGAAGTTCTCTCTCTCTATATTATCGAGCGTATTTTGTGAGTATTTTGATACTTTGAGTGTTTCTATATGGTGCAAGTTTCCTTCAACGCTATATCCAGTATTCCTGTCAGAAGTACTGTCTTTTGAGGTAAGGGATGTTATTTTTTTATAAATGTTATTATTTGTTTCAATATCATTATGCCAGAATATTGGTAAGATTTTCTTGTGAAATTCTTGTCTTTTTGTATCGAGATTACTATTCACGTATACGACACTATTCACAGAAAAATTAAAATTTTCTTTTCTTTGTCCAAGTTGTTTATTATGATTACTAGCTTTGATTGTATCCATGTTTTGATCTTCATTCTTGAATTTTGCTCCACAATATTTTATTATGGAGTATTTTTGAACATGGATAAATCGAAGTACGAATCCATAATATTTGTTCTTTTGTCTCACTAGATTCGTTTTCTTTAAAATATTTTTCATCCTCCTCAGTCCTAAATGATGATTTATTGAATATCTTTGGCCTGCAGTACAAAGATGAATGATTAACTGATGAATATCTTTGGCCCGTAGTGCAAAGATGAACAGGTGTTTAGATGAACATAACCAACTGGTGATACAAATGAATATCTTTGGCCTGTAGTGCAAATATAAATATTTGATTCAAGATATATATTGATTGATGTTACATGGATAAAATATTAATAATGTACTTTTAAATCTTAGAAGACAGTAGAATTCATTCTCTACTTGACTCTTCTAATGGATTGTTGTTTTCGCTGCAGTTGTTGATCTAAAATTTGTTGTCTATTATATTCTATCAGATTTTTCCCTGTCGAGGACTAACGATAATTTGTTCTATATTATCTTAGTCATAATATTCTTTACTGGGCTAGTTGAGCTCACCCTTTTTCCTTTTTGTTCCATTTTTTTCTCAGGAAACGAGAATATAACGGGAAGTAGTCGGGGTGTGGAGTGATGTTCCAAGGCAGTTGTTATAATAGTCCTCACTATTTTGTAAAATAGTGTATCAATAATTGTAATAAGAACTTATTTGAGTGTGGATATTGTCTAGAAGACAATATTTGTATTTTAACTCACAGTTTGTGTGTTGTCGTATTTTGCACGACAATGGTATTAATAAAGTTGTAGTTATTTTTATACCATGTTTTTGCGACTCAGAATGGGTGATGTATACCTTTTTTGGGGGCGTCACAGTTGGTATCAGAGCTTAGGGATATGGTCTCTGGCCGAGATCGAGGAATAGAATTAGGAGGGAAGAGACGAGTAAATCCTTCGCTAGTGTGTCCTACCTAAGCTTATTTGTTGGTTGGTCAGAATATAAGGATATTATGTGACATGTTAATTTCTTTAATTAACCCTTGTTTTGTGGCAGTATTTGAGAATGACAACCGAGAATGTTAACAGTGGAGTAAATGAAATCGTGGAGACACTTTTACTCACCAATCAGGAGAACGTGCAACAGGAAGACAATGTTCCTCCTGTAAACAACACCATTGAGCAGATGATGAACGATGGGATGTTTAGAAGCCTTTTGCAGTTCATGCAAAATCAGACGAGGGAGACTCGTGTACAAAATACGAGTGGAAATGATAACAACGCACAGTTTGTCACAGCCAAGCAGTTCAAAGAGTTGGGACCACGTCGGATCTGATTAAGGCAAAAACGTGGGTCAAGAAAATTACCAAGATATTCGATGTCTTGGGATGCACGGAGGAACATAAGGTTCTATTCGCCACCTTTAAATTCTGTGGTGAGGCAGATTACTGGTGGGAATCTGTGAAGCGTACCCAGCCTGCCACACTCAACATATCTTGGGAAACGTTTCAAAAACTATTCAATGATAAGTACTTTCCTAAAAGTATTCGTCATATGAAGGAGGTAGAGTTTATCAGACTGGAACAAAACAACATGACGGTGTCCTAGTACGAGGTGAAGTTCGCAGAGTTATCCAGGTTTGCACCTCATTTGGTAGAGAATGAGGAACGAATGACACAGATGTTTTTGAGAGGTCTAAAACCCGAGATTCAGCAATATCTTATCTCTCATAAATTTTTTTATATTCAGATGTTGTAAACAGGGCTCAATTATTAGAGCAAGATAATGAGTATGTTCAACCGAGGGACCACAAACTAGGGTCATACCGGTGATAGCAGTCATCGGAGCAATGATAACCAACGGGGAGGAAAAAATACAGACAAAAGCGCACTACTACAAATCAGTAAATAGACAACGCAGAAAAAACGTTGCGGTTTCAGTCAAAAAACGTCATGGTTAAGGGTGTCATCTATTTGACACCCTTAGACAACATTTTTAAAACGTTGTAGTTAAGCACAATACACAACGTTTTTAAGAAAAAAACGTTGTAGATTTGTTTTCCACAAATTAGCAGATGCTTAAAAACGTTGTAGAAGGTATGATTCCACAACGTTTTTTGGATAAAAATGTTGTTTAATATATCAGACAATGTTTAGGCAACAACAGACAACATTTATAAAATGTTGTAGATTGACTTGAAAAAGAAAAAAAATAAAAAGGTGTGATTCACCTATATTACCAGTGCACCTGCAATCTGCTAATGCCATAATATATAGCTAAAAAAGATCTAAATTCTCATTTAAATTTAAAGCCAAAATGTATCAAGCATTCAAAATACATCCCAATAATACCATTCGTTTACAAAAACCCTTACAAATCTAATTCAATCTAAACAAAAACTAAACTTGATCAAAAGACTAATCTAACATCTAATCTAACCAAACCAGTAAATAATAAGACTCGTTAGATCACTAATATTTGATGTGCTGATTAGTCCACCAAATCTCATTTCTGTATCAGCTGAATATGCACAGTCAAACAAAAGTAATGAGATTTGAAAGTCAATTGCAGAGCTACAGTTAAGTAGAGATGATTAAGTATCAGTGGTGTAACATCTAAAGCCAATCACAATGTCAGTCTGCATATAAATATAAATCAAAGCACTCACAATGTTAGTCTGCATACATTAGAAATAAAATTATAGATATACCTCTGCCATTTCAATTGCAGACACTCCTAGGGCCCACACATTCACCTGCGAAAGCATGTTAAAATTTATCAAACAGAGTTAGTCCAACTAATACTTTTTTCATGATAAAATAACTATTTGTTGACCTTACAAAATAAACGACCTAAATTTTAATAAATTTTATTAAACTCAGAACACAACTAAATATAGAAAATTGAGGCTGGTTAACTTACGTTAGCCCCAACTCTTGCTCGTATAACAGCTGATACAGCAGGAGTGGACAACAATCCATTTTGACCAACCCAAACGCGTCTTACTCCATTTGCAGCTGCCATTTTAATTATAATCTGCAAGTTTTCAAGGCAAAAATTGTACGTCATGATCATGAAGAATCAAATGGAAGATATAACAATTCGGGCTAAGAAGTATTAAGGTGAGCATAAATGGAACTCAGGGTTTTTACGTTAGATAGAAGCTAAGGTTGGCTTAACCTACACAAAACAAGTAGCATAACTTTCTACTAAATCAGGCAGATTAAAAAAGCAATAAAGTTGCTGGACCTAAAGTGTTTTCCTTGTGCTAATATGTGTCCTTTATTTTGGAGGTTAACTAACATAGTAACAGGATATTCAATAATATCAATTAAGGACACTACAAGTGGTAAACTCAACTTGCTGCACCTGAAGTTTTGGCTTGTCCAAAATAGGGGTACTTCATCAGTGCTCATGCATCAAGTTCACCAAATTAAGCAGCAGACCATTAGGTTAACCAAATTTTCCATTTTACACTTGCATATTAAGAAACTAAAAGCCTGTATGGAGCAAATCAACCATATGGAATACACGCAACTATTGCCACAGAACTCGATGAATCTGGTTCCTCTTCCCAAGTTTAAACTGGTAATAAATCATTCAACCCAAGTGCAGGTCCATCATAATGCTACCAATTTTAATAAAATTCACCCAAAATTCTAAACTAGCTTGAGCTTGCTTAGGGATCAAGTGTCATAATCAGAAAATATATAGCAAAGAATATATCTAGAAATTATTTGAATCAGTAATATCTCATGACTTTGTGCTTTAACCTCCCAATCAAAATAATTCAAATTCCCTCTGCTCCTTAATAACAACTCCACGTCTCCATAGGTAAGTATGGGGGTTGGAACTCTGCTCCTTGAAGTTATTCCTCTTAAGGCCTCAGTCATTTCTCCCACTGCTTTATTCATATCTCCATTCACTGTTGTCCTAGGTTGGGTGTTAAGTAAAGAGTAGGGATATCACAGGAATGTTGAAATGAATTACATTTCACAGCACCACTAATAATTATACCCAACAATGAATGCACAGTGTATACTAACTGTGATTGCTTAACAGTTAACACTGCAAGTCAACAACACAAGGAACTCTGCCAAGGTCTCCTCAGCAATAGATAAGAGTCTGCCAAACATGAAAATAACAAAGATAATAATCAACTATCCATATAGGAGTTTGCACCATTAGAGAGGGGAGAGAAATAGAAAGAGCTCATGAAATTGGCACAAATAGCATGAACATACCTTCCCTATCAATATCAGATCTGTTCAAGAGTGCAAGAGAGGAGGAATATATGTTGTCAGACAGTATAGACAAGTACATTGTCTAAATTGGTTGTGCAATGATCTCAGTCACTACAGTCACTCAGGCGAGAAAACATATGTTACTACCTCATTGAGAACATCATTAATCAGCTGTTCAGCATTGGCTATTTGCTCAGCAGAACCCGTCAGCTCAACCCCTCTAGTTGGAGAATTGAGGTCGGCGTCCATATCTCTGGTAACTTGAATCCTTGCTCCAGATTGAAGCTGAAGGTACTTAATAGTCTCTCCAAATTAGTTGAGGCCTAAGGGCCTCTTTAACTTTTAACAATGAACATCCATATAAACCATACCAAAAAAAATACATGAAATAGTCTAAAAAACTATGAAACAAGCCCAACAATAAAATATTAAATGAAACTTCAGCAAACAGACTCTTTGTGTAAACAAAAATAGCTTCACAACATTAAAGCATAATTCAATTAACAAAACTACACAAGTGTTGCATAGTGCTCCAGTAAATGAGTAGCCTACTAATTACTTGAACTTAACAGAATTGAGTGCAGAGGACCAACACTCAGAGAACTAAAAGTGCAAGCCTATTAAGTTTTTCAAGGAAAAAACAATGAGTATTAGGAACCTCTTCAAACCAGCAGTATCAAGGAACCTTTATGAGACCAGATAATATATTAAACTGCAGTTAGATTCGAATCATGAAGAGAGAATTACTCTCAAAACATACCATCTCATATTTATCTCTGGAGTTGTCACCTCAGAGATGAGAACCATAAATGTATAGAGTTATCCCTCCCCACCTTAAGCCTCAGCCACTTAATATTGCCTCAGCCACTTCTCTAGTTGTCTTGATACCCACCTTAAGCCACCATGAATGATGAACCAATTAATTCAGATTTTTTTGTTAATTAATTAATGGATTAATTGAATAAAAACTACTACAGCTGAACACTGAATGAACCAAATCAAGTAAAATAAAAAATTTCTAGCACAATGATCTTATATAAGAGCATCTTTTAACAAAAAACTCTATGATATACACAATCAAATAAATAAGGAGATCAAAATCAGTGGTACCTGGTTTGAAGAAGATGGAGAGATAGAAATCTGTGACTTTCAACGGCGAGTCCTCAACTGTACTCAACAATAGAAAATTCTCAGGCTTCAAATCCCGATGCATCACTCCCATCTAATGATAATTAGTTATGCACCACCGTCACCATCTGCCGGCACAACACGGCGGCAGTGTACTCGGAGTAATGTCCTTTCTTGATTATCCAATCAAAGAGCTCGCCGCCGGCGCAAAGCTCCATAACTTGGTTCACGAAGCGGGGCCAGCCTTTCCTCGATTGTTCCAACACTTGTTTGCAGTTGGAATTGAAGCAAATCTTCACCGAGAAAGAAGAGGACGCCATGGAAGCTCACATAAACCCTGGACCAAAAAAAATCTAAAGAGATTAACTGTTTTATTAAGTAACCGACCATCAATTTCTCATATGTGATAGCAATTTGAAAAAAAATGGAAACACGTAAACTCTAGGTTAGAGAGAAAGTCGAGGTAGCGCGGTTCCCATTAGCTGAAAATACATTCTTTTTAATTTTAAGTTTTCAAGTCCCGCTTTTTACCTCCGTGTTTTCTTGTATAGATAACGTTTTTTAAAAAAACGTTATCTATTTAAAACAAAAAAATGTCCTTTTAAATAGATAACGTTTGTAAGACCCCAACTTATTAATGAATAAAATCAAATTTTCTCTAAATATTATTGTGAATAATAAGGGGCTAATTTGATATAATATTTTGGTTATGGGTGAAATGTGCAAATTTTGCAAAATAAGCAAGTGGTTATAAAATATTCATTTTGTCGAGGAATATTCGTTTGGTCGTGGAATATTCTTGCTGTCGGGGAATATTCGTACGACGGCGCAGCCTTGTGTGGGCCCCATAACGAAAAGCGATTGGATGAAGAAAATGACAAGTATAAGTTATTTATAAATAACGGCGTAGTTGTTACCGTTAATACTGTTGGAATACCCGGTGATTAAAATAAAGTAGCACACGGTATTGCACCAATTATTAATTCTTACGTAAGAATGCACTACTCAATAATTGTTACAGTAGTTATTGTTCAATATTTTATTTTATTGATTCAATAATTGTTGCATTGATATTTTATATTATTGTTATTTCAATAATTGTTGCTGCACAGTATTTTCCATTATCAGATCAATAATTCATATTATTTGCATAATATTATTATATAACATTATTGGCAATATCTAGAAAGTTCTGTCTAAGGAGAGGTTTGGTCATCTAATTGCGCGCCAGTAAGGAGAAATCCTTATTGGAAAGCCCCCTCTTTCCTGAGAACGGCCTGGTTGTCATAAATGTGATTCTGTAATATTATTTGTGAATAATTAATTATTGATTCATATGATAAGGAAATATTTATTTTATGTGGATATAAATGAGGGATATATTTTTGTGGTTAAAAATGAAGGAGTTAATGTTGAGGTGTTTTATCAGTATTTTTATCGGAATGGAGGTATTAAAAATCAAATCAGGGTTTTTGAGAAATATTGCGGGTGTTATAATTTTTAATCCGACAGTTGGATCGTAGTAATTTTTGGATATGTTATACATATATAAGTTGAGTATATGTCCACAAATTTTAAACCGTTAAAAATGAACGTATGATTTATTATGAATTTTACGAGATGACTGGTTCAGAAATTGTTGAATTTTCGGAGTTTATCATTTTGATGGAAAATTCTAGAATTGGTGGGCCCCACTTGTGGTTGGTGAAGAAATGTGCTGAATTATATTTCAAATGTGGTGGGTGGGAATAGTAGCAGGTAAAGCCATCAGGTTGCAGGTCAAACCTACTAAAATTTTCCTATAAATAGAGGGCTAAGTTAGAATTGAAAATCACACCAGAAACAAGTTTTCTCTCTTTCTCTCTCTAGATTATTGAGTGTATTTTGTGAGTATTTAGATACTTTGAGAGTTTCTATTCATCAGAGCAAGTTTCTTTCAGCCTTATACCGGTATTCCGACCAGAAGTACTGATATCTTGAGGTAAGGGATATTATTTTCTTCTTAAATGATATTATTTTCTTCAATATCATTATGCTGAAATATTGATATGAGTTTTTATCAAATTTAGAATTTTTTGTGTCGGGGTTACTATTCATGTATACGGCACTATTCACGTATACGACACTATTCACGAATACGGCACTATTCACCGAAAAATAAAATTTTTTCTTTTTGTCTGAGATGTCTATTATGGTTACTATCTTTGATTGTATCCATGTTTTGATCTTTATTTTTGAATTCTGCTTCACAATTGATTATTATGAAGTATTATTGATCTTGGATAAACTGTTATACGAATCCCTACTATTTGTCCTTCTGTCTCATTGGATTCGTTCTCTTTAAGATATTTTTCATCATTCTCAGTCCTAAATGATGATATTAATGAATATCTTTGGCCTGTAGTGCAAAGATGTATGATTACTTGATGAATATCTTTGGCCTGTAGTGCAAAGATGAACAGGTGTTGAGATGAACATGACTGACAGGTGATACAAATGAATATCTTTGGCCTGTAGTGCAAAGATGAATATTTGGATAAAGATGATTATTAATTGATGTTATAGGGATAAAATATTGATGATGGACTTTTAAATCTTAGAAGATAGTAGAATTCTTTCTCTACTTGACTCTTCTAATGGTTTGCTGTTTCCGCTGCAGTTGTTGATCTAAAACTTGTTGTCGATTATATTCTATCAGATTTTTCCCTGTTGAAGACTAACGATAATTTGTTTGTATATTATCTTAGTCATAATATTCTTTACTGGGCTAGTTGAGCTCACCCTTTTCCTTTTTATTCCATTTTTCTTCTCAGGAGGTGAGAACATAGCAGGATCTAGTCGGGGTATGGAGTGATGGTTCTAGAAAGATGTTTTAGCAGTCCTCACTATTTCTGTAAAATAGTGTTTGAATAATTGTAATGAGGATTTATTTGAGTGTGGATATTGTCTAGAAGACAATATTTGTATTTAAACTCACAGTATGTGTTGTCGTATTTTGCACGACAATTGTATTATTGAAGTTGTAGTTTGCTTTCTGTACCATGTATTTGGCGACTCAGAATGGGTGTTGTATACCTATTTTGGGGGTGTCACAACGTTTTTGCATATATATCTACAACGTTTTTTTTTAAAAAGTTGTAAAAAAAATCACAATGTTTTTTTTAAAAACGTTGTGGTTTAAGTGTTGTCTATTAGATACTTTGTAGTAGTGGCGGTAACCACTCTGGTGGTAATCGTGGCCATGATAATAGGAGAGGCAAGTCAAGTGAAAATTTCAAAAAGAGGAGATTCAACAATGACAATGTGAAGACGTCAGCACCAGTATCAACTATTTCTAAGGGAGGAGAACGACCACCGGTCGTATGCTATAAATATAGAAAAGAGGGACACATCAGCCCAAACTGTCCACAACAGTTCATGGTATGTTATAATTGTGGAAAGGAAGGACATATCGCTCGAGAATGTACTGTAGCGAAACTAAGTCCAGCGGGGATGGTGACTCCAAAGGCTATCCTAGACAATTCAAAGTCAGCAATTCCTGGAAGAGCGTTTGTCGTGGCTAGCCAAAATGCGAGGGACCCAAACGAGGTGATCACGGGTAAGCTAATCATAAATTCTTACAAAGTTTATACCTTACTAGATACCAGTTCTACCCATTCTTTTATCTCTCCTGGTTGTGCTCAACGTTTAAACTTGACTCCAGAGAAATTAGACTTTGATTTATCTGTGGAGACTCTGTTAGGAGAAACTTTTATTACATCCACTGTTTATAAATCTTGCTTGATCCAAGTTGGCACCATCACATTACCTGTGGATCTTATCTCTTTAAAGATACTTGCTTTTGATGTGATTTTAGGGATTGATTGGTTAACTACTCATCATGACAAAATTGATTATTTTTGTAAGTTTGTTAGTTTTTATATTCCTAACCAACCTGTTATGCGA
Organism: Panax notoginseng; assembly: GCA_016801055.1. Lineage (NCBI taxonomy): Eukaryota > Viridiplantae > Streptophyta > Magnoliopsida > Apiales > Araliaceae > Panax > Panax notoginseng. The sequence goes on from CM029015.1 coordinate 172,247,391, forward strand.
ATTCAAGCAACCAAAACATTAAAGTCAATCAGTGTCATATCAAGCCATAAGGCCATTCGTTTATTAAAAACGGATGTAAAGCTTTCTTAGCCCATGTCATGGACTTGAACAAAAATACGTCAGATTTGAATAATATTTCTGTTGTTAGTAAATTTCCTGACGTATTTCCTGAAGAACTTCCCGGTCTATCCCAAGAATGTGAAGTTGAATTCTTTATTGATCTTGAATCTGGTACAAAACTCATTTCTAAAACCCCATATCAAATGGCTCCTATTAAACTTCAGGAGTTAAAGGTCCAACTACAGGAGTTGTTGGACATCAGTTTTATTCGTCCTAGTACATCTCCTTGGGGTGCTCCTGTTTTATTTGTAAAGAAGAAAGACGGGAGTATGCAACTTTGTATTGACTACCGGAAATTAAACCATGTCACCATCAAGAATAGGTATTCGCTACCTCGCATTGATGACCAGTTTGACCAATTGCAAGGTGCATAATTCTTTTCAAAGATTGATCTTCGTTCTGGATATCATCAGCTGAAGATTAAAACTGAGGATACTCCGAAGACTACCTTTAGAACTCGGTACGGGCATTATGAATTCCTAGTCATGTCTTTTGGATTGACTAATGCTCCTGCTGCTTTCATGGATATGATGAACTGAGTATTCAAGGAATATTTGGATCAGTTCGTTGTTGTCTTTATTGATGACATCCTCATATATTCTGAAAGCCGTGAAGATCATGAGCACCATTTGAAGCTAGTACTTTAAAGGCTTCGCGATAACAAGCTATATGCCAAGCTGAAGAAATACGAGTTCTGGCTTGAGGAAGTAGCATTCCTTGGGCACATGGTGTCAAAATATGGAGTATCTGTTGATCTGGTGAAGATTGAAGCAATACAAAGTTGGGAGCAACCGAAGTCCGTGACTGAAGTACGTAGCTTTCTGGGTTTAGCTGGTTATTATCAGAGATTTATGGAAGGATTTTCTCGAATTGCTACTCTGTTAACTCAGTTGACTCGAAAAGATACAAAATTCGTATGGAGTGAGGAATGCGAGAAGAGTTTCCAAAAGCTTTAGAGGAGACTCATTTTGGCACCTGTTCTAACAATACCATCTGGATCGGATGGATTTTTTATCTACAGCGATGCTTCGGGCAAAGGGTTAGAATGTGTTCTCATACAACATAGGAAGGTCATAGCCTATGCCTCGCGACAACTCAAAGAATATGAGAGAAATTATCCTACTCATGATCTAGAGTTGGCAGCCGTCATTTTCGCGTTAAAAATATGGAGGCACTATTTATATAGGGAGAAAGTGGAGATATATTCGGATCATAAAAGCCTCAAATATTTCTTCACCCAAAAAGAACTCAATATGCGGCAATGACATTGGCTCGAGCTGTTGAAAGATTACGACCATACCATTCAATACCATCTTGGAAAAGTGAACGTGATAGCTGACGCATTGAGTAGAAGATCATATGTGGGAACGAGTGCGATGTTGTCAACACAAAGGCCCATTTTGTGTGATTTACAAAAGATGAAGATAGAATTCAAGACTCCGGGGACCCATACGATGATGTCAAGTATACGCATAGAACAAACTTTAATCGATAAAGTTAAAGTTGCTCAAGCCACAGACCCGGAGCTGATGCGTATGAAGAAGAAAGTGTAAGAAGGTGCTATTCCAGAAGCAAGAATCGATGAAGAAGGAATACTTCGAGTCCACTCCAGACTTTGTGTTCCTAATGACTCTAATTTGAAGTATAAAATTATGATGTAGACACACAACACACCATTTGCAATTCACCCTGGAAGTACCAAAATGTATCGTAATCTTCGACATATATTTTGGTGGAATAATATGAAAAGAGAGATCGCGAAGTTTATCTCGAGGTGTTTAACTTGTTAACGTGTAAAGGCAGAGCATCAAGTGTCAAAGGGTCCATTTCAACCACTTGAGATTCCAAAATGGAAGTTGAAACACGTTACCATGGATTTCGTTACGGGTCTTCCTAAGGTTTCTCAAGGCATAAATGCGATTTGGATTATTGTTGATAGATTAACTAAGTCTGCTCATTTCTTGCCGATACGGGAGATTTATTCCCTTGAATGTCTTGCTCGTATGTATGTAAATGAGATTATAAGATTGCATGGCATGCCAGTATCTATAGTTTCGGATCGTGACCCAAGATTCACGGCACGATTTTGGGTTAGCTTACAGAAAGCTATGGGCACGGATTTACGATTCAGTTCAGCATACCATCCTCAAATGGACAGACAATCAGAGAGGACTATTCAAACTCTTGAAGATCTATTAAGACTATATGTCCTAGACTTCAAAGGGAGTTGGGATAAGTATTTACCATTGGTGAAATTCTCTTACAACAACAGTTATTAGACAAGTATAGGTATGGCTCCATTCGAAGCATTGTATGGACGAAAGTATCGCTCTCTAGTATGTTGGGATGAGGTGGGTGAAGCAACATTATTGGGACCAGAGTTGGTACGTATGACTACAGAAAAGATCCAAATGATTCGACAACGTATACAAATGACACAGGATCGACAAAAGAGTTATGCGAATCTTCATCGAAAGGACGTTGAATTTAGTATTGGGGATCATGTATTGTTGCGAGTTGCTCCATGGAAGGGAGTTACAAGATTTGGGAAGAGAGGAAAGCTCAATCCACGATTTATTGGTCCATTTCAGATTCTTGACCGAGTAGGAAATGTGGCCTATAGACTTGCGTTACCTCCAAGCATGTCTCGTGTTCATAATATTTTTCACATATCTGTGCTTCGTAAATATGTGAAAGACCCGAACCACATTATTGAGTTAGAACCAGACGAGATAGCTGAAGACTTAAAATACGAGGAGGTACCTATCACGATCTTGGATAGAAAGGAGCATGTCCTACGCACAAAGGTCATACCACAAGTCAAAGTTTTGTGGAGGAACCATGCTATTGAGGAAATGAGCTGGGAGTTGGAAACGAAAATGAAAGCGAGGTATCCTAACCTTTTTGAAATACCAGGTACGTACGTCAATTTCGTGGACTAAATTTCATAAGGAGGGGAGGTTGTAAGACCCCAACTTTTTATAAATGAAATTGAATTTCCTCTATTTATTATTTTGAAATAGTAAGGGTTGATTTGATTAATGTGGTTAGTTATGGGTAAAATGAGCAAATATCTTAAATAAACAAGCGGTTAAAAAATATTCATTGTTGTAGGAGAATATTCGTTTGGTCGTGGAATATTTTTACTGTCGGGGAATATTCGTACGATGATGCAACCTTGTGTGGGTCCCATAACGGAAAGCGATTGGATGAAGAAAACGACAAGTATGAGTTTTTTATAAATAACGGCGTCGTTGTTACCGTTAGCACTGTTGGAATACCCGGTGGTTAAAATACATTAATACGCAGTGTTGCACAGTAGCACACGGTATTGCACCAATTATTGATTCTTACGTAAGAAGGCACTACTCAATAATTGTTACAGTAATTACTGTTCAATATTTTATTTTATTGATTCAATAATTTTTACGTTGATATTTTATATTATTGTTGTTCAATAATTGTCACTGCACATTATTTTCCATTATCAGATCAATAATTCATATTATTTTAATAATATTATTAGATAGCATTATTGGCAATGTCTAGAAAGTTATGTCTAAGGAGAGGTTTGATCGCCTAATTGCGCGCCAATAAGGAGAAATCATTATTAGAAAGCCCCCTCTTTCTTGGAAACGGCCTGGTTGTCAGTATTGTGATTCTGTAATATTATTTGTGAATAATTAATTATTGATTTATATGATAAGGGAAATATTTATTTATATGGATATAAATAGAGGAATTTTTAAAAAAGTGACAATTATTGAAAATTGATATTTTATCTTTCCTGATAAAATAATTCATTTAAATATATTATTATATTTTAATAATATAATAATGACAATATTTTTACGATGAATGTGTGATATATGAATAAATGAGGATGAAGAGTATTTTTGTTGCAATAAATGATAAAAACATGTTAAACATGTCGGTAGACCCAATTTTTGACTAAAATTTAATTATAGCTTGTAAAATCGTCCGTATGTGGATTTCAGTTAATTTCTGTTTTGAATTTGGGAAAACTTAAACTTATAAAGTTGTAGAGAATTAAATTTCCTATGGAATGGACATAAGATTCGAATTTTTATGATAAAAGAGCTATTTATTATGAATTATTGAAGTTCCAAAATAATTAATTTTTGAAGTTTTAAATATTTTTTTTAATAAAAACATTTTTTGTAATTGGGTGGGCCCCACATGTGTTGTAAACATGCTGAAATTAGTTTGTCTAAGGTGGGCGTGAAATTTTTTTAATTATATTAATATTTCATTAAATTTTTTACTTTGGTGTTCTAAGCATTTTCCTATAAATAGGGTGATTTTTAATTATGTGAGTATTTTGATACATTGAGTGTTGCTATACGGTACAAGTTTCTTTCAGAGATATATCCACTATTCCAGTCAGAAGTACTGTCCTTTTGAGGTAAGGGATGTTATTTTTTTTATAAATAATATTATTTCTTTCAATATCATTATGCCGGAATATTAGTAAGATTTTTCTTGTAAAATTCTTATCTTTTTGTGTCGAGGTTACTATTCACGTATACGGCACTATTCACAGAAAAATTAAAATTTTATTTTCTTTGTCCAAGCTGTTTATTATGATTACTAGCTTTGATTGTATTCATGTTTCGATCTTCATTCTTGAATTTTGCTCCACAATGGTTTATTATGGAGTATTTTTGAACATGGATAAACCGAAGTACGAATCCCTAATATTTATTCTTTTGTCTCACTGGATTCGTTTTCTTTAAAATATTTTTCATCATCATCAGTCCTAAATGATGATATTATTGAATATCTTTAGCCTGTAGTACAAAGATGAATGATTAACTGATGAATATCTTTGGGCCGTAGTGCAAAGATGAGCAGGTGTTTAGATGAACATGACCAACAGATGATACAAATGAATATCTTTGGCCTGTAGTGCAAAGATAAATATTTGATTCAAGATATATATTGATTGATATTACATGGATAAAATATTGATGATGGACTTTTAAATCTTAGAGATAGTAGAATTCATTATCTACTTGACTCTTCTAATGGATTGTTGTTTCTGCTGCAGTTGTAAGCAGCTTGTAAATATATCTGTGATGTTATTCCGTATTCGGCTGGATTGATTTTATTTGACAGATGCGAAGCATCCGTACGAAAATATATTACAAAAAGGTGTTGAATTCCTCGTGTGTATGAAAACCATCTGAGGAAATCCAAACATCACAGATATATTTACAAGCTGCTTACAGCTAAAAAGGTCCATCACGGGAACCGAATCTAGATTCAGAGGACTGAATCTGTGATCACATGATTCCTAGGCTCACATGATGCCGCAATTGATATAAACGCAGTAAGCAGGTATATATATAAAAGCTGTAAATATATATATATACATACATGATCACCAACCACAAAGCACCTCCATGGGGGATCAGAAATATAAATAAAGCTGTAAAAGCTATCAACCGCCAAGGAGGAAATTCCAGGCGGGACGAAATGTAAAGAAAGCTGTAAAAACGATCAACCACCATGAAGTAAACTCCAGGTGGGACGAAATATACAAAAAGCTGTAAAAACGGTCAACCACCACGAAGTAAACTCCAGGTGGGACGAAATATGAAGAGATATATATATATATATATATATATATATATATATATATATATATATATATTAACTGTGGTCGAACTCTGTTCGATGAGCCTGAATTTTACATCCGGTACGTTTATACGCTTATATATATATATATATATATATATATATATATATATATATATATATATATATAGGAAAGCAAGTAAACGCACCAAACCGAAGTTTAGGCTCATCGAACAAAGTTCGACATACAGTTAATATATATAAGTGTATATATATATATATATAGGAAAGCAAGTAAACGCACCAAACCGAAGTTTAGGCTCATCAAACAAAGTTCGACATACAGTTCATATATATAAATATATATATATATATATAAAAGCAAATAAACGCTCCAGACCGAAGTCTAGGCTCAATCGAGGCATAACTCGATAATGTTAGTCAATATATATATAAATATATATATATATATATATATATATATGTATAATACATATATATATATATATATATATAAAGACTGGAATGAAACCACGGACCAAAGTCCGGGAAAAAGCAAGCAACACGACTCTCAACGTGTAGAAGGGTGTGTGCAAAGATGAAGAGAAATGACTCTAAAGTGTGTGAGAAGGCTTATAGTGGGCTGCCAAAGAAGACTTCAATATCTTTAGAGTGAGTAAACACAAACTTTTGTAGGTACAAAAAGGCTATATATTAGTTCACAGGTGTTTAAAAGGGGAAAGTACACTGCCTGGGATGAGTACAGAGCAAATTGGGCATGGCTTCCTCGCCGTTTTCTCTTACAAAATGGCCACCCCAAGCCCTCTATTTATAGAGGGTGGAGCTGCAGGTGTACCTGCGACTGAGCCGCAGGTGTACCAGAGGCAACCTGGGTGGGCCAGGATTTTTCGGCTCGAGTCGTCTTGAAGTACGTGCACTCAGGCACTGTAATGTCCACTCGAACTTTCAGAAGTGTAATCCGGGCATCCGTTTGAGGTATACAGGACCTATTTCAGACCGCCATTGTCGAGAGTTGTACGATGGCATGGGATTAGAGTTTGTGCGAAGTCATTGAAGATGGGACGATGCCCTCTGGTCTTCAAGCTTCAACTTTCATCCGTTACCCCATACAATAGTCACTCGAGATTGATTAGTCTTGTGGGACATTGTTGCGTAGATATGTTGAGGCGACGTGGCGTGACATCGTGTTGGTCAGATGACGATGTTGCCCCTCACCGGTGTTATCGTCGGATTGGGCTGATAAAGCTGACGTTGCTCAGCTTCGCTGAGATTGGACTGCTGCAATTTGTTGAAGGCCCTCATTGTCATCTTTGAGGTGTGTCTGTCTTCCCGATGTTATCGTCGGGCTGGTACAGTGGATCTCGTTGTGAGTGCCGAGATTAAAGCTAGTTGCATTTGTAACAAGCATTTTTGGGGTTATCGCCGAAATTGCCTTCCTTGGGGTTATCACCAAGGTTGGTGGCTATTCCCATGGTTGGGACTGAGACTGGATATCTCAGGGTTATCTACGAGATTAATTGGTCTTCTCCAGTGTGTGTTCCGATATTGTATCTGCATGCATCGGGGTTATTTCTGAGATTGGAATTGTTACTCCCAGATTGCGATCCGGGGTTGATGTTGAACTTCCGGTAGTATTCGACATGGATATGGATTGTCTTTCAGGGTTCCCTCTTAAAAGACGAATCTATCCTCCTGCAATATTAGTGACAGGTGTACAGAAAATTTTGAGTGTCTACAGATGCCCCTCTTTATCATATTCATGCATGGCGATGCATGGGTAGGATAAAGAATCCTAGACACTTGAAACGTAACAAGATGAACATGGTACTATGAATAGGAACATGATGCAAATGTACGAGGCATGTGTACGGGGTTGTAGCCCAACACACTAGGGATGATTGCTGGCTCCCTGTTGCTTTAACTGGGGATTGGCAATTATGACCAGATTTGATGTGTAATCCAAATCTGTTAGGACGTTGATGTTGGAGTTATTACCAACTTCCTGGATAATGACTTGATCCTGTAGATGTACCTCTTTTATGTAAGAGATCTCTGGGGATAAAGCTTGATCTGTTTGAGGATGTGTATAACATAGTACATCATCTATCCTCTTTGATGACATTGACCTCTCCTGGTTAGTATCGCCAGAATATGCCAAGATTCTGTTGGGTTTACTGCCAACAACAAATGCTGTCAGAGATGCCTGACCTTCGTTGACGTGTACTTCACCAACATGTGAATCAACGGCTAAAAAATCCTGTAGGATATACTGTCAAGGCTGCTTGACCTCCGCTGACGTGTGAATCAATGGAACATTACGTTGTGACCCCCGCCGGGGATCTGAGCGTTAGAGTGTGAAAACCTCTAATAGCTCCAGAGCTCTGATAGGTTTAAATCGCTATCGGCTGTAATAATGTCAAGGCTGCTTGACCTTCGTTGATTTGTGTGTCAACGGATGAGCATGCGTTGTAACCCCCGCTGGGGATTTCACGTTATAACCCCCGTCGGGGATTTCTTGTGTGAAAAGATTGGGGTGACAACCTTACGTTGGCGGCATCGGACCTCTATATGGTATTGCCGAATGTGGTATGCAAAGACTTGAATCATCGGTATAGTAAACCCTGTGTTCGGGCGAATACCAATAGATGAAAAGAAAGCCACAGTTGGATCCAGAAAAACCAAGGTTTCAGGCTATTCTGCTCAATCGCGTAGCATTTTTATCCCAGGTTTGGCCTTTTCAGCTTGTAAGAACTCCTTTGCAACTTAAACTGGACCGAGCCGGAGTGATGGGACCCGCATGAGAGTGTCGCAGGTGCACCTGCTGCAACCGCAAATGGGCCTGCAGCCAACCGTGGATGATAAATTCCAGCTGGTTGGTCTCACAAGTCACTTTCAACTTGTTGCGCAAAGGAAAATACGTGAGCCTCTTTCAGATCTGCTGAGTTCGGGCTGCTTTCTATAAATTCTATCACCGCACGAGTGTTCTACACTATCCTGGTAACATATGTTTGTATTTTCTCTCATTTTTGTCCGTTGGATTTTGAGTTATCGCATGAAATGCATCTAAACACATAGTAGTGATTATGTATGCACAAACGACTAGATAAAAAATATTCAACATAGTAAATGTTAGTATTAAACCATGCTAAACATAATGATGTGAAAAAATTTGACTTTTGAGACAGCCAAATTGGCACCTTTTCTGCTATTTTTTTGTCCTATTTGAGGTCCAATGAGCATAAGGTAGCAAGGCAAAGTACTCCTAGTATTGAGGTTGGCCTGATGCATGATGATTTTAATTTTTTAATGCATATATTATATATATGACTTTGGGGCAGGTGTGCTACTGAATGACCACCTAGACATGTCTGTATGCATGTGGATAGACCTATTTTTAGAGGGGACTATGGCAAAAAATTTTCAAATGTAGGCATTGGGTAGTCATGCATTTTAACTCTACTATATATGTTAAAATAAATGCATGCATGCATATAGTCATAAAATGCATTCGAGAAAGCTCCAGGTAAGGAAATATCACACCCTTTCTGAGGTGATTTGGAGACTTGTTGTCAAGATACTATGGATTCAGATCAGCCGAGCAGTTCCTATAGGACCACATATGGTGTACGGCGGAGGGCTTCTGAAGTACCTCGTCCCCGTTCTGTCAGACAGCCTCGACGGTTGGTGGAGGTCGTGATTCGTCCTGTCCAGGTAGATGTTCTAGACGTTGAGGATGAGGAGGCAGATATTCCGATAGAGGATCCCGCTCCTGCTGCACATGTCCCTCGCAAGGAGCTTCCGAGCATTCAGGTGGTGAACCCAAAATTGCTGGGTAACTTGGGCATACATCCATCGACGTATTTGCATGCTAACGAGGCATGGCGTTAGATTTTGATCTTCCTTCTTTCCTATTGATGAGGATTAAAGGGTTTTGATGTTGATCTGCATTTCATGTAGGTTCCTGGTTTTACACAGCCTCGAGGGAACTGGTTCAACATTCATTCCATGTATCAGGCGCTTCATCCTGACTATAAAGCGGTAGTGCATGAGTGAGGATTTGGGTCATTTTTCTCCATCATTCCCCGACGTTGTCCCTGGGGTTATCTCAGGGCATTGTCTGAGCGATGGTTTCATCAAACTCAATCACTCCATCTGCTAGATTACGAGGTGATGATGACGCCTATGGATTGGCAATTTATCACAGGTATGGAGGTTGGAGGGGAGCCAGTGCCTTGTATGGAAAATATTACCCCTACTGCCGTTAGATCCTTATTAGGAGTTCCGGCGGCGGTGCTCAAAGGCAGGACTATCCGTTCAGGTTCTTTGAGCGTAAATACTATGAGCGGGCTATTGAGTGAGCCTATGCCTGATGATGTCAGAATTAGGGATCGCGTTCTGCGGCGATTGTTCCTGATGATCATTCGAGGCTGCTTCATAGCAGATAACTCTTCTATGGTATCTTTCGCTTTGATCAGTGCTACACATGATGTGGACCGTATTGGAGAGTATGATTGGGGCTCCTACACCTTTGCATATTTCCTCCGGGGCATACGTATGCGCTCACATGGTTTGACCGAGGCTTGGCTTGGATTTTACTCATTTTTGCTGGTGAGTATTTCTCTTGTCATTTACAATGTATAAGTTAAGAGTGTTAACTGACAGCAGATGTTTGCCTTTGTGTTGGCAGTTCTGGGCCTATGATAGGCTTCCATGCTTGCATCCCGTGAGTGTGTTAGGTTTAGACACCTATCCACGAGGACGACGATGGCATCATTCGATTCTGCCAGAGGTTCCTGTAGCTGAGGGATTCACTCATTGCCGTATGCAACTGGAGTTACTGACGGCCGACACCATCACATGGCTTCCTTATTCCGGGGAACACCTGACCATGGGTTTTGAGGATGGATACCCGACCAGAGTCGAGTATGTGATTTCCACCAGGAGAGTTCCTCTCTTCACAGATAGAGGCTGGGAGCTATATTTAGGAGATCATGCTATTAGGAGCACCACAGGGGATATTCATATACCGATCTTGCCTCCTGCCAGGAGTTATTGGCCTATATCGCAGTCACCCGTCATTGATATCCCATTATTGGGGGTTGATAGTTTTGCATTGTCAGAGGGTCCATGTCTCAGGAGACGTTCCATCGGTGGTGGTCCCCTCGCACTATTGGAGCTCAGTCCCGTGTCACACAGTTTATGGGGGATATGGTTCCAGGATCTTTGATGATGACGGATTGGATAGCTTGTGTCCGAGATCCGACTCATATGACCAAGATTGATAGTTTGACCCAGCAGTTGGACCAGACACATATATTTATCCGGCAATTGGGCAGAGACCCGACAGAGGCGGCTTCATTTGATCCTTCCAGCTCCGGCGCTGGCCCCTCAGGTGACCCATTCGGTTTTATCGGCGCAGATCCTCCTTTATATAGGCCTGACATCCCTGTTGATAGAGATCTAGTGACTCAGGAGGAGTTACATCAGGTGGACAGGAATGATGATGTGGACATCGACACCATTGTCTTCTTCTGATGTATATTCTCATTATATATTTTGATAGGCCTCTGTTAGATATTGGGTGGTTGTGCCCCATTCTCGCTATATCTTTTGATAGGCCTTTGTTAGATAGTGGGTGGCTGTGCCCCATTTCCCTGTATTTGTAGCTGTACAGAGATGATGTATTAGATGATGATATACTTAGGAATGTATGCACTATTTTTTTCATTCCCTATATCATATTGTCATCTATTATCTATTTTGCATGTATCATGTTATGCATATGTATGTATATCCAGAGATATTTGGTATTGACCCCTGGATGGTTTTATGACACGGCCCGCACAGATGTCTTCTTCGACAGTTAGCTGTATAGATCATACCCCACCATCAGTGGTGGCATCGGGTATGAGATCGTGGTATGATAGCATGTCACCACCAGACAGGGTGACTGCAGATCATTTATTGCAGCATACCATGACCTTTTTGACTTTTTAGGTTCCCGCAGGATTTATGGATGGGATGATAGAGCATTGGCTACTGGATAGGCAGGTATTCCGATTCGGCACCCATGAGTTGACTCCTACTCTGGAGGAGTATGCACGATTGACGATGCTACCTCTAGACAGACCTTGCATGCATCTGCCTTTGGGAGACATGAGCAGACGATTCATGACTCTCACAGGATTGAGGCGCAGAGTGGTACAGGATGAGTTGACATCTGGCTACGTGATATCCCAGCATTTTCTGTACGACATATTTGGCTTGGAGGATAACTATTCACGATATTCCGGGGATTTCACCACACCGGAGGCTCATTGGCGCTTGGCCAGAGTTGACGTATTGATGCTATGTGTATTATCATATATGTATATATCGCGGTATATGGATGAGATAGATATAGGCGTTATCATAGCCGTGAGAGCTCTCAGGGAAGGTCGTACCATTGTACCTATGATTGTAGCAGAGACCCTGCGGTCGACATCATATTGTTGCACGTATCCTACAGGAGTGTTCACAGGTAGCTCAATCATGCTATATGTGTGCTTCATGTCACACTTGAGACCGATTGGCACTTTTAGACGGCATGGGTACTGCTTCACCCATGATGTAGCTATGTCATACTCTTTTCAGCCATCAGAGTGTATAGATGCTCTGTCCTGGTCCACATTCTTAGCAGATATCAGAGATCCATTCAGTATATTACTGTGTTCAGGGCTTAGCTTACCATACAGCTTCATTACTCATGCTCCGGGCATGGACTATCTCCCTCTGGTTGGTTTGAGGGGAGTAACCACTTATCACCCATTGGCCGTGATGTCGCAGTTCGACCAGTTCCAGGATTTTCATCCTTTTGAGGGGGCGACAGGTCAACGTTCAGCTTCTCGGTACCTCTCAGTAGAGGACTGATCTCGGGTATATGCCTGTTGGGATCAGCGTGAGATAGTGACTTTTTCTGTCAGTCATCCTGGTTATTCCGCAGAGTATTCCGCATGGATAGAGACATAAATTTTATCGGCTGCAGCAGTATTTGCAGTACCGGAGACCGAGTTAGATGATGTAGAGCCCATGGAGGACATTGATACCTACATCGAGGAGGAGCCTACTGCTGGGTTGCCAGCATTTCTTCTAGATTCTCCTAGTACCAGTATTATTGTGATTCAGCACTCAGCACAGTACTTAGAGCTGAGTCTTCATCTGATGACCTTTGAGAGAGATCAGATTCGATCTATGATGTCGACTGCTCTTGATGGGAGGGAGGCCGCTCTATTGGAGAGAGATGAGGCCTTGGCTCGTAGAGATGCCATCGTCGTTGAGCGGGATGAAGCTATATCAGCCAGAGATGCAGTGATAGTTTAGCGGGATATCGCCATATCTGCCCGAGATGTAGCCATCACAGATAGTACTGTAGTGAGGTCCTTTACCACTGGCATGATCGCAGAGATGAGCGCATATATTGATGATCATATGGTCACTATGCAGATGGCTACAGATCTGTTGGGTCGTATGGATATTCTCATACAGGAGACCACAACTTTACCTCCATCTTCTGAGAGAGACGCCATGTTGGGCTTGTTAGCTCGCATATTCCCTGACTTGTAGGTGATCTTGTATTTTCCTGCACAGACTAGCTTAGCCATTTTGTCACGTACAGTTCACATTGTGTATATCAAACAACATTATATATATGTCGGGGAAATATATTTTTGATCACTTCCCTTTTAGATATGCCTTGCTGCTTGTTTGATATTTTGCATGCTGCTTCAGGGCTTGTGATCATGATGTATTCTGAATTCCTTCTCGGTGGATGGACATTGAGTTGTCTCTGATAGTTCAGAATGGATCATCAATTTGTATGTATCCCTACCATCTCTTGGTGTCTTGGGACTGGTTTTTGTATGGAAATGAGGAGAGGAGTGTGGCTTTCCTCTCTGAGATTGACTGCACCATAGATGGTCGCCAGCACTTTTATTCAGGAGAAGCCTAGTTAACTCCATCTCTTATGGATTGGTGTTGCTCTTCGAGGTACAACCGCCGCTTAGATGGTCGCCGAATCTCCTATTTAGGAGGAGTTCAGGTAATTCCATCCCTTTGGTCTGAAGCCAAATGAAATGTAGCGGATTGCAGGATGATCCCAGTACCAACTGATTTTGGTAGGGGGTGAGACCGTACCATGAATGGCTGCCCACGTACTCCTATTGAAGAGGAGATCAGGTCTGCGTAGTTCGAACCTGGTGTAAGAGGTTCAACGCTATATGTGGCAGGAATGGTGTGGGAATGTTTTTGTTCTTTTTGTTTTATTGCGACCGGGCCATATGAAATGGTTGCCTACGTACTCCTATTGAAGAGGAGATCTGGTCGACGTAGTTCACCCCTCAGGGCAAGATGAAAAGCGTAATCCCATGTGCAGGTCAGAGTGCGGGGAGGAGATAGTTTAATCATAGGTTGAGGATAAACTGCAGGTGAAAAGTTTGATCCCATGTATGGGTAGCCAAGCTGTATACGCAAGAGGTTTAATCCACGGTGGGATGACCTAAGTTGTAGGAACGCAAAGGAGAAAGCCAGGCAGCTGGCTTGAAAGGTATGTTTCCCTGATGGGCAAAGTGTAGAAAAGTTATTTGTGGTAAAGGTTTAAAGAACTGGAATGACTGGTGACCTGATGGTCTATCACCAGGATGTTTACTTGATGGTAACTTCAGACATAGTACCGTTTCACGGCGTCTGAGTTGATGAGTTGTGGAAATTCATCGCCGTCCATTTCTTGCAATCTGAGAGCGCCTCCTGTCAATACTTCCTTGAGAATAAATGGGCCTTCCCAGTTAGGAGCGAATTTTCCCTTGGACTGATCTTGGTTGTCCAGTATTTTCTTCAAAACCAAGTCATGTTGTCTGAATTGCCGTAGCTGGACTTTTTTGTTATAGGATCGGGCGATCCTTTGCTAATATAACAGACCATGGAAGATAGCCGCGGTTCGCCTTTTGTCTATTAGAGACAATTGGTGATACTTATCTTGTACCCATTGGTCTTCGTCCAACTGAGCGTCTATCAATACTCTGAGGGATTCCATCTCAACTTCTATGGGGAGCACTGCTTCCATCCCATAGGTTAATGCGTAGGGGGTTGCCCCAGTGGAAGTGCGCATTGAGGTTCTGTAGGCTAACAGAGTCAAAGGCAATAGGTCAGGCCAATTTTTGTGATTGGCGGACATCTTTTGCATAATCTTCTTGATGTTCTTGTTAGTCGCTTCAACAGCACCATTCATCTTCGGACGATAGATGACTGAGTTAAGATGTTTGATGTGGAATTTAATGCATAATTCCTCCATCATTTTGTTGTTGAGGTTCTTGGCATTGTCGGACACAATCACCTCTGGTTGTCCATATCGATAAATGACATTGTTTCTGATGAAAGCAATGATGACTTCTTTAGTAACCCTGGGAAAGGAGGATACTTCTACCCACTTGGTGAAGTAGTCGATCATAGTAAAGATAAATCGATGACCATTACTGGCTTTAGGCTCAATGGGCCCGATAACGTCCATTCCCCACATTGAGAACGGCCAAGGTGAACTCATATTATGAATTTCCCGTGGAGGAGCGTGTATAGCATTCCCATAAATCTGGCACTGATAGCATCTCCTGACATTGTCATTGCAATCAGCTTTGAGAGATAGCCAATAATGTCCTGTCCTGAGGACTTTCTTGACAAGGAAGGGGCCACTCATGTGGGGGCCACAGACTCCGCCATGGATTTCATCCATAAGCCTTTGGGCTTGATCTTTGTCTAAACACCTGAGGAGACCTAATCCTGCACCTCTTTTGTAGAGCGCATCTCCACTCGGGTAGAATTTCATAGCAAATCGATGGATCCGCCTTTTCTCAGTCGGGCTCGCCTCAGTGGGTGTAGATCCATCTCGCAGATATTCCTTGATATGCTGATACCAAGGATGTTGGATGAGAGGTAGCTCATCCGATACTTCTCCAACGTAATTCTCGTAGGCTGGGGCCTTGTGCAGGGAAATTGTGACGTTTGGCAAGTGTTCCTTGTCTGATATGCAAATCAAGGAGGCCAAAGTTGCTAACGTATCTGCGAAATCATTCCTATTACGAGGAATGTGTAGAAAGGATATATCTTTGAATCCCAAAGCCATCTTTAAAACCTGTCGATGGTAAGGGAGCAAATGTAGTTCCTTGGTTTGATAGATTCTGGTGGATTGTCTGATTACTAACTCCGAATCTCCAAGGACAGTTAACCGCTTGATGCCCATTGAATGGGCAAGTTTTAGCCCCATAAGACAGCCTTCATACTCAGCCATATTGTTGGTGCTGACAAACTGTAATTTGACGGCGACGGGATACTGCTCCCCCGTATCACATACTAGAACTGCTCCAGCTCCAGAACCTTCCATATTAACAGCTCCATCGAAATACATCTTCCACGTTTGGTGTGTATCGTACTGATGGTGTTGCTGAATTGTCATTACTCCTTCATCAAGTAAGTATGTATCCAAGGGTTTGAAATCCCCTGATGGTGCGGCGGCCAGTTGATCCGCAATTCCTTGACCTTTGATGGACTTTTGAGTCACATATACGATGTCAAATTGTTGTAGGATCAACTGCCATATGGACAGTCGACAATTCAGTATAGGTTTACTGAATACGTACTTGAGAGGATCCACGCGGGATATGAGATGGGTTGTGTGACCATGGAGGTAATGTTGTAACCTCATGGGAGCCCATGCTAAAGCATAACACGTCTTTTCGATCAAAGTGTACTTGTGTTCACTGTTGCTGAATCTTTTGTTGAGGTAATAGATAGCTCGTTCTAGGCCTCTATCGTCCTTCTGTCCCAGCATGCAGCTCATGTATGGACAGATACATAAACAGGGGAGCATCATCCTTGGGTGGTACCAAGATGGGAGCTTTAATTAGTTGTTTTTTGATTGTAAGGAAGGCATTCTGGCACTCCTCATTCCATTTCATGGAGGAGTTCTTCCTTAATAGCTTGAAGATTGGCTCACAGGTTGTTGTGAGTTGAGAAATAAATATGCTAATGAAGTTGATTCTTCCCAAAAATCCTCATATTTCCTTATCTGTCTAAGGAATGGGCATTTCAGTGATGGCTTGGATTTTGGCAGGTTTCAACTCTATCCCTTTGTGGCTGACTAGAAATCCTAGCAACTTGCCTGATTTAACGCCAAAAATGCACTTAGCTGGATTCAACTTCAAGTTGTACTTACGCAACCTGTTGAACAATTTCCTGAGATGGTCTATATGGTCATCCTCCTTCCGGGATTTGACAATAATGTCATCCACGTAAATCTCGATCTCTTTATGCATTAAGTCGTGGAAAAGAGCCATCGTAGCTCGTTGATAGGTAGCTCCAGCATTGATGAGGCCGAATGACAACCGTCTATAGCAAAAAGTTTTCCAAGGAGTGATTAAAGCAGTTTTTCACGATCTTCCTTGGCAACAATGATATGATGATACCCTGCAAAGCAATCTGCAAAGGAGTACATGTCATATTGCGCAGTATTGTCAATGAGAATGTGGATAAATGGCATGGGAAAGCTATCTTTTAAGCAAGCTTTATTCATGTCCCGGTAATCCACGCAAACTCGCACCTTTCCTCCAGGTTTAGGTACGGGCACGATGTTGGATATCCACTCAGGATATGTAGACACCATTATGATGTCAGCTTGAAATTGTTTCACAATTTCTTCTTTCACCTTTAAACTCCATTTAGGTTTCAATTGCCGGAGCTTTTACTTGACTGGTTTGAATCCCTCTTTAATGGGAATGCGATGAAGGACAATGTCAGTGGACAAACCAACCATATCCTCATGAGACCATGTAAACACATCCTAGAACTGGGTTAATAGCGTAACCATGTCATTCCGTCGATTTGGGGTAAGGTCTGAACCAATCTAGATTAACTTAGGGTTTTCTAAGGTTCCGAGATTGAAAGGAGTGGTTTGATCAAGGTTGGGTTTAGGTTTGTCTTTGACCCATTCTTGAATTTCTGGAGGCACCTCAATGTCATCTGGTATATCCACCAAGGCTGAATTCATCTCTACATCAAAGGTGCAATCCTTGTGGAGAAGAGGCACCGTATCAGCAAGTACAAGCACATCTAAATTCAGAGTCCTGAAACAAAATATGCTTTCACTTAGTATATATGAAATGTGTTGATCATACATAGTGTTAGCATATACTGGCAAAATAAACCGCTAATACTGTACAGAAAAGTAAGCAGTTATTATATCTACAGGGCAGAAAGAGTTTCTGTCCGCTTTACCCTTGACGACCAATGCAAGGAATGCTGTTCCAATTGGCAAGAGCAAATTCCGAGTGAACCGTAGTGATAGAGGGATTATCATCATCTCCCCTGTCCCGAATGATAGCCATTACATCTGGGCAATCATCGTCTGGGGTGTATCTGTTGGTATGCTCATCATGAACGATGATGCGTATGCCGAACATCATCCTGATGACATCTTGCTCGATTCTTCGTTCCTCTTCCTCCACTGCGGGATCTGAAACAAAGATTTCTTTCTCCTTCACCGGTACCGGCTTGGGAAATAACGTCGCCATTATATTGGCTGGCACCTTTACGGGAGGTTGTGCGAACTCAAAGCTTGAAGGCAAAGCTAAACGCCGCATGGTCGAAGCTGAAGGAATCTGCTGATGCTTATGAGGATTCCTGTGACTAGAGTTGGCAGAATAGCCTAGTTCAGTTGTCCCAATTTTCTTGGTTAAGCGAATAGGGTACTTGACACCCTGGCAATCTTTACCCAACCCTTGTCCCGGTTTATGACCCAACGACATCATTTCTTACGTGTCCGACATTACCTCGGCAGAAATCTGGGGTTCGGGCAATGGCGTTCCAATAGCATGGTATTGGGTATTGCTTATTTCCGAAGCATGAAAACTAATTGGATCAACATCCTTATTGGCATTGATCAGCGACATGTCCCCATGCTGAGGAATCTCCGGTTCAGCGTTGACTGTGACCAGGCTATTGTTGATGATTTATTTCAACTATTGGTGAAGAGTGGAGGGGACTACCCCTGCCATGTGAATTCATGGTCGTCCCAAGAGCAGGTTGTATCCCGAATCTATCTAGAGCACATGGAAGGATACGCAGAATGTATGGGACCAATCTCAATTGGTAGCTCAACTACTCCGACTGAGTTACGGCAGGCTCCATCAAAAGCTTTGATGATGGTATGGCTACTCCGAATTCGATTGAGATTGATATTCATCTTCACCAAGGTAGCATATGGGCAGATATTCAGAGAGGAACCTCCATCTATTAAAACTCTTGCCACCATATATCCGGAGAACAAGACTGTAATGTGCAACGATTTGTAATGACCGGTCCCTTCAGGCGGTATGTCATCATCAGTGAAGGATATCACATTGTTGTTAAAAATGTGATCAACCAGATGTTAAAACTTTTCCGTATCAACTGATGTCGATAGATAGGCTTCTTCTAAAACCTTTAACAAGACCTTCTAGTGATTCTCGGAAGTCAGGACCAAGTCCAAGATTGATATCTGTTGTGGAGCTTCTTTCAAGCTTAAAACCACCTTGGCTTCGTTATGACCCATAGTGCGGAGGAAATTTTCAATCTTCTCAATGGGTACTTTCCCCTTAGACTTGATGACAGGCTTTATTACCCGTAGGGGAAGATATAGTGGATTTTCCTTCGACACTGTAGTAGTTGTATGCGAGGCGGATCCTTCACCTTCTCCATAATTTCACGGAACTGTGCGCAAGCTAACAATAGGATATTGTGCTCTGCACGACAAGTTGATTGGCTCGGGAGCGACCACTTTTAAAGGATTGTTGATTCCCTTAAGTTAAATTACTGGCATGACAAGTGATTTATTAACCCCGTCATTTTCAACGGATATGACTGCTACTACACTCTTCTACTTAGTAGGACATAAATCCTCACTTGCCCGTAACACAGTGTCGTTATCTGCCAGACGCAGTACACCACTGTCGATTAAATTTTGAATAAGGTGGCGGAGTGCTCAACATTCTTCTGTGCTGTGACCGCGAGATTGAGAATGATATTGACATACTCCCTCAGAGTTGTATCGTCCCGAATGAGGGTTGATTGGAGGTAGAAGGGAACTAATCCTTCCTTCATTGATTAACATATGAAGGATTTCCTCCATAGGTTGGCTCAAATATGTGAATTCCCTTTTATTGGCAAAATCCCGATGAGCCTTAGCATTCGCTCTCTTCGTCACTTTGTCTTCCATCATTTTATTTTCTGAAAGTGAAGAGGGAATATTCATGACAATAGGTAGGAGACTGGCATGCTTCTGGCTGATTAGCTGACGAGTCACTTGATTCTGATAAGTCACCAATTCGCCAATTGCTCAATTTGTTTATAGAGAGCTTTCATCTTTCGTTCCAATGTGAATTGGGACTTGGCTTAATCCCATCTGTAATCACCATCTTTGGGGGTCTGGGAGGATTCACAGTTGAAATTGGAACTCTGTCCACTACTCTAATTGATCATATTAACCTCTTCTTCTTTGTGTTGAAGAAGAGGGTTGTCTTGAACGTGAGGCTGATCGGGTTTGGTGACCACGATTTCCCTGTTGTCTATCAGGTCTTGGATTTTGTGTTTCAAGGCCCAACAATCCTGAGTATCATGTCTAGGTGCCCCAACATGATAAGCACATTTCTGAGCAGCATTAAAACCCTGACCATTAGGGCTGGCTGGTGGAAGAAGATGCATGATTTTCTTCTGTGTTGTTAGAAGATTGAGAATGTTCTCGAGGATGTCCCCTAAGGGTGTGAATACTCGAGGTCATTTGACTTCTCCACCTTTTGGTACTGGAGGGTTTGAAGACTGTGCTTGAAAGGGAGTGTAATTTCTCCTCTGGATAGGCATGTTTTGACTGCCTTTTTGACCCTGTAGTATCAGGGAAACATCCTCCTCTTTCTTTTTATGGACCCTTCGGGGGTTGTTCCCATAATTTCCAGATTGGATGTGATCAGCAATAGCTTTGAGTGCAGCTAGGTCTTGAATCTTTCTGGATTTCAATCCCATTTCAGCCATCTCCCCATGTTTGACCATTTCAGAAAATTGTTTTCCAATGCTGGCTAAAACTCTTTCATAGAAAGGTGCTTCTTGTATGTCTATGAAAGTCATGACCATCTCTGATTCTGTCATGGAAGGACTAACTTGGGCAGCCAGGCGTCTCCACCTCTGAGCATACTCTCTGAAAGACTCATTAGACTGTTTCTTGAGTTTGGTAATTTGATACCGATCAGGAGCCATTTGAGATTAAAAGTTGTATTGGGTGAGGAAAGCGTGTGCTAGCTCTTCCCAACTATGGATCTTTGAATTGTCTAATCTTGTGTACCACGAACGGACTTCTCGAGTTAGACTTTTTTGGAACAGTTGCATTCTGAGTTTTTTATCCTCTGCATAAGATCCCAGTTCTCCAATAAACACCTTTAGATGTGTGTAAGGATCTCCTAACCCGTCATATTTTTCAAAGTCAGGAGTCTAAAACTTTTCTGGATAATGAATACCAGGGAAAATACACAAATCAGCATATGAAACACTCTCGTGTGTTCCAATTCTTTTGATAGTGCGAAGAGTCTCTTCCATTTGGAGGACTTTCTTTTTGATGTCACCAGTGTTTGGATCTCCAGTGGAATGGGCAGCATCATGAGTTTTGTTGGTCGGATCCAATTGTAGTTCAGGTATTGTAACGAAGGATTCAGCATGTACGGGTATTTTCTGACCCTATGTAGACTGGTGTAATTCTTTTAGTAGAACAGCCAAATCTGTAATCTGTTTGATTAATCCGTCGAATTCTTTGCAAGAAACTGGATTAAGATTAGTATGGTCGGATGACGACATGATTGACTGTAGGCCTGTTGCCTTTTTGGACTTTGAACAGGTGGTAGGTCCGATTGATTCCCTGCA